>CM060104.1:38941120-39426120 GCA_030522415.1 Channallabes apus | reverse complement strand
TAAAAAGTGATTCAAAATAGGTTGTCCATATTTTTGGATCTTTTATCGATGTGTCCTGCGTGTGTGTCGGGTTTAGGCTGTTCCATTTTTCCCAGAAATGGTTTCCATTGATGGATTCTTCAATTTCTCTTAATGTCTGATGGTAGTGCTGTTGTTTTTTCTTGTGAAGTAACTGTTTATAGTTCTTCAGTGTTTCACAGTATTTTTCTCTGAGTTCAGTGTTTTGTGGTGGTTTGTGTTTTTGGTTGGATAGCTGTCGGAGCTGTTTTCTTGCAGACTGACATTCCCCATCAAACCATTTTTCAGTGTTGGATTTTTGTTTATGGTGTTTGTTTGTTTTACACAGATTAGCTTTAGTTGCTGCTATGTGGTAAATTTGATTGATTTGCTCTACTGCGAGGTTTACACTGGTCTGATTGGGTTGGAACTCGGTTGTTAGGAAGGTGTTAATGAGATTAGTGACTTCTGTAGAACTCATTGCGTTGGAAAGTTCAGACATACTGTTAGGGCTCCATTTATAGCCCTGATTAAGGTTCAGTAGTTTGTAGTTTTCTTTTGTGTTAATTGGCTGCTGAATTCTTTTTAGGAAGACATTAATTTGGCAGTGGTCTGATAAGGGTAGCTGTGGTCTGACAGTGAAGGCACTTATGCAGGAGGGGTCCATGTCAGTGATGGCGTAGTCGACTACACTCGACCCGAGAGCTGAGCAGTAGGTGAACCGACCCAAGGAGTCTCCTGGGATCCGACCATTAAGCATGTACAGGCCCAGGCCTCGACAGAGCTGCACTAACTCCCTACCGTTCTTATTTACTATAAGATCTGGGTTGACTCTTTCTTTTGTTGTAGGGGTTAAATTGGGAAGTGTGTTAAATATATTTTCTTTTTGGTGAAGATCCGTGGTATCACTTGCCAAACCTGTCCTGGCGTTAAAGTCTCCACACAGCAGTACATTTCCCTGAGCCTGGAAATGGCATGTTTCTGTGTGGAGGTTGTGGAAAAAGTCTTGACTGTAGTAAGGGGACTCTGCAGGTGGAGTATAAACTGCACAGATAAACAGATTTTTCTCATTGTTAACTACACCGCGTCTGAGCTGAAGCCAAATATGTGTGAGCTCTCTTTTTACAACAGACAGGTAAGGTGTAAGATCATCTTTATACCAAATTATGATTCCACCAGAGTCTCTGCCATGTTTTATGTTGGCTCTTTTGAAGGATGGTAGTACAATTTCTCGGTAGCCTGAGGGACAGTGAGTTTCTGCGTTTGAACGGCACCATGTCTCCAACAATATCAAAATGTCATGGTGTGCGTTTTTTAAAAAGTCTGCATTTAGGGTCTTAGTTCCCAGAATGGAAGAACATAAACCCTGAACATTCCATGAACTTATAGAGAGTGATTTCATTTTTTATTTTATTTTTTTTTTTCCTTTTAAACTTAGTTAGTGATAGTAGAGATGAAAGAGAGGAATTAGTATATTTAAGATTTGTATACAATTCTGGAACAACATTAATATTATAGAAATCTTATTGTACTAATAAACATATATATATATATATATATATATATATATATATATATATATATATATATATATATATACAGCATTTACCTGTATTACAGATACAAAAAATAGGATGTAGCCAAAGGACTCTTAGACATTCTTTTCTCTTTCCTTTCCTTCTGTCCAATGCCTATACAAGTATTTTACAAATTAGTTGGAGTAGTTGTCGCACCTCTCCGATTTCTGTTGAGTTTGGGTGTGTTTTACCTTGAACTATATCAGCATATGAGAGGTGCTGCAGGGGTAGAAGTGGTTGAGCTTCATTATAAGGTTCCTTTTGCCACAGGGTGTTGCTGAAGCGGGGGTTCTGCCTCTGTGTTGGTCTGGATTCGGTTCTTGCAGTTTGTGCTTTGCTAGTGTGAAATTTGATGGACTTTGAGTTGTTGACTGTGGCTCTGTTGTGTTGGGCTTTCAAATGGTGTGTGTTGTAGGTCATATGTCTCCTATGTTGAGGTGGTTCGTCGGGTGTGTGGCTGTTAGTAGTTGGTCTTTGGCTTTGGGAGTTTTTAGACCTGCTGAACTTCGGATTGTTTTGGTCTCTCTTGAGTGTAGCATCCTTTATATTCTTGGCGAAGAGTCTGATTCCGTCCTGGTGTAGGTGCACATGGTCAAATAGTTGTTCATCTGTTATGTTTGGATGCTGTGCGATGGTGGTGTTGGGGATGATGGAGGGGATGGTGGTGTTGGGGATCTCTCTCTCTCTCTCTGTCTCTCTGTGTCTCTCTCTGTCTCTCTCTCTCTCTCTCTCTCTCTGTCTCTCTCTCTCTGTCTCTCTCTCTCTGTCTCTCTCTCTCTGTGTCTCTCTCTCTCTCTGTGTCTCTCTCTGTCTCTGTCTCTCTCTCTCTGTGTCTCTCTCTCTCTCTCTCTCTGTGTCTCTCTCTGTCTCTCTCTCTCTCTCTCTCACTCTCTGTGTCTCTCCCTCTCTCTCTGTCTCAGCTGAAGGCGCTCGGCAGCAGTCTGCAGGAGGGAGATGTGATATTGAGTAACCACCCGTGTGCTGGAGGAAGCCACCTGCCCGACCTCACAGTCATCACACCGGTACACACACACTCTGTCTCTATATGCGTGTGTGTATTTATTTGCTTTATTTCTACTTAATTATTGTTAATAATAATTCTCCAGCATTACACCACAGACATTCTCTGTTCTACAGTATGAAAAGTCCTGTGGGCGGAGTTACACAGCTCACTCTGAGCCTATCACAGTTCTTGTCTCTCTCTGCGCGTCTAGGTGTTCCGTCCCGGCGTGAGCGGCCCGGTGTTTTTCGTGGCCAGCAGGGGGCATCACGCTGACATCGGCGGCATCACCCCGGGCTCGATGCCCCCTCACTCGACCTGTCTCCAGCAGGAGGGGGCCGTCTTCACCTCCTTCAAACTGGTGACTGAAGGAGTCTTCCAGGAGCAGGGTTCGTCTCTCGGTGTCGCGGCTAACACCACGTCTACTCTTCTTGCGCGTTACCAATTTCTTATTTTTTTTTTTCTCTCTCGTCGTTTCAGCGGTGACGGAGGCTCTCATGGCTCCCGCTCGTTACCCAGGGTGCTCCGGGACACGCAATCTCCATGACAACCTGTCAGACCTGCGAGCTCAGGTGGCGGCCAATCAGAGAGGGAGTCAGCTGGTGGGGGAGCTGATCGACACCTACGGCTTGGGGGTGATACAGGCGTACATGGGCTACATTCAGGTGTGTGAGCAAGAAAAAGGAAATATAGCACCGCCATGTGAATTCTATAAACTGTTGAGTGTGTGTGTGTGTGTGTGTGTGTGTGTGTAGAGTAACGCAGAACTGGCTGTCAGAGACATGCTGAGAGAATTTGCACGTCGGCGGCGTGAGCAGAGCCGCTCTTTAGACGTGGAAGCCGAAGATCAGATGGACGACGGGACGCCAATTAAACTCCGAGTGCAGATCAACGAACAGGAGGTACTTCACACACACACACACACACACACACACACATATATATATATATATATATATACTATATATATACAAAAGACACACACAGTTGAAAGGTTCATGAACCAGTGTTAGTCATACTGTCTTTTGTATATATGTGTGTGTGTGTGTGTGTGTGTGTGCAGGGCAGTGCTGTGTTTGATTTCTCAGGATCAGGTCCTGAGGTTTGGGGGAACTGTAACGCTCCTCGCGCCATCACACTGTCTGCCCTCATTTACTGCCTGCGCTGCATGGTGGGGCAGAACATCCCTCTCAACCAGGTACACACACACACACACACACACACACACACACACACACACACACACAGGCTGTAAGTATTAAGTATGTGTGTGTGTGTGTGTTTTCTCTGCAGGGCTGTCTTACCCCCGTCAGCGTGATCGTTCCCGCCGGATCTATCCTGCAGCCTTCCCAGAATGCCGCGGTGGTGGGAGGGAACGTGCTGACGTCACAGCGCGTGGTGGACGTCATCTTCCGGGCGTTCGAAGTGTGTGCCGCCTCACAGGTTAGTGAACAGGTTAGTGGTTTACACTCACAATCACACACACACACTATAATGTAATGCATGTGTGTGTGTGTGTGTGTGTTTTTCCGGCTTAAAGGGCTGCATGAACAACATCACATTCGGCAACGAGAACTGCGGCTACTATGAAACGGTCGGGGGCGGAGCGGGGGCGGGGCCAGGCTGGAACGGGCGGAGTGGAGTCCACAGTCACATGACCAACACGCGCATCACAGACCCGGAGATTCTGGAGAAGAGGTGACTCACAATCACACACACACACACACACACACACACACACACAGTGTGGCAGTGTTTACGTTGCCATGGCAACCAAGCAGCGCTAGTGTCGTGAAGTAGCTGAAGCGTTAGTGACAGGTGTTCATCTCTCGCGCTCTCTCTCAGGTACCCGGTGGTGTTGGAGCAGTTCTCCCTGCGGGACGGGTCCGGGGGTGGGGGTGCGTATCATGGTGGTGATGGAATGATCCGGAAGCTTCTCTTCAGAGACCAAGTCATTCTGTCAGTGCTGACGGAGAGGCGCTCGACACGGCCGTACGGTCTGCGCGGTAAACGCCTCGCTATACACCTGCCTCTGTCACATGTCTTCTGTGGTGCATGTGGATTTTTAAAGCTCTATGTGTGTGTGTGTGTGTGTGTGTGTGTGTGGTGTGGTGTAGGAGGACAGAGTGGAGCAGCTGGGCTGAATCTCCTACAGCGAGCTGATGGACGAGTGTTAAACCTGGGAGCAAAAACATCCGTCACCCTACAGCCTGGGGTACAACTGTGTGTGTGTTTGTGGAAGAGAGAGAGAGAGAGAGATAGGGTATGAATCAATCTCCACTTCTGCTCACACTCCCTCACTCCCCCTACAGGACAGGTTTGTTCTTCACACCCCGGGAGGAGGAGGTTACGGTGAGGAGGAGGAGGAGGAGGAGGAAGAGGAGAAGCAGCTCTCGTCCTCTAAGCGGCTCTGTTTAAACGTTGTGTTTGCCGAGAGAGGGAGTGTGTACGAGTACCGCCGAGCTCAGGAGAGCGTCTGACCCCCGTGTTCCTAATAATCAGCTCATATCCCTCTGTTTACCTCTAAACACCACCATAAACCAGTTAAGACCAGTTCAGGTGTAGAAATACGATTAGGCTGTAACTAGGAAGAAACCCAGCGCCTCAACCCCAAACACGCGTCCCGCCAGCGATATCAGATTAAAATGTCCCCTTAGAGCACAAAACGTGAAGAAAGTGGTCCTTGTTACGTTTTATAACGGTTCCACTCTACTGTATACACACACTGTTATTTTAGATCCGCCAGCATGTCGCATGTGTTCACTTGTTCACTCTCGAACACCGACTCTACACATCACGTCACTTAGCATGCTAGCTTGATGCTAATAAAATGACACATGTGGACGCACACATGATCCCGCGGTCCGGCATCGCGATTCCCACGTCAAACCAGTCCGGCACTTCAGAAGCTCCGCCCACAATCCATACAGTATAAATCATGCATTAATTAAAGGATTTATTAATAACCTGAACTGAACAAACAGGAGCCAACAGAAGCTTTTTTTTTTTTTTTTTTTCCTTACGTCCTCTTTTTATCTTGAAGTGAAACGCTGTAAAACGATGAACCGTAGTTACTGATGCACTTGCAGCTTGTATT
Organism: Channallabes apus; assembly: GCA_030522415.1. Taxonomy (NCBI): domain Eukaryota; kingdom Metazoa; phylum Chordata; class Actinopteri; order Siluriformes; family Clariidae; genus Channallabes; species Channallabes apus. Next base: position 39,420,449 of record CM060104.1, on the reverse strand, counting down.
CATTTTAAGAGTTAATTTCATTAACAATGTAATAAAAAGCTGTGATTTTAATGATGAAAACCTAGGACTATCGTTTTTGTGTGTGTGTGTGTGTGTGTGTGTGTGTGTGTGTGTGTGTGTGTGTGTGTGTGTGTGTGTGTGCGCGCGCGCGCGTGTGTGTGTGTGGTACAGATTGGGTAGCATCATCACTACCTGATCTGCATCCTCTACCTGCAAAGGAACTTTAATTTCTGAAAACAGTATGGAGTTTTAATAGCGCCACCTGCAGTACCGAAGCAGCAGCTATTTGTAATAAAGCAATTAAATGTATTTTTCTTCTGTGTAAACTCATCATATTAACCTGCGAACATAAAGACAGGCCTTATTGTGTCTTTTTTTTATTATATTATAAGCACAAATCGCACATCATCTTTGTTTTTTTAATTCGGTGCCGTGAAAAAGTATTTGCCCCCTTCCTAATGTGGTGTGTTGCATTTTGAGATCGTTGAGCACGCGTCACCATGTCAGACTGGTTCTGTGTAAGTGATCTGGCAGTAATAAGGTCTGGATACGGCAAGTGAAATTCAACTCGGCTGTCAGTAAGTAGCGAGAGGGGCGGAGTTAGCAGTAAAAAAAATTGGACCAATTGGGTTCGGACAGATTTTTTTCCTTATTTTTTCTTGAATTAATGAAATAATTTACAGACTGCATTTTGTATTTGCTCTGGTTATCTTTGTGTAAAATAATTTTTTTTTGATGGTTTGAAAAAAAAAAAAGGCCAAATACTTTTTCACGGCGCTAAATGTTTAAACATTTTTGCAAAATTATCATTTCAAATATAAAAAAAAAATTAAATAAATCATTTGAAGACCGAATTCAAAACATTTAATGGATATATGAAATGATTAAAGGGCTCCGCAAATGTTTAAGTAAAAAAAAAAAAAAAAAAACATTATTTTAAAGTGAAAAAGAATAAAGACACATAATAGGATTTTCATATGTAAATATCTAAAACACTTTAGTAAATTAATGAATAACTGTAAAGTGGACTTTAGTCTTTTAAACAAAAGATTATGAATATTTTATTTATTTTTAATTGGTAGTAATTATTTAAGAATCCTTGGAAAAAAAGAAGCACAACCATTTTTAAATGAATTAATAAACTTAAAGTGAATTTTACTATTAATGTATAATGTTAGGAATATATTTTAACCTTTTGAAGTGAATTAAATAGAAAAGATTTTTTGATCTGTGTTTATTCTGATGCAAAAAAAGAAAGTAAAAAGCACAGTATGTACAGGAAAAACGTCAAACATTGTGAAATTCCACTTCTGTAGACATTAATACAAAGAATTGAATCATAAATACGTCCACAGGATATATTCTGTCATGTTTCTGAACTCTTTGGCTCTTTTCTGTCACTGGTTTGTTTTTTAACCGTATTATCTGCAGGAATCTGTGAATAAAGTGGGAGTCCTGCAGCTTGACGGATTCCTGAGGGAGATAAGAGCAGCAGGGAGTCGAGCTTGTGCTCATCGTTAGCACTGATTAGTCCTGTGGGAATAAATTATGAGTCTCTGTGATGCGACTCTGTGTTTTTGGTAACCCATGTTGTGTTTAGAGTCCTGAAATTCCTCGTGTTCGGGAGGAGGAGGATGACGAGCGGACCGTAAACACTGACAGGAATTTATAGGGACTTGACATCACTCCTGTACGATCACTCACTCACGCATCGTCTATACCGCTTGAGGCGGGGTACACCTTAAACACAGTGCCAGTCCATCACAGGGCACGCACACACACACACACACACACACACACACACACACACACTTCTGTAAGATCAGTGAAATTTTATTTAAAAAAAAAAAAATTATTCTTTAAATATTTATTATTCAGCATGCAAAATATATGTTCATGGTTGAAATTATTATATTATTTACTTTTTAATACAAGTTTAACTGTAAATATGTATTTAAAAATATTTGTGGTACTTTATTATAAATTATTACTTGTGCATGCTTTTAAACCACATTGTCTTCAAATCTTATTTAAAATAAAAAAAAGATTATGATGAATTTAATTAAAAAAATTATTTGATTATTTATAAATGTATTAAAGGATAAAGTATTGTGTTCACAAATTTGGTGTATTTATGTGATGCAAATTATACAGCTGTAAAATATGATTTAAATGCAGTTTATTGGTATTTTTTGTAAATGTTTGTGTTTTTTTGAAAATTCACATTTTCCACAAAATTATTTAATTACAAATATGTTTCCTTTAAATAAATTAGTATCATTATTTATTATAATGATAATGATTTTTTTCAGAAAATGTATTTACTTTCATTGGGTTAAAAAAAATTTAGTTAATATGTGTAATCTTTGTTTTATCTATCTATTTCTATTTTTGTCCATCAATATTCAAGTAAATTTATTTTTTATTTAAAGAGTCATAATTTAGTTTATTTATGTAACTTGATTAGGATTTGCCTGATATTCACTGGCCTTGCTGATATACATAGTTACTGCGTTACTGTGCTACTGTTGCTACACTAAGATTATGCTATCCTGTTATAAATGACATTACATTAGAAATAATATTATATTTAATAAGATTATGAAATACTGCATGTTTTCATGATCCCAGTTTATAACGTGGTGATCACACCATGACATGTTGTTATTTGTGTTGTTTTAACATATGGTTAAAGTTCTGCTTGAACATGCAGGGGGGGGGGGAAGGGGGGGTATAAAATGGAGAGACAGGACAGTGAGACACGGCAGGAGGCCGAGTGAGACCCAGAAGAAGGAAGACAGATGACAGATCAAAGACTCCGATCCATATCTGCATTTTCAGAGATTAAAGTGGTTCATTACTAGATAGAGTGCACTATATAGGGTTAGTAGGGGATGATACTAGTATGCTTTTATACATACATTGTGTGTAGTGGGTGTTACTGGTTGGTAATTAGACATTTGTATCACATGTTGTGGTGTAGAGGTCAGTACTTGCTTGGTAGAGGCCCTTCCTCTCAGTCTACTAGACATATAGTGCACTAGATAGGGTACTGGAGGCTTAATGGGCATATAGTGCACTAGATGGGTGTAAATACTATTACTAGTGATCTGGTGAACATAACCAATCAACTATAGCAATAAACTCATTTGCCTCATGTTGTGTAGTTCCCTATTGTGTCACCGAAACAACTTTAAACCATCAAGGCCTTGACTCCACAAGACCTCTATTGGTGTGTGTGGTATCTGGCACCAAGGTGTTAGCAGCAGATCCTTTAAGTTCTGGAAGAACAGACTTGTTTGTCCAGCACCACTTGTTAGGCCAAGTGAACACCTCGAACTCAGTCATGTTCCTCCAACCATTTCAAAATGATTTTGCAGTATGTCAGGGTGCATTCCCCTTCTAAAAGAGGCCATTGCCAGCAGGGAACACCAATTTCATGAAGGGGGTTACTTTAGTCTGTGGCAGCGTTCATGCAGGTGGTACGTATCAAAGTAAGATCCACGTGAAGGGCAGGACTCGAGGTTTCCCAGCAGGTTCATGAGCATCCCATGACCCAGTTCAGCAGTTTTCCTTCCTTGGACTGTATTCAGTAGGTATGAACCAGTGTATACCAGAAACATCCCAGAACACCTTAAGTTTTGGAGATGCTCTAACCCAGCTTTTCAGCAATAAGTGCTACTTATTAAAGTCTCTTGGATCCTTATGCTTGTCCAGTTTTCCTGCTTCCAGCACATCAACTTGGAGAACTTGATTTGCTGACTAATATATCTCACCCCCTGTTCCATGTCACTATAAGAAGATAATCAATGTTACTCACTTCACCTGTTCGGACATTACCATCAAGTATGTAGCACACTAGAGACAAGTGTAGAGACAAACATGCAATGGTTTATTAGATAAAAGTGCACTAACTAGGGAGCAGAGGCTATTTTTGGCATACTATTGGAAAAATGGTGAATTTCGTAGAGTGCAGAGACCATGGTTTTTGACCTGTAGAATAACGAGTGCAGTAAATAGGGAGCGGGGGTCATTACTGGTGGCCCACTGGATAAATAGTGCACTAGATAGTGAGTAGAGGCCATCAATGGTGACTCACTGAATAAAGAGTTCACTAGAGGCGGAGAATGAGCCATTATTTGCAGCATACTGGACAAACAGTGCACTGGGTACGGAATAGAGTGACCATGACTTGCTGGATAAATAGTGCACTAGATAGGGAGTAGGGCTCATTAACTGTGGTCTATTAGAAATATAGTGCACTAGGTAGGGTGTGAAGCCGTAAGCATGGACTGTTGGACACTAATGGCTGTGATTATCAGACATACACCATCAAACACCACTTTAGATTTTGGGCACCACAGAGAGGTTCTTAATATGTTCACTGGAGTCGTTATTGATGGTGTTCTAGGGTTCACAGTTTCAGACATCACCACAGCTCTGATCACATGCTGCATAAACACGAAGCCTCACACCTTCACAAGCACCCAAAGTGTAATGTGACGTTCTCACTTATAATGTTGGCCCCCAACCACACACACACACACACACCCTTAATGCAGATACACAACATGTCCAGGCTGGCTGACTGCATCTGGGTGCATTTATTTCTTCACAGCGCTGTTGAATTCTGGATTTATGATCAGAAGGTGTTGATTAATTTTCTATAACAGCAGCCCAGGTTCATATTAATGCACTCATTATAATAAAGTAGTGTTTATATAGTACGAGAGACTTCAAAACCCATCAATGCTTTTTTCCTTTGTTTTAATATTTTGGAAATTTGTATATGTGGAACGAGGCTCCAGCGTCAGAGCTTCGGGACAGTCAGATGTAAACTGCGATAACTGCATCTTCCGGACAGAAAGAGTTTTTAAAATACTTTGCATCATAAGAAGCTTTTGTCATATTGAATAAAAAAAAAAAAAGAGAGAGAGAAAAGAAAGAGAGGCAGTCGAAGGAACGAGTGTTTATAGTGTCATTCTGTTTAGGATCCACACTGTAACTACAAACGGAAGGAAGTTTTGTTATTCAGAACTAAACAATTCGAAATCGGCTGCTGTTAAAGAGGAATAAATACTAGAAAACGTGCTGTTACAGGGAAATAATCAGCAGGCACAGAAACTCCACTGTGTTGATCATTTTCCTGTAACAGCATCACACTCAGCGTTTTATTCCTCATGTATCTTTTAATTCAGCAAACATCAATACGACAACTTTTACACTTCAGACATTCATAAGAGAAAGTAAAAAAAAATATTAAAAAAACTGCATGGAAAATGTTTAAAATGCAAATACCAGACAAGGCATCATCTCGAGACAGACATGTAGCAAAGACACAATTGACCTCGAAAGCTGCGATGTGGAGGAACAGCGGGAAAAAAGATGCAAAGTAAAGGACAGGACTGCGTGAACAAACAGCCTTCCAGTGACTTGCTCCAAGAGGAATATAAAAAAAATACAAATATAAAAAAACTGTATACAGAATGTGTGTACAAATGTTGTGTCCCAAATAAAATAGACAATCTTTAAAAAGTCAAATAAAAGAGATGCTGCCAATGCTCATTTCTTAAAGCACATCTGTGAAGGCAGATGGGTGAAGTAACTGCCAGAACCATTGGATTGAATCTTCTTTGGTATAAAATAGCCCTAAACAATAGTGTCTCACACACACACACACCTATCTGCATTTGATAAGTTTCCCCTGAATAGCTCAGGAGATTGCAGACTAACGACGAGCCATCAACATGCAGATGCAGCGGCACCGAGATTCTCTCCAACCCAAAGGGGGGGTTGGGACTCACATATGCATGCATGCACACACACACACACACACACACACACACACACACACACACACACACACACTCCTTCACAGTCATCTGTAACCCACATGAACCACACCATCCATCAGATCCATGTGACGAGCACTAATTGCACTAATTGGACCATCAGTTAGCATTAGTGTTTACAGTAGCGTTACAGCCACATGTGGAATTTAGCACACAGGTTAACCATGTAGCTAGCGCGTGAGGATTCCAGGAATAATACAACAGGTAGTAGCAGTTCTTTAAAAAAAAAAAAAAAAAAGTATAATAAATTTGAGGTAGAAATGACAGAAAGTATGTAAACATCAGCTGAATACCCTGTTTTTACCCAACGCCTTGCTTTTTACCTTTTCAAAAATACAAGAACATTAAATTTCTCAAATTCCAAATGGATAAAAAAGCTAAAATGAGTGCAAACGGTCAGTGCAAAGATTTCAGGCATTGCTGCTACATTCAGTCGACTTTCCTGAAGTAAACATGATTTTTTTTTTTAAAAAAACCTCAAATGATCCCCCCTAGGAGAATGAAAATGTATCATTTGTGTGGTAAATTGTATTTAACAGCACTAGGAATACTTGGTAAATGGAGGTCCGTATTGATTTGGTGGTGCATGCACATCAAACACACTCTTATTGGGTGGAACTGACTGTAACATACTGTCCAAGTCCATCAGCAGGGGAGGAGCTTGCAAAGAAACACGCCCACCGGATAACAGGGGCCAGTAAGAATGTGCGCCAAAGTGAGCGGGAGCAACATGATGGCCGTAGAACGGAACAGAGCCGAGAGGGAGGAAAGGGTTCGTGTTGAAGCGCATGCTGGGCGGGGCTACAGCGTTCGGCGGTGTGTACTTAGCATAAGATGTGGGCAGCTCCCAAGGAGGAGGGGCTGAACCTCCGCGCTTCGCTATTTTGCTTGGTGGGAAATAACTGTCATATCCGTCAGCCCTGTGGTGTCCCCCGTCAGCCCCTCGTTTCCTCACCTCGAACCGTGTCAACCCTCTCCAGTCTTCATCTGACGACGAGGAAGACGCGGGACTAGCGGAACTGGCTGACGCACTCCGATTGGATGAAACATATCTAGGGCGTGGCGAGCGATGAGTACACTCCGCACCCCATCCATCACCGCGACCCCTAATCGGGTCCGCCGGCCTAAAGCTGTGCAGGAGAGAATCGATAGCGAAGGACGAGTCCAGTTTGGGACGATAAAGGTCTTCTGGAGCAGGGGACTGACGACGGATGGGCAAGTCAGGGGCGCTGGGCTGCATTTCGTCCTGCTGAGCGGGAGTATGCCCTTGCAGGATGTAGGGCGCCAGGTCCTGGGCGAAGATGGTTTCATCTTGTCTGGACACAGCTGTGTTCTGCCTCTTCAACAGCTCCAGAGGGACTCTACTCACCTCCACAGCCCAAAAGTTCCCCTTTCCCTGGGGCTTCCCTGGATCCTTTAGCACCTGGAAGGACAAGATCAACTTTTAACAACAATTATAAACAAACATGTATACCAGTAGTTTAATGGCAAGCACTAGCGAAGCTAAATAAGTGAAAAAGAAAGTTTGAAGATCCTTATGTAATAAACCTCGCAACTGATTGATCAAGATAACCTAAGCTCTGCACATTGCTTGTCCTAGCAAAACCTTCCAAGAACTCAGAAATGCTTCACCATCGGAACACTATTGCATGTGTCCATCATGTGTCTCCAACAAAACAGCGGTATACTGCATGCTAATATGCTAGAAATCTAAGGATTTCTCCTGCAGGGATATTGAGAACATACACACCTTGACGAAGCAGTCGTAGGAGGACAGGTTGTGCCGCACCGAATCTCTCCATCCTTTATAGTTCCCTTTGAAGAAAGGGAAGAGCGTACTGATCTCTTTCAGGATCTGAGGAGGAAAAAGTCAAAAAAAAAAAAATTTTTTTGAACAGAGGAAGTTTCAGACGCAATCTTGATAGTGTTTATCTGAGATGCTTGAAATATAAAAGGTGTATAATTCATGTACACTTATCAGTTTTACTTCTCGGTTCATTTCTGTAAAACATCTCAGAGCAAGTTAAGCATCGACAACCAGCCTAGTACTACAATGGTTAGTTTGCAAGATTAGTTTTCTTCACCAAGCTGAAATGCCATTATTTTCTTCTAACCTCTTTCCAGGGAACAAGTGCATTATCAGTTGTTCTAGTATTCGGCTATTAAGGTCGGAATCATTAATGCAGATGACATCTTGACCCTTATACACTTGGTAGTATACATTACCTTCACTCCTCTTCTGTTCATCCCTCATTCTTATCACTCTATCTCACCAGAGCTCTGCACTCCCTGCTCGAAATACCAATTACAGTGTGTGTGTGTGTGTGTGTGTGTGTGCGTGTACTGTATTAGTGAATACAGAATCATGAGACTGGACCATGGAAGTTTCAGATGGTTTTAGGTTCTTTGCTTGAGGCGTTTGTGTCTGAGGGAAAAACGTCCCTTGTTTGTTTTAGTTACATTTTAAACAGTGAGAAAGTGCCCCATTTGTGTGTGTTTTCCTTACAGTACAAAACATTTGTGTGAGATCTTTTTGTCAGAAGAAACATAGAAATCATAGGGGAAAAATTCAGTGGATAGGTTATTAAAAAAAAAAAAAAACTAACTCAGTTTTTTAATTTGCAATAATTAGATAAAATGTACTAATTAAGGCAAATCTCTATTCAATTCTATTTTAATCAGAAATCACTTCACTTTACAAATAAAAAGTGCCCTATAAGAAATATAGATCTAAATGGATCTATTAAATAGTTTTATTATACATGTGAAAATTCTTACTTTTGGAAACTGAAATCTGAAAAAAAAATCTAAATATAACTGGGAATCTTTTTTTTTTTAATGTAAGTATGTAAAACAGCCCTTTATGCATCACACATTAAACTTTTTTTTTTTTTAGGCTATGAAACATGTGGATTTTTGTTTAATCACTAAGACATTATTCCAGAGGGTGTTGAGTTTTATACCTGGGAGAGAGTGAGCTTCTTCTGTGCGGAGTTCTGGATCACCATGGCGATCATGGCCAGGTAAGAGTACGGCGGTTTCGGGTAGCGCTGGTAGTTCTTCTTCTTGCCGGAGTTCGGCAGCCAGTCGCCGGCGTGCTGATCCGCGGGGAGCCGGTGCGGACCGACAGTCCCGGCTCGAGGCTCGTCCATCAGTCCGGGCACAGGTTTCTGATCGGGGCCGGTTAGCTGTGGTAACACACTCCCCATTGCCCCGCTGTGGTGCCCCATCACTCCGTCCAGGCCTCCGGAGTTGGGGCGCAAAGTTTCCTCGGAGGTCCCGCTGCACCGCTGCGTCCCCGAGTCCTGTATCCGGCCTGCGGAGTCCCCGTGCGGGCAGAGCGCGCCGCGCCACTCCGCTCCCCCCCGGAGCTTCGTCATGCCGATGGTGAGGAGGAGGAGGATGATGATGATGATGGAGGAGGAGGAGGAAAGTTGAGGACTTCACGTCCTCCTCGCTGTCTGCGGAGAAAACAATTAACAGTTTCACATCAATCCCGGTGTGTAAATAGAGAGGGAACCATCAGCCCCCCCATACAGCCAGAGGAGGGGGGAGGGGGGGGGGCAGACCTGGGTCATTTCCATATTCCACCTAAAATATTTACAAGTCATATGCATGATCCATAACTGACCTCCCATCAGGTCTTTTAGCATTATTAGCACTTAAAGGGAGATTTTTATGGATCTTTACTTCATTTTTACTTAATTTTTTTGGGGAAACTTGAGCATTTCTTCAAAAACACATAAGAATTTTTAAATGTCCTTTTCAACATCAACATCTCATCTGCAAAAAAAGAAATCTTACATAAAAACCACTGCCAGAAACACACTATTCCACTGTAACCTGGAGGGCCCAATCCACCCCCAACACACACACACACACACACACACACACCCCTTACAGTTTGCTTATAGTAAGCACTGATAAGTATTGAAATGAAGCCATTGGCTCCTCAAGGGGGGGAAGGGGACCTGAAAAAAGGGACTCGTTCACAAACCAAGCATGACAGAAACTGTGGGTTGAGAAAGAGAGAGAGAGAATAAATGTAGTGAAGTGGTTTCACTCAATAAACAAAAGAACACAATAAACACACAGCTAATAAACACACTCCCAGATCACACAGATTAAAGCAGAGACATCAATACCAAATAATTAAACAAACAACATTCAACTCATTTAAACAGGATAGACTATGCAAAGATGTGTATTATTATTATTATTATTATTATTATTATTAATAACCATAATACATCTTTCATTCAATATTTGTTTGGTCAAAATGACCAGAAAAGTTTCCTGTTGAGATTACAGCTCCAAGATTTCAAAGAAAAGAAAAAAAAGACATGGAGATTTCTAACATTATATGATGCAGGACACACCATACACTCTATTAAAGCTAATTATTAAACACTACACAAGCCGTTAGTTACCAAGTTGTACTACAGTCTGTAAAATCATAATGGGTGAGGACGTGGTTCCCTCATAGTCCACTCACTATATATTGTTTATACATAGAGTTTTCTTAGAGTGCGCTTATATGTTTCACAATGCGGGGTGGACAGGACAGTGCACGGGACAGGGGCCTCGCTGGGGATTTGGAACACAGCCCAGGAACTGAATCTGAAAATATTAAAGAGTTATGCATGTGGCACAATCCATGGTGCTCAATGGGCTAATGTCGGAGTTTCTCACACACTCACACACACACCTCAGAGCTTTAGAACGAGGATGAGATGAACAACTGTTTCAGTTAGTAAGAGACCAGATCATGCACACGTCATCTGCTTTCTTAGTCATAAAATAAAAGCAAAAGACAGACAGACATCCCTGGAATATCCGAGGAAGAAGACAGGAAGGAAAACAGAAAACATTGAGTAAGGACTTAAAGGGAAAAAAATCAAAAGAAAGAAAAAAAAACAGGAAGGAAGGTTCCTTCTGACAAAACTAAAGGAAAAAAAGAATGGATGGGGGAAAAAAAATCCACAGACTGACAAAAAAAAAAGAAAGCTGAATTGGAAGGAGGGATGAGTGGATGGAGTTGCACCAAATGAAAAAACAATAAATGTCAGATGAAGAAAGAAGAAAAGTGTTAAGGAAAGAAAGGTAAATAAGAAAAGGAAAACCGAAAAGGTGCATAAAAAAGGAAAAGATAGCAAGGAATAAAAAATAAAAAAAAAAAACAGGGAAAAATACAGGAAGGAAGAAAATAAAGGAAACAAAAATGAATAAAAGAAAAATGACAGACTGTACTGTACTGAAAGTAAAAGCGATGTGTCAGAGTATGGCCATACATAAATGTGTGCTGAAAAACATTTTTGGTCATGAAGTGCACACACACACACACTTCACCTGTGCTCCAGTGAAAGTCTCTCTCTTCAGCATAAACTTTTGTTTTAGATTAAAGCTCAGTGTCCTGTTCCTTTGAGCCACAGAAACCCCAGGGAATTCTAATGAAGCGTGTGTGTGTGTGTGTGTGTGTGTTGATGAGGCTCCACACTACCACCTGCAGCTCTAATTAGACTCAGACTGAGATTGGCCCAAACACACTCTGCTGAAACCAAGCAGATCTCATACCTCGGTGATCACACACACACACACACACACACTGTGAGAACATTTTAGCAGCTCATTTTTAGAAAGTGAATCAGCAAACATCCAATATTTTCCCATGTTCTTAATTTTGCCTGAGTGTGTGTTCAGTTTTGATTTTTAATATTATTTTCTTATTTGAAAATGAAATTGGTTTGAATTGTATTGCTCTCAGTCACACATTCTACAGGTTTAATATGCAGTTGCTTTAAAATAAATCATTGATGGATTAAAAGGATTATAAAGGAGTGTGATTTTTTTTTTTGTCATTTACTGCAAAATACATTTTTGCAAATAAAAACATTGTGAATTTAGACAATTGTTTCTACAGTTTCTCCAAGATTGCATCAAAGTAAATATAAACTACTTAAATATAAGATTACTAAACCTGTTTTAGGCATACTTTACTAGATTTAAGCATTAAAGTTCTTGTTTTTTGGCAGGTAATTTCACTAATTATAAGCAAACATTTCTAAAAACAACAAAATAATGTCAATAGAACAAGAAAATTAATGCTTGAAACTAGTAAAATATGGGGAGAAATTAATGATTAATACTCATATTCTTATTTTATTGTAATCTTATAATGAAAAACAGATTTATTTATTATTTTTTTTGGAGAGAAAATTTTCTTTCAAATAATTTCTTAGAAAAACAATATTCCTTCAATTTACGGAATTCTCAATGTTTTATACACTTTAATTCCCTACTTAATCCTCTAGAGTGAATTCTGGTAACAAATTACAACGTAGGGATTTCCTAACCTCACACAGAAGCTTACAATCAGAAGCTACAGTTTTGCAATCAAGCTTTTATATCACTTAAGCAATAATCATTATCATATATATTAAACACGGCGGCGCGGTGGTGTAGTGGTTAGCACTGTCGCCTTGCACCTCCAGGGTCTGGGTTCGATTCCCGTCTCTGTGTGCATGGAGTTTGCTTGTTCTCCCCGTGCTTGGTGGGTTTCCTCCGGGTACTCCGGTTTCCTCCCACAGTCCAAAGATATGCAGCTTAGGCTAATTGGCGTTCCTAAATTGCCCGTAGTGTGTGATTGGGTGTGTGAGTGTGTGTATGTGTGTGTGCCCTGCGATGGATTGGGACCCTGTCCAGGGTGTACCCCGCCTAGTGCCCAAAGTCTCCTGGGATAGGCTCCAGGCCCCCCGCGACCCTGAACACAGGATTAAGCGGTATAGAAGATGAATGAATGAATATATATTAAACATAAAGTTTACATAAATGTGGTTTACACAGACCGCTTTTGTGTTCTAGAATTCTTTCCAATTATAATACAGGTATTAAAGTCATAGAGGCTTGCTAAGAGTTTAAAAGAAATCATATTTTGTTTAAATAATGTGGTCATGTTCCTAACAATCAAATAAATATTTAAACAAATTAAATAAATAAAATAAAATAAAATGACTTCTTACATCGCCGCATAAAAACATTCCTCCTGTTATGTCCATTAATAGCTCAGTAGCTGAGTACACCAAGTGCATGGTCAGAACAGAACAGATTAATTTTTTTTTTACAGTTTACATTTTTTCTTAAAATGAACAATTTAGTTCCACATTCCTTGCATTTTACAACAAAAGAAAATTCAACATGTTAACATTTGATAAACAAAGTCAAGGCGAATTCGACGGACATCATGATGTTAAAAACATCTTAATTTTTTGACAAATATTTTCTTGGTTAATTTCTTTGAGTACTTTAGCTACCACAGGCTCAACACACAAGCGCACACCCAACGTGATACAGTGGTGTGAAAAACTATTTGCCCCCTTCCTGATTTCTTATTCTTTTGCATGTTTGTCACACTTAAATGTTTCTGCTCATCAAAAACGTTAACTATTAGTCAAAGATAACATAATTGAACACAAAATGCAGTTTTTAAATGAAGGTTTACATTATTAAGGGAGAAAAAAAACTCCAAATCTACATGGCCCTGTGTGAAAAAGTGATTGCCCCCCTTGTTAAAAAATGACTTAACTGTGGTTTATCACACCAGAGTTCAATTTCTGTAGTCACCCCCAGGCCTGATTACTGCCACACCTGTTTCAATCAAGAACTCACTTAAATAGGAGCTACCTGACACAGAGAAGTAGACCAAAAGCACCTCAAAAGCTAGACATCATGCCAAGATCCAAAGAAATTCAGGAACAAATGAGAACAAAAGTCATTGAGATCTATCAGTCTGGTAAAGGTTATAAAGCCATTTCTAAAGCTTTGGGATTCCAGCGAACCACAGTGAGAGCCATTATCCACAAATGGCAAAAACATGGAACAGTGGTGAACCTTCCCAGGAGTGGCCGGCCGACCGAAATTACCCCAAGAGCGCAGAGACGACTCATCCGAGAGGCCACAAAAGACCCCAGGACAACATCTAAAGAACTGCAGGCCTCACTTGCCTCAATTAAGGTCAGTGTTCACGACTCCACCATAAGAAAGAGACTGGGCAAAAACACCTGCATGGCAGATTTCCAAGGCGCAAACCACTTTTAAGCAAAAAGAACATTAAGGCTTGTCTCAATTTTGCTAAAAAACATCTCAATGATTGCCAAGACTTTTGGGAAAATACCTTGTGGACCGACGAGACAAAAGTTGAACTTTTTGGAAGGTGCGTGTCCCGTTACATCTGGCGTAAAAGTAACACAGCATTTCAGAAAAAGAACATCATACCAACAGTAAAATATGGTGGTGGTAGTGTGATGGTCTGGGGTTGTTTTGCTGCTTCAGGACCTGGAAGGCTTGCTGTGATAGATGGAACCATGAATTCTACTGTCTACCAAAAAATCCTGAAGGAGAATGTCCGGCCATCTGTTCGTCTACTCAAGCTGAAGCGATCTTGGGTGCTGCAGCAGGACAATGACCCAAAACACACCAGCAAATCCACCTCTGAATGGCTGAAGAAAAACAAAATGAAGACTTTGGAGTGGCCTAGTCAAAGTCCTGACCTGAATCCTATTGAGATGTTGTGGCATGACCTTAAAAAGGCGGTTCATGCTAGAAAACCCTCAAATAAAGCTGAATTACAGCAATTCTGCAAAGATGAGTGGGCCAAAATTCCTCCAGAGCGCTGTAAAAGACTCGTTGCAAGTTATCGCAAACGCTTGATTGCAGTTATTGCTGCTAAGGGTGGCCCAACCAGTTATTAGGTTCAGGGGGCAATTACTTTTTCACACAGGGCCATGTAGGTTTGGATTTTTTTTCTCCCTAAATAATAAAACCCCCTCATTTAAAAACTGCATTTTGTGTTTACTTCTGTTATCTTTGACTAATAGTTAAATGTGTTTGATGATCAGAAACATTTAATTGTGACAAACATGCAAAAGAATAAGAAATCAGGAGGGGGGCAAATAGTTTTTCACACCACTGTATATGGGACAGTCCATCCAAACAGGAAGTGAAGTCATATCTCAGCCACAGGAAGTGAAACTGTGTACCTGAAACAGGTTGCTTGTAGTCTCTGGGACGTAGGCTAGAAAATGCCTTGCTCCCTTAATCGCGCTTCCAATTTATACGTTTAGAATGATTTTAACGTCATATTGTCTTCAGGAAGTTTAAAAGTACAGTTCTGTAGTTCAGTTTTCTCTTTGGTTTAATAAAATTGTCCTCGCAGTTCAGTGTATCACTGCTTGTCTACAGAGGTTTTTTTTTTTTTTTTTTTTTTTATGAGATAGAGTTCTGTCGCTAGTCTTAGCCAGCTTGCTAACAGGCTTGGATTCTGTTTTAATTCCAAAATGAATGAATTAATAAACTTGGATAGTTTGAGCTACAGATTATAGCTGGGTAATGTTACAGTGACGGATATTGTATGTATTTAAAATAATTACTTCATCCTATAAACAAAACAGTTGGGGAAAGAACCGAACGCGAAAGCGGTGATGAATTTGAATTTGTTTTCGGTGTCTTGGGTCATGTTTGAGATCGTAAACTGCTGAAACGTGGCTGTCCCTGTCCCCAGTTAGGGTTTTATGCTAAAGGGAGGCCGTCAGCTTGACGTTAGCAAAACAAACACAACACTACACACAGAGTACTGAACAAGCCCCCTGCCGATTCCGAGACGCTGAGGCTGAAAGGTCGACTCGTCCTGCTGAGAAAACCCCAGTGAGACTCCGGCTTTGTCCCGAACCCAAGTCTGAGCTGCTTCTAGACTGCCACTCTCACTTTCTAGACAATAAGCTTAAAGCAGAAGACACTTTCAGGACTCTCAGGCGTCTGTCTTAATTTTTTTTAAGACAGTGCTTTCAGACAGACTTTTAATCGTGTAAAGGGAATGATGTCAGTTTTACAGAAAGGAAGATGATAAAAAGTGAAAATATGAATGATTATGTTTTTAATTAAGGTATGTTTTAGATGGACAGTTATATAGCGCAGTAATAAAAGTGCTATCAAAAAATTACACACCTTACATGAAACTTCTTTATTATAAACACATGAATTATTTTCAATTTTTTCCCCCTTTATTAAAAATAGTTCTTAACTTTATTATATTTAAAAAGTTCCCTTAAAAATAATTTTGTTATTATTTAAAAACTTAATTAATTTCTTATTAACTTTTATTTTAATTATTTAACGCATAAAATAATACAGAACAGCATCATTTTTCTATTTTATTTCATAATAATTTATAGTTTAAATAATTAATGTTTATCATCTGATGACTTACTTGTTATTCAGTTTAAATTTTTTCAACCCTGCGGCTGTTATTTACTACACATTATTGCTTTTTATGATTTTTATTCACATTTTCTGCAGTTTGAACAGAAAACTTTCAATGATTAGTTAACTTAATATTTGTTTTTTTTATTTATTTATTTATTTAAAAGAACTAATATATTTTTTCGCATTTTCTTATAGAACTGTACATTTCTCATGGTGACACTTGCAAATCCTTTTTACATAATGACTTAATTTTATTTCATTTTCCATCTTGATTAAATATTTGACATTTTTTGTAGCATCTTTTTCCTTTAACTGAAACTTTTATGAGAAATATTTAAATTTTTTCCCTCAGAAAGGTCCTGCTTTGCATTGGCCTTAACTTTTTTCATCTCGTAATTTCTGGGTGTGTGGAAGTAATCTCTGCTGCTCTGCTGATAGGAAGCTGAACGACATCTAATTCAAAGCAGACGGGAAAGAGAGAGAGAGAGAGAGAGAGAGAGAGAGATGTCCCATCATGTCCCTGCACAGCGTCAATGCAACAATGTGGAGCGTAATCTCCAGATTAAAGACCTGAACTGTAACTCGTCTCTGAAACCATGAGACAGTAAGTAAGGGCCTGGTATTTCTGTTTAGGTTTGAGTTTTTTCAACTGTCAAAATCTCAGCTTTGATTGATTGCTTTATTTATTTATTAAACTGAATTGGTGATTTGTCTGTGCCTTTACGTAGCACTCGTGTTTTTAAAAGCTCTCCCTTTAGGGATTAGTTGCTATATGCTGAAGCTAAAGTCATAGCCATGGCCATGATTTTGGAATATTGCAAAATATATTCATTTATTTTAATTAATACTTAAATTGAAAACAATTACAAACATTTTGGCATTGAGTAATTACTTTTCCATTAAAAGAACAATAACAGGCACGGTTAGTGTTTCCATTTCTTTAAACAAGTAAAAAAAAAAAAAAGTAAAATATATATATATATATATATATATATATATATATATATATATATATAAAGGTACTAATTAAAACATAAATAATAATAATAAATAATAATATGTGCATATTTTTAATTTAAACAATTAAGAAATAAAAAAAGGGGTAAATATAAAATGTTTATAAGAAAATAAAGCTTACAGTACTTTGATGTAATGGTATATGAAAAATTACATGATTGTAACTGAACGGTAGTCATACTTTATTCTTTATCCATTTGTGCAAGTCTTCCCAAAAGGTTGACGCAAAGTTGTTGCAAATATAAAAATGAATGGTCAGTTGATTCAACATTATTGCAAAAAAGCAGTTTTTGTGATCAATGCCAGATCTTTGATTTAACAGTTAATTTGATGAATAAATATTAAGTATTTTGTGAAGAATTTCCTTTGTTTTAGGTGGTACATGAAGTTTAAGACATTTGATCTTTCTAATGATATTGTCATTTCTGTTTGAAACAGATGGATACATCACTTTTGGAAAGCATTAGCAAAAACCTGTTAAAGTGGGAACTGGGCATCGTAACGCATGTAATGTTTCTGCTAACAAATCGTCAATTTGTTTCCCCCTCTTTATTAAGTTAAAAGTGTTACACGTCCAACATTACCACATACAATGCACAATAAACCAAGAGGAAGAGGAGAAGGAAGAGTATATATATTTGAGAATGTGTGTGTATATATATATATATATATATAATTTGCTACACATAATATTGCACGTCAAGATTGCACTGCAAATAACTTGTGATTTATGTATATGCTTTATTCATTTGCTTCGTATATAGATTTTTGTTCTTAGCAAAGCACTGGTAACTTTTGGTCAGGTCTCACATTACCCTGTGTATACTGACTATGTGTAAGACACAGTGTACATGGACATTTACAACCTGTCTTTGTGTTACTGTCTCTTGTTATCTATCTATCTATCTATCTATCTATCTATCTATCTATATATATATACACACACAGTGGGGCAAAAAAGTATTTAGTCAGTGCAAGTTCTCCCACTTAAAAAGATGAGAGAGGCCTGTAATTTTCATCATAGGTATACCTGAACTATCTGAGACAAAATAAATAAAAATCCAGAAAATCACATTGTAGAAATAATTATTTACAGGTTATAGTGGGAAATAAGTATTTGGTCACCTACAAACAAGCAAGATTTCTGGCTCTCACAGACCTATAACTTCTTCTATAATAAGTGCTCCTCTGTCCTCCACTCGTTACCTGTATTAATGGCATCTATTATCAGTATAAAACACACAACCTCAAACAGTCACACTGCAAATTCCACTATGGCCAAGTCCAAAGAGCTGTCAAAGGACACCAGAAACAATATTGTAGACCTGCACCAGGCTGGGAAGACTGAATCTGCAGTAGGTGAGCAGCTCGGTGTGAAGAAATCAACTGTGGAAGCAATTATTAGAAAATGGAAGTCATACAAGACCACTGATAATCTCCCTCGATCTGGGTCTCCATGCAAGATCTCACCCTGTGGGGTCAAAATGATCACAAGAACGGTGAGCAAAAATCCCAGAACCACACAGGGGGACCTAGTGAATGACCTGCAGAGAGCTGGGAACAAAGTTACAAAGGCTACCATCAGTAACACACTGCGCCGCCAGGGACTCAAATCCTGCAGTTCCAGGCGTGTCCCCCTGCTTAAACCAGTACATGTCCAGGCCCGTCTGGAGTTTGCTAGAGAGCATTTGGATGATCCAGAAGAGGATTGGGAGAATGTCATATGGTCAGATGAAGCTGTGTTATTTTGTGAAGCTGCTTTGAGACAATGACCATTGTTAAAAGCGCTATATAAAAAATAAAAAAGATGAAACCAAAATAGAATTTCGTGTTTGGAGGAGAAAGAATGCTGAGTTGCATCCAAAGAACACCATACCTACTGTGAAGCATGGGGGTGGAAACATCATGCTTTGGAGCAAAGGGACCAGGACGACTGATCCGTGTAAAGGAAAGAATGAATGGGGCCATATATTGTGAGATTTTTAGTGAAAGCCTCTTTCCATCAGCAAGAACATTGAAGATGAAACGTGGTTGGGTCTTTCAGCATGACAATGATCCAAAACACACCACCTGGGCAATGAAGGAGTGGCTTCGTAAGAAGCATTTCAAGGTTGTGGAGTGGCCTAGTCAGTCTCCGGATCTCAACCCCATAGAAAATCTTTGGAGGGAGTTGAAAGTCTGTGTTGCCCAGCGACAGCCCCAAAACATCACTGCTCTAGAGGAGACCTGCATGGAGGAATCGGCCAAAATAGAAAACAGTGTGTGAAAACCTTGTGAAGACGTACAGAAAACGTTTGACCTCCGTCATTACGAACAAAGTATATACAAGTATTGCAATAAAATTTTGTTATTGACCAAATACTTATTTTCCACCATAATTTGCAAATAAATTCTTTAAAAATCCTACAATGTGATTTTCTAGATTAGTTGAGAGACAAAATAACAAAATAAATAAATAAATCCAGAAAATTGGAGGTTGAGGTACACCTATGATGAAAATTATAGGCCTCTCTCGATTTTTTACAGTGTACAGTAAAATCTCAGATTGCGAGTAACCCAGTTTACGAGTGTTCCCCAAGACAAGCAGAGATTTTTAATAAATTGTGACTTGGTAAACAAACAGGTCTTGGTTTACGAGTACCAAGTATCATGTATCACGCATGCGCTTCTTGTTTTGACGCCGAGCGTCACGTGATCACAACTGAGCCAACGGTTTTTCTCTCTCTTGCGCTGTGGAATTGTGGGTAATCATCTCCCCTGCTGGGTCTTAGTGCTCGTCT
This sequence comes from Channallabes apus, assembly GCA_030522415.1. NCBI lineage: Eukaryota > Metazoa > Chordata > Actinopteri > Siluriformes > Clariidae > Channallabes > Channallabes apus. The sequence continues at coordinate 39,400,543 of CM060104.1, read as the reverse complement.
CTTACTGGTATAATCAACATCCGTGCACGCGTGTACTGTTTACTATAACACTGTGACCACGCGTGTGTATAAAATATTTTATTTTGTGTTTGAAAGCGTAGCATGTGTACAGCTTCTTATAACACACGTTTAATGCTGTCAGGATTTATTTTTACTTTTTTAAAATGTAAAGCGCAAGTTAACTTGTTTTATTTTTACTTTATATTTTGTGTTAATTATTTTTTATGTATTTCTTTTTTTTGGGCTGTGGAACGAATAAATTTAATTTCCATTATTTCTCTAGGGGAAAATTCGCTTTGATTTACGACTTTTGGAAAACGAGCCCGCTTCCGGAAGGAATTAGCGGGCTGCTAGATCTACCTGACCTGGAGCCTATCCCATATTTATAACTTGAAACTCTGCAAAATATATACTCTTGCTGTTCACTTTTTACCATTTACCTGTGTCTCCTCAATGTCGCCATCTGGTGGACAAATTAATTAGGACTTAAACAGTTGATTTAGGCCCATTTCAGACTGAATAATGTCTCCCTCTAACGGGCGAAGGCGGTAACACGGCTCTTTTTTTTAAGTGGGGCAGCGGCGCGGTTGTTATGGAGAAGCTTTACCCCGCCGAGCTGCAGACATGGAGCCGCTACTCGGGACATAACCACGGCGGTTAACGCGGATATGCCTCCAACAGACCCGTACAGCTGGCCTTCAAGCGAACAGGTCTGGTACACATGGCTTTTCTCTTTTTCCTCGCACTCTGTGGCGACATTTATCTAAAGTCTGGGGCTAAAATATTAAATAAGTACCCCCCCCGCGCGCTCAGTTTCCGCGACAGGTTTCCTTTCCAACTGACGCTTTATGCTAAGCTAATTAGCCGGCTCCTCTTTCGCTTCTTCGTAACTCATTAGCGAACTCACTTTCCCCCATTTGTACTACCACCTAAGAATTATTTTTGCGTCTAAAAGTGCGGGTGACGTGTCGTTTCTGATCGATACCCGTTTTTGCGTTCACTACGAAACATCCTGTCCTGAGATCTTCGTGGCTGGGGTGAGTTCTCTTTCCCCCAACTGTTTTGCGACAAGCCACGCCCTCTTCTTTACGGATTGGTTAACCCGTTCAGAAATACGCTCTGTGACTGGAGGAATGCGTGCGCGTGTGAGCGGTTAGCCAATCACAGTACGGAAAAGAGCGCGTGTCGGAATGCGGATGGGGAAAGAAAATGTACGCGTAGTGGCTAGCTTAGCCTGGCGCATCCTGCTATCATCAAATAACCAGAACTGGCGTTCAGTAAATTCTATACATTTAATTTTTGTATTTATTTGTGCGGTAAAGTTTATATAACTTTTAAATTATTTTTGCCTTTTCCCTTCATGTTTTTGTAAATGTTAATGAATTATGCAAAGTTATGAGAATTTATATTAAGTGATTATTTTTATCATTAGTTTTATGATGTTTATATTATATTAAGCAAGTTTAAAGTAAATATATTTTTGATGAAATAAAAAGATTTAAACATTATCACTTAAATGATTGACATGATTGTGTAAGTTTTATGATTATTGCAGGGCAGAAATAGGTGTGTGTGTGTGTGTGTGTGTGTGTGTGTGTGTATATGTGTGTGTGTTTTCCTTATCTCAGATTGAACAGATTATCACTGTACACACACACTACAATAACGAGCCACACACACACGCACACACAATCTGGTAAATCCTTCACATGTTGAAAACCATTGTATACGTTTAACATCGTCCATCTAATCCATTAGCATCCCGTCCGTAACCTCTACCGTAAACCTTTTATCAGAGAATATTTTATAATAAAATATTAAATATCTGTAAATGTATAATTTGTTGCGTACTGAAAACCAGAATGGTTGTATGGAGGAAAACCCCTAGGTGGCGCCACTCAGGTTTTTTAAACCCAGGTTAATCCATACATGGGCGAAGCGAATAGAGCTGGAGCTCGTCTACTAAACCTCAGTTACCGCTAGCTAGCTTAGATTTAATATATACGCTAACATTACTTTTCATTCGATCTCGAACTCCATCAACTGTGACGACTCGTATGTCTAAGTTAAGCTACAACAGTTCCAGTTAGCTGTTAGCATCACATATCGCCAGCCTCAGAAATAATTGAAATTCAACGTGTGGTTTATATTACATAAAAAAAACGCCAACGTTGACCCTCTTTTACTTTACACTTCCATCTAATTTCACCTTATCTGCACATAGCTCTTTTTTTTTTTTTTTGGTTGCAAAAATAGGTTAATCCTTTTAATGCAGAGTCAGAATTTTTTGGTTTACATTTTTATACTCTGATCATAACAACCATCACAATGACCGCAGGGTGTTTGAGTAGGGACCGAGCTCATCAGTGTGTTTAACATGCTAAGTTGCTAAACATTTATTGGTAACAAAAATGTTTACATTGAAACGTTTTTGGCTCTAACACTTTCTCTGGATGTCCGCAAGGTTCACAGTAGGGCTGCACAATATATCGAAAAATGATCATTATCGCGATAATGGTATACGCAATATCTGTATCGCAAAGAATTGCGATAAATGAAATTGATGAGTGTACGGTTACACGTAAATAAAAAGTCATGTTTGAAAGTAATTCATATTGTGTTGGCAGGTTTATAGTAACAGCAAACCAGAAGTCAGAATATCTGCTGAGGGGTTTAAGTCATTCATAGTGTTTTGAAGTCTAAATATTTGCAACTTCCTTGACATATAGTTTCTTTTTAGCCTGAATTAGATTTAATTACATCAGACGAATATCTATTACCTGTTTATTTTAGTATCATCATTACATATAGAAATGATTAAAAAAAAAATAGGCAATAATAATAAAAAATGCATTTCTCTAGGGAAATGTTATATCACAAGAAATATCGTTATCGCAGTATTCAACAACAATATCGCATATTTTTCTAATATCGTGCAGCCCTAGTTCACAGTGAGTGTGTGTGGATCATGTTTGCTGCCTGGGTTTTTGTCTTTTTCAGAGGGTTGTAGGCATACAGGAAGTAGGCAGACACTTGTTGTTTTAATCTATATAAGATGTACACCGATTGAATTGGTACCATACTATACAGAACAAATGCAAGAAAACACAACAAAAGAGAACACAAAACCAACCCCCCAACACAAGGATCCCATAACAATCAGATGTCCATAATTTATTTTAATAATAACGTAAGTAATCTTCCCCACACACTTCCTTTACAGTACAATATTATCTGAGTTCAGACCCTCAGCAAAAGTTAAGAAAGGCTGCCAAATATTATGAAATGTCAGTAAACCCTCTATATTGAGTACTTCATAGATCATGCGTATAGTTTGTTTTTGGACTGATTTACATTAAAATATTGAATCTAATAAAGAAAGTGGAGGGCATGATGGGAAATTATTAGAATTCAATTCCACAAAATTCCGAAGCGGCAAGTATCTATAAAAATGTGATTTGGAAATGTCGCATTTCTGTTTGAAAGATGCAAAATTTCCATTAATATAAAGTTCAGACAATGAGACCGAACCCTTTCTAGCCACAAACTTTAAAAGCATCATCCATCATTGATGGAACAAACATGTTTTTCCAAAAAAAGAAAGTCTGAATTGATTCCAGATTTTAACTGGACGTCAAACTGAACAACAATCCACTCTTTATCCCGTATTCAGGGGCACGGGGACCTGGAGCCTATCCCAGGAGGCTTGGGGCATGAGACACATGAGGGCATGAGGCCAATCCATCGCAGGGCACACACGCTCACACTCATTCACACACTACGGGCAATTTGGGAACACCAATTAGCCTAACCTGTATATCTTTGTGGGAGGAAACCGGAGTACCCGGAGGAAACCCACCAAGCACGGGGAGAACATGCAAACTCCATGCACACAGAGACGGGAATCGAGCCTGGCCGGGGAATCGAACCCAGACCCTGGAGGTGCAAGGCGACAGTGCTAACCACTACAATCTCTTTCAAATCTTTGGAATTGCCTCCAGTCTGAGAAGTAGGAAACAAATAGGCTGGTAGTCATAATAATAACAATAGCAGACAATTTAAGTTCGTGCATTTTCTCATAAAACAACAGGGGTGGATTTACTTCCTGTGTGTCAGTGTAAATGTGCCTAGGATGTGGTGCTTGGTGGAAGTTGTGTCTTTTAGTAACATCAGCAAAAGTTTTGGCAGTCCCAGTTAATATCAGAGAGTTGAGAATATCTACATGGCTGCTAGTCACACCAGATGATGTGCTGATTGGCTGATCTGTCGTGTTAAAACCGCGAGGCTCCTACACAAACTGCATGCAGGATGGCAGCCTCGGGGAACATGAGCTCATATAATCAGATTAAATGGCACTAGATGTAGCAGTAGTGTGAGATTGGATGGAGTTTTATGTCCCAGCGTGTTGATTTATTGTGTACATTGATGTATTGCAGGACTGATTAACCTCGGACCTGAGAATCTGAGCTCTCAGGCAGTAAACGCATTTTTTTTTTCTTCTGTTTCAACATCCTCTTCTCTCTCTCACTCTCTCTGTTTTTTTTTTTTGTCTATACATGACCGAGATTATCTGTGTGGGTTTACCCGTTGCCTTTAAGCTTCCTGTGCTCAGTAAAGCAGCATTCAGTCTCTCCTGCTCTACACCTGACTCATTGAAGGTGCACCCAGTGTTTTTTTTTTTTTTTTTTGTCAGTTTCTCTTTACATGAAATCTGCTGTAGTGATCAGAAGTCTGCGTATAATCTACTACATCCTCTCAACCAATCGGGCGATCCGATCTTGCCTCGTGTCTGGGTTACAACCACTCAAGTGAAACAAAAAATCTAAACAGAAATGTACACGAGGGAATGTGCGATATCGTACAGTTAATGCCATGTTTTCATTAGCATGAACTATTAAAAATATATATTGGTAGCTAGCCAGTATTACCATTAGGTAGACGTTGACTTATATGTGTGTATATATATATATATATATATATATATATATATATATATATATATATATATATATATATATATATATATATATATAAAATGTCAATATATATATGTATTTGTGAGACTTGAATAATTATAGAGCTGTGCAATTTCATCAATCTTTTGTTGGCCAGATCAGTTCATTAATTCGATGGCTCAGATTTTGATGCCTTATAGATTCAAACTTTTAAAATAATTTTTTAGATTCATCTGAAATTGACTATAAAAGTACACCACTGAATTTGCGGAAAATACAAACCACTTTGGTGCAATACCTAAACAGTATTTCATTGCACTGTCATGTAGACCTGCTTTCACGTCCATTTTGCGCTACAATAAAAGTATGACGATAGATTAATACAAACATCAGCCAGTGCAAATGAGAGATACCCGCAAGGATTCCATTTTTATTGTAATAGTTATTAAAAATAATAATAATAACTGTAATAATAAAATGTAGTTGCAAACACCGATGGTCGGGCCCAAGCACCCTGCACCATCGCCACCTGGACACACCAGAAAGACAGCGGGCGCACTGAGCACATGCATTTAAAGGGGACGTACCAATACCGTTATGACCTCATTTTATAAAAGAGAGTTTTATGTCACAAAGTAAGTTATGATCACTTTTCGGCATAAGGTAAAGTCGCCGTCGCGGGCTGACCCATTTGAAATATCAGAAACCACTCTGCAATGTTGCGTCCTCAAAGTATTGAGATTAGGGCTGCACGATATTAGGAAAATATGCGATATTGTTGTTGAATATTGCGATAACGATATTTCTTGTGATATAACATTTCCCTAGAGAAATGCATTTTTTTATTATTATTATTGCCTATTTTTTTTTATTATTTATTTATATGTAATGATGATACTAAAATAAACAGGTAATAGATATTCGTCTGATGTAATTAAATCTAATTCAGGCTAAAAAGAAACTATATGTCAAGGAAGTTGCAAATATTTAGACTTCAAAACACTATGAATGACTTAAACCCCTCAGCAGATATTCTGACTTCTGGTTTGCTGTTACTATAAACCTGCCAACACAATATGAATTACTTTCAAACATGACTGTTTATTTACATGTAACCATACACTCATCAATAGTGTCTTAAAACAAGAGCATCTTTTAAACTAAATATTCTCTTTGGCTTGCCTGTTTTTTTTTTTTTTATAAAAATAAATATTATTAAACAAAAATTTAATAAAAAAAAAATACTATTTGTCACACACACACACACACACACACACACTCGCTCCGCGACCGGCACTAGGACCCGGAAGTAATGCGGGCGCGAACCAGGAAGTATAAGAGGAGTAAACAAACCACCGCATAGAGCTTAGTCACTGAGTTCACGCATGTCGGTTCAGATTGTTTACTTTCTGATTCGAGTGTGTGTTTATAGGACGCGGGTTAAATGTGTGTTTTTCCCTCGCTCCCCTTCTGTGAGAGTCCTGTGACTAATTCGCGTGGTTATCCTGCCTACTCGCTTGCTTCCGCATTTGGGTTTATCGTCCACACTACAAAAGGCTAACGGCTAATCGCTAAGTCTTCTGATCATCCCGGGTTAGTTCGTGACAGAATAACCCCGGATGAAAGGATAAAGATATAAGCGGCTATAAACATAGTAAAGGCCCATCTGATTGGTCAAATTTGGACACACAAATGCTTCATAAATTATTTATCGCAACTCTTTGCGATATGGTTATCGCGTATACCATTATCGCAATAACGATATTTTTTCGATATATCATGCAGCCCTAATTGAGATCACATTCGCCCGGGTTGGTGGTGATCAAATAAATCCGAATCCAAAATAGCTGACTTCCTGTTGAGTAAACATGACATGAAATATTAAAGTTGTTCATCTTAATGAGATCTAAATATGTACTGGTTTTCATGTGCATATGTGCACGTGTCTATGAGGTACACAGTAAAATCTTGTGTGAGGCAAAAACTCTCCGGCATCCTAATGGCAGCAGATTCCAACCTGTTTGCTGATATTCATGAGTTTTGAGCATGTTAAGACCCCCAAAAGCCCCGGATGCTGGGAAAAAAAATCCTTAGAAGAACAATAGGGCCCTTCACACACTATGACGACATAGGGCTGATATCATAGTGCTCGGGCCCTAAAAACATCATCATAATAATAAACTTTCCATTACAGGACAGGAGATAAATCTGTTTGGAACAGAACTGTTTTGCTGCACTGTTTTCTTTCTTTTCCAACGCTTTTTAACCACCGTCTGGCAGCAAAATAGCCTTATTTAGATTCTAAGTAACTAAAGGTAAAAGTTAGTTTGTGCAACTCATAGATCATAATTCCTTGAATAAACAATAATTAAGTTGTTAATACTTTAAAACCTCTAAGAAATCTCGCGCCTTGAGGCAAATCGGGCACATTAGTCTGACTGAAAATGGGCACAAATCAGATGTTCTTCCCCTGTGTCACAGCCCTACATACCTCAACATACATTTTTCATGTTCCTAACGAAGTTTTAGAAAAGGATTTACGCAACAGTGTATTTTTACACACTGCCTATAAAGCTGGATGTGACCCAGAAAGGCTGCCTATCTAGGTCACCTCGTTATACATGCATTACCCAGATGACAAAAACCTCGCTGACTTTAATATCACTATGCGGACTCCATGATAAAACCAAGTAATAAATAGATACGGTGTGGAATTTTGGGACCGATCCTGCGTGCTGTGACTACAGGAAAATAAAAAAGGAAAGAGATACGATCCCGGAGATGAAAACATGCCGTGGAATGTTAGAGATAGGAGAAGAATGCTAACAAGCAGACGAGTAGTGCGGGGTTGGTTCTGATTCTGATGTGTGATAATGAAGAATACGCTCCGCTTCGTTACAGGCTACTTTTTCTGGACGTGCACAGTAACGATCTGAGTAAATAACTTTTTTTATGCAGAACCTTGTGGACGAAATGCCTTCTCTGCAAGCGCAGTAGTTTAGCCAGCACTTAACCACCGCGATCCTTGCACGCACTTGACAAGACCGCTGAGGGGAACCACAAAGTGACCATGTTCTCTTGCAGAGAGCATTTCCATTTTTCTTCTTCTTGGCTCTCGTACCCAGTCTCACACTACCGTCTGGCCCATTAAAGGATATCACGCTAGTCGTTCAAACTTGCGCAGGTACTTTTCTCCCTCTGTTGGTGCTACAGTAAGATCACTGACTGAAAGAGGTGCTGAAGGTGTGTGGAGTTATAGAACATCTCCACTAGCTACAAATTTGGAGGTCTATCAAACTCACAGATTTTCCTTAAATGGTTTTGAGACAACCATGTGCTGGTTTGTTCTGACAATCTTGTGCCAGATATCAAGTCGACCCTCACCTTAACATTAGGTGGCCACATCTCTCAGTTAGACTCGGCTCATTTGCCATTTGTTCGGGTGTTTAATGGTCGAGCATACTCGCTGGAGTGAGTGACATATTCACGAGGTTAACATCCTCCGAAGTGTCTTTACCCTGGACCTTTTTTTTTTGGTGTCAAATCAACTGGTGGAGGATGCACCCGCCCGCCACTGGGCCTCTCCGTTTACTACAACGTCCGCTGCTGATTCTGTCCACATCCCCGTCTTGCTTGAGGCCCCAAAGCTGCCTGTGAGGTCTCCCCTGAGTTGCTTGACATCCTTCCTGAGTAGACCTGTGTACCAAAGAAACGACTATACAGTCTCCTCCGAAAGTATCGGAACAGCAAGCAACAAAACAATACTTTTATTTTTCCCTCCAACAAATGAATTGAACATCAGAAGATTAATAACCGGCGATGGACCAAAACTTCACCTTCCATTACATGATACTTATGTCTGGATTTCTGTTAAACAAATTTCCAAGTGATCAAAAATATGGGACCACATTGGTGACTCTCAGGTGTGTCCTGTTAGATTAATTGTTTAAACTATTAAACTATTGTCTATTCTTGGTTTCAGTCTTGAGTTTCACTCCTGAAGAAGAATAAACCAGCATGGAGACCAGAAAGCTGTTTGAGAAAGAGGAAAATGGAAACACAAATTCAGGATTGTACAAATCTACAAATTGACAGAGTTGCAATAAAATAAAATCGAAATAGAAATATGTAAAATGTATAAAATACTTTAGATGTGCTTTATGAAAGGGTAACAATTAGGGCTGCATGATATATTGATAAAATATCGTTATAGCGATAATGGTATACGCGATAACCATATCGCAAAGAGTTGCGATAAATAATTTATGTGCCAAGCATTTGTGTGTCAGATGGGCCCTTACTATGTTTATACCCGCTTATATCTTTATACTTTCATCCGGGGTTATTCTGTCGCGAACTAAGTCGGGATGATCGGAAGACTATTAGCCGATTAGCCGTTAGCCCTTTGTAGCGTGGACAGTAAACCCAAACGCGGAAGCAAGTGAGTAGGCAGGTTAACCACGCGAATTAGTTTAAGGACTCTCACAGAAGGGGAGCGAGGGAAAAACACACATTTAACCCGCGTCCTATAAACACACACTCGAATCAGAAAGTAAACAATCTGAACCGACATGCGTGAACACAGTGACTCAGCTCTATGCGGTGGTTTGTTTACTTCACTTACTGTATACTTCCGGGTCCTAGTGCCAGTCGCTGAGCGCGCGTGTGTGTGTGAGACAAATAGTATTTTTTTATTTAATTTTTGTTTAATAATATTTATTTTTATTAAAAAAAAAACGTGCAAGCCAAAGAGAATATTTAGTTTAAAAGATGCTCTTGTTGTAAGACACTATTGATGAGTGTATGGTTACATGTAAATAAACAGTAATGTTTGAAAGTAATTCATATTGTGTTGGCAGGTTTATAGTAACAGCAAACCAGAAGTCAGAATATCTGCTGAGGGGTTTAAGTCATTCATAGTGTTTTGAAGTCTAAATATTTGCAACTTCCTTGACATATAGTTTCTTTTTAGCCTGAATTAGATTTAATTACAGCAGACGAATATCTATTACCTGTTTATTTTAGTATGATCATTACATATAAATAAAAAAAATAGGCAATAATAATATAAAATGCATTTCTCTAGGGAAATGTTATATCGCAAGAAATATCGTTATCGCAGTATTCAACAACAATATCGCATATTTTCCTAGTAACAATATGGTGTGTGAGTATGACAGCAGCAGTGTAAGTGAAACATGGAATGAAGTGTGTGTGTGTGTGTGTGTGTGTGTGTGTGTGTGTGTGTGTGTGTGTGTGTGTGTGTGTGTGTCAGCAGCAGTGTTATGGTCCATGTTTAAAAGTGCAAGGTCCTCATTTTATGTGTAAACCAAGAAAACAAGCGTCAGCTGTAGTTATCATGCTGAATGTTTGTTCCTCCACACACACTTTGAGTTGTTTTGTGCATGAATATACGGTGGATTACAACAACTTAATTTGTAGATATCACCAGACATTAGGGACACGAATCGCCAGGGAGCACCCGATACCAAATCCTCACGATACCCCGGTGCAGACTCGATTTGTTCTGCACTTCTGTATTGTGACTAATGTGATTGGGTATTGTGATTTCAGAATTATCCTGATTACCTTTTGTTTTTTTTTGTTTTTTTTTACTTCTTGTTTCAGTTCTAAACAAGTAATTTGGTCAGAATTGAACAGGTGAATAGTTTAGCGCACACCACCTCCACCTGGAGGATTACAGAGGAACTGCAACATCGTACCGCCTCAAATTCAAACATTTATATACATTTAACAGCCATTTAGAAAAATTCATTCTCGTAGCGACACAAATCAATCATGATGCGTCACTCACTCGATTGTGGTTTAACCTGACACCCGCCGGGTAAAGAGATACCGCCGGATGTTGTTAAGATGCTGTTAAGATTACAAAGTGCATCATGGGGGAAAAAACCTTTATCGCAAAAAAAGTTCAAGTCAACACTTTTTTATTTTTTTATTTTTTTTTGCTTTATAAAACAACCTTATCGTTGTGACTGAGCAGAACTAGAACAAGTGTGTGTGTGTGTGTGTGTGTGTGTGTGTGAGGGCGCAGTCATTATCAGAAGGTTGTAAAAGCAGCGAAAGTACTTTAACGCTAACCTTTTAAACCCTGTGTGCTAAAAGTATCGGAACGCTTCATGATTGCTGAAAGAAACACATCCACGTTTTACTTTTTAAAAAAAATCATTCGGTGTGTACCTCACACACTCTCGGCGCTATTATTGAAACGTCTTATGCAAACCCCGTGACGAGGATTTATCAGATGACGGTGTGATGTCGAATGTAAATATCTGAGCTAGTGTATGCCTCAGGAATCACAAATATCTTTCCCAGTCGTTTCTAAGAGCTCGGTGTAGCAGTCGCGCTCGTGCCGCCTGAACATGCTGCCTCTGTGGTGTAGCGATATACAAAGTTTTTACTTCACTTAAGCTTCAACCCGAGTGTTTACTGATGAAAAATGCTTTATCTGAATATCTTGGCTTTGAAGTTGTTGCATCCGCTGCACTGCTTCCTGCTCTGAACATCTCATCTCCGTCTCCTCTGATCACGGCTAGATTATAATCCCGCGGGGGGGGTCAGGCGCTAGATAGCGAACCGCGCGGGACCCGGGAGTTTTCCTGACCTTTAACTTTAATCAAACCAAACGTTAGAGACGTGAAATATCGATATTGTGATTTCTGTATGTCATGATGCACGTTACGGTCGTTATTGCGGTATCTTTTAAAAATGACTTTTGAAAACAGTTTTTTTTTCTTTCTTTTTTTCTTTCATAGCTGCCTTAGTGGCTCACGCGGCCGGTTTCATAACCACCTCCAAGCTTTCGGATCCCCGGGTTCCTCCCAGATTCCTTCAGGAGTGTCTGTTTAAACTCACGTGCCACACGTGGCCTCGTTACCGCCAGCTCTGGGAACGTAAAAGTGTCACACGGAGGTGTTTGGGATTTTCGTTTGGGGCGGGGGTGATGTTTCGTTCCTTGGAATTTCTTTGAAAGAAGAAGGGAGGGGAAAAAAAAGAGTGGGTGTGCAAACTTTTGCACCGTGATCTAAAATGTTCTTCTTGTGCTGTTTCTACATTAACGTGCTTATTGTGCATTTTTGTGGCTGGCGTGTTGCTTGTAGTAGCCACGCCCACTGCATTGGCTTTTCTTCAGCTTGTCATAACATGTTTTCTCTTTGAACGTGTGTGTGTGTGTGTGTGTGTGTGTGTGTGTGTGTGTGTGTGTGTGTGTGAAAGAAAAAGGCTTTCTGTTTTATTCCTCGTCTGAAAAGATCCAGTGTATGATGTTGACCGTTTTGGAGGGTGTGTTCTGTCTAAATACAACGTTTCTGACACACACACACACACACACACACACACACACACTTCTCTTCACGTTTTTTGCTAAACGCTTATATTAACCGCGTTCTGTCCAGCTGCTACAGGAAAACGACCAACTTGTGCTTCCTGAGCTCTCATGGCTCCGTCCAATCACGATCCACCTGCGGCTTCGTTTATTCGTGGCGACCAAAACCTCAGACTAGCGCCGGAGGTCACAGAGGTCACAGAGGCGACACGGACACGAGAGAACAACATCCACCATGTGTGCTGAACCGGACTGGATATGATCTCATAAACTCTCATTAAATGTTGATGAGCTTCTCAGATCTTTAACGAAATATAAAATTCATGAGATGACAAGCTGTCCTGTCATTCTGCAGAGTGTGTGTGTGTGTGTGTGTGTGTGTGTGTGTAATAAGCTCCTGCGTACTGAAAGGTTGTGTGTGTTGGTGTGTTTGGTTGTGAGATTTTTGAGAAAAGGTCCACTGTGTGAGAAAGTTGATGGGAAGGAGGGTGTGTCATGTCTAAATCTTACGTTAGTATTCGCATATGTGTATATACACACACACACACACACACACACACACACACACACACCTAGGTAGCACACCTATAACTAGTCACATGACTCATGGTGAAAGAGTCACCGGTCTGTTCATCGGTCGGCTGGATTTTCAGGTCGTTAAATCTCACACACGTGAGAACCGGTGTGTTCAGGACGGGGTTGTTTTGTTTCGTGTGGGAGGAGCTAGGAAGAGTGCAGCTTGGCGATTGGTCAGAACAAACTGCAACAACAACAACATTGTACTGATTGGTTAACTATTTGTTTGTGCTGCTTTATCATGGGGTGCCTGGACCCTATCCCAGGGGACTTGGGGCTCGAGGCGGAGTAGATCCTGGACAGGGTGCCAATACAAATCCACTCATTCACACACTACGGCTACATTGGGAACATTTTACGCCCTTTTTCAGAGCGACTTCCTTTATACATCTGAGGATTCTTGCACAATAGGGTGGTTGTGGGATTTGAACCTGGGACCTTCCGAACCGTAGTCTCACGCCTTAACCACTGAGCTACACCTGACCACAGCCTAATCCAGAAACCCAGAGGAGCCCCACCAAGTATGGGGAGAACGTGCAAACTCCACACACACAGACCCGAGGCGGGAATCGAACCCAGACACTGGAGGTGCGAGGCGACAGTGCTATCCGTTAATTCATGAAGTCACATTTTTATATTCTGTGATGTCTAGTTTGATGGCGTTATCGTGATTGCTGTGACTCTACTTCATCTTTCAGCCACACCCACTTAACATGGCGTATAACGTTCACCCGCGGTGCTTGTTTAATGTTACCGCGTACCGGATGCAGGAGGTAGCCGAAGAAAAACACTCAGACAGTAACAGAGTGTCTGTACTTCGAGTAGTTTTATTCGAGGATACGTTTTTACTTTTACTCCACACAAAGGTACAGCAAATCTCTGTACTTGTACTTGTCCACATGGAGTCGTGCTGCCTAATGACAGTGGCGCGTGTGTAGTATTTAAGGAGGGAATATCGCCACCTGGTGACTGTTATGTGTAATTGCGTGAATTGTCTTTCCATTGAGACACACCTACTAATGTTACAGGTGTTTAAAATCAGAAGTGGAGCTGTGTGCAGACAGCGATGGAAATAACATGTTCATAGTTGGGAAAGAGAGAGAAATAGAGAGAGAGAAATAGAGCGAGAGAGAGTGTTTATCTTTGTTATCTTCTTGATACTCATGTACACGTATAAATGAAGGACTTCTCCTTATACTTGAGTAAAATTCGCCACCAGGAAACTCTGCTTTTACTCGAGTGCAGGATGTGTGTGTACTTTGCCCACCTCTGCTGTTTGCCCTCCACATGTCTGATAAACTGGCGTTTGATAAAATTCTTGTACAGCGCAGTCTGAGCTCAGATCGAAAGCGTTGGCTCCTACTGTATGTGGTGCACTTTTTAAAACTTATGGAAAGAATAGAAAGGACAAAAAACTAACTTTGTAAGTTTAACGCATGCTTGTCGTCTCATCTTCACTTCGTCTCAACTTCACTTAATATTGTCTCGTCCTGTCGCGTGATGTGGAACTGGCACCGTGGCTTCTTGGTTGTGTGAAATTTAGCTAAGATGTTATAAAAACGAGGTTCCCAACCACAGCGGTTCCCAGTTTATCTTGCTGTGACTTTTTCTTCAGTTCTGCGCTATGAGTTCCTGCATGCAGTAGAATGTCTTCACCATGGTTTCAGAGTTCGTCTCTCTTTTCAACTTTAATGTAATGGGGTAGTGGGGGGGGGGTGGGTCTGCATTGATTTACATTAAGGTCTCTCTCTCTCTCTCTCTCTCTCTCTCTCTCTCTCTCTCTCTCTCTCTTTCTCTCTCTCTGTCCTCATTCCTGCGCCGCGTCCTGTCTGCACGTGTACTGCGTGGTTACTGACATTTATCAATAATGGATGCAGATCTATAAATAGGAGCTGTGTAACGTAGACGAGGCCTGTGCTGCAGATGAGGTTAGATTAGATAATGTTGTGTATTATTTATGCATTTATGCTCCTTGACTTTATATTTTCAAGATTCAAGTATTTTATTTTTCACATATATGGTTGTACGAGTACAGCAGTAGTGAAATGCGATTGCGGCAAACTCCAGACTGTGCAGATAATAAAAAATAAAAAATAAATAAAATAAAACAAACAAAAAAAAAGCTTTAATAATAAGAATAAGTATGTACAAAATTAGAAATAAGAATCATAGAATCTGATATAAATTGTATACGATACTTTCCTGCGATTCTGCCAGTAACATGCTTTTGTAAATATCTCAGTTCTATATTAAACATTTGTGTGAATAGTTTATAGCACCACCTGCAGGGTTAGAGAGGAACTGCAGCATTTTACCGCCTCAAATGGAAACGTGTATAAATTTAAACTAATTGTTAAAAAAATCTATTTTGGATGAGTGTGGCGATACACGAATTACCACATAAAAGAATCGCAATACGTAAATGAGTCGTTATAGAGTCGAGTGATATTTTGTACCTAAATCCGTATTATATCGTCAAATGTCCTACACAAAAATATATTTTGTCCTAAAAGATTGAGCAGGCTTTGTTTGTGCCTGTATGTCTGATTTTATTTTTATTACACTGCGGTGCTGCTGAATTCTGGATTTTGATTGGTCAGAAGGCGTTGATTAATACTCTACAACAGCAGCACATATCAATACATTATGGTTTCCATAGCAACAGCTCATTCAGAGCAAATTAGTTTTTATTTTCCTTTTTATTTTTTTCATTTCTAATTGCGCCAGTAAGTTGTTGTGACACAAAAACGCTTGCTTTTATGTCATCAGTCACTGATTACTTTCCCATAAAGGCGTGACACCGTGTGATTTCTTTCTCCTTTATGTGTACGCTTGTGTCCTTTCTCACTTTCTGTCGCTCGTTGTCTCCTCAGGTTCCTGGTTCGGTTTGATCGTGTCGCAGAGCTTAAAACTGACTCCTCAGGATGGCCGTGGTTCATTTTCTCGCTCTCGCACAGGAATGTAAACGAGATTCACTGGACAGGAGTTATGGATCGGAACCCTGAGGAGCTGCGATGAGGAACTGAGATCTGCTGTGAGAACCTGCTGCTTTTTCTCTGCTTAGGCTTCATTTAGAAGAGACTCCCCCCCCCATGCAGGAGAAATGGCAGAACGTCAGCGTGGGTCGACTTTTAGTCCACTGTAAAGTGCTCCAGTTCTGCTTTCATTTGGCACGATTCCAGAGTAACCTCCAGGAGGACCAGGAGTGGGACCAGATCATGATCTTTACTGCTTCCGTCCTTTCTCATTAGTTGTTATTGTTTAGTTTTTTTTCTTTTCTCAGTAAAACGTGTCTCGCCCTGCTGTAATCCGACCGCTATCACTGTTAAACCAAGAAAGTAAAGGGGTTTAAAGCAGGATTTGATGGGCTTCAAAGTGAATCTGTAAAAAGCACGGTGAGATGGAGAAGGTCAGCTGTTCACTGTAACGCACACGTCTTCCCTTCTGTACCTCCAGAGTTTTATTCCTATTATAAGGTGAACCTGAAGCTGACGAGGCTCGGCTCCTTGACCTTGCACTATCCTCAGACCTCATCGGAAACCGCAGAAGAAGGAGAACGAGCTCAAATAAAGAATGTTTAATTCGAGATCAGGAAGACTGAACCTGTAGAAGGTGTGAAATTAGGAAAGATCTTTATTTTTATTTCTGCAATGCGTATAGGCTCGTGTGATGTAACGCACCCTTAAGCCCGATGTAAAGGAACTTGACAGTCAAGAACCTTTTCCACTTTGCTTTCCTTCTCCATTATACAATATTTTTGGAACGTGTATTTAAAAAATTTTTTATTTTATTTTAAACTAAAATCCTTGCCGAGTTCATTTCATTAAAAAAAAAAATTAGATATATTTATCTTCTGTCAAATAATTAAATTTTCACGTCCTCCTCCTTGAAGACTATTCATGTCGTAACGGTTTTTGTTTACTTTCACGTTTTTCGTCTGAAACGGACTGAGCTGAGCTGATGAACCTGGTGGAACTGAGAAGGTCCAAAGATTTCAGGAGCTTCTCCTCAATCAGGAGACACGACGCTGTACAGGAACCACAAGGCGACCCGCTTCTGAGGAGGTCGCAGGAATGAGCACAGCTTCAGAGATCCCCTGATCAGGAAACGAGCGCAAACCAAAAATTATTATTATTATTTTTTTTTGTTAGGTTTTTTTTTTTTTTTTTTTTTTGGTGGGAATGGCGGAGCACGGCGAGCTGCTGTCCGAGATGTCGAACGTGAGCCGGCTCTCCACGACGGATCGACTGAAGCACGCACAGAAGAGACGAGCGCAGCAGCTCAAGGGCTGGGCGCAGATGGAGAAGGAGAACGCGCGCATGCCGAAGAACAGCGTGGTGCACCGGAAGAGCGGCCCCGAGAGGAGGGGCAAGAAGGACGGCGGGAAGAAGGTGAGGTTCCCCAGCAACATCACGCTGCTGGAGGCCGCCGCCAGGAACGACATCGACGAAGGTAGATCTGGAAATGACCTTACGTTAAATTAAAGTCTTCTGTAAACATTTCTAGCGTGAATAAATAAACACATGTCTATTCTGGAGTGTGAGTAATAAACTTTGTGTGTGTGTGTTGCAGTGAGGGTGCTGCTGAAGAATGGTGTTAGTCCAGACCTGTTTAATGAAGATGGACTCACAGCCTTACACCAGGTACACACACACACACACACATGCAGTATAAGTCATTGCTTTTCAACATTGTTGTGACTTTCCACCACAGGAACTTTCCTAGAAACTCAGGAAATGTAGCTGCACTTCCAGGAGCCAGGGCTAATTTCTTTCCACCCCAGTAG
This sequence comes from Channallabes apus, assembly GCA_030522415.1. Lineage (NCBI taxonomy): Eukaryota > Metazoa > Chordata > Actinopteri > Siluriformes > Clariidae > Channallabes > Channallabes apus. The sequence continues at coordinate 39,382,881 of CM060104.1, read as the reverse complement.
TTCCACAAAGCTGCTTCCTGCCCCTGAGTCTGTGACTCTGCAGTCCAGGAACTTACTGGGGTGGACCAAGTGTACTGAGAGGCAAAATGCAAGCTTTACTTTTTCTAAAAAGGAAAAAAATCCAAAAGAAATGATAGTTTATCTTGTTTCCCCCTGTGTGTGGCGAAAAGACAAACCAAGAATGATTTCAGGAACTCGTTATAAGAAAAAGCTGAACTTTAAGGGCTCTCCATGCGCAGCACACCTTTTGTTATCGTGTATTTGAAAAGACCACTCTACAATGTTCAAATATCTCCCAGAATACCCATAATGCACTGTTTATTGCACTCTCTCTCTCTCTCTCTCTCTCTCTCTCTCTCTCTCCTTCCCAGTGCTGCATCGATGATTTCGTCGACGTGGTGCGCTGTCTGCTCGAGTGCGGAGCGAACGTGAACGCGTGCGACAGTGAACTCTGGACTCCGCTTCACGCCGCGGCTACGTGCGGACACACCGGCCTCGTCCAGATCCTCGTCCAGGCGTGAGTATCAGAAGAGTCAGGTGTCTTATGCCTCTTTCCCACTGCATAGTACGGCACGACACGGTTCAGTACAGCTCACTTCGGTTCGGCTCAGTTCGGCTCGGTTTGCGCTTCCACTGCAGTGTAGTAACGCGTTAGAGTGGGCGGGATTATTCACGTGTCGTTATAGTCGCGGCGCCTCTACTGCCGTGACATCATCGTAAACGCGCCACAAACAAACACACAACAATGGAGCATATCGACGGCATGGTGTTCTTCATTCTCGGCATGTGGATGTTTTTAACAGCGAGACGAAGGAGTTTGTTTCAAAAGAGGCTGATGGCAGCCAAAGAAAATTTTTGGTTAATACAAAAAGGTGCGTGCGATCCTTCTCTGGCTGTTTCTAAATATAGCGGTTCTGTTGTGTCTCGTGTCGCAAGTTCAGTGACGCAGTAATGACGATTTTCTCCGGCTAATCAGTGACCAGCAGAGTTTACACGTCACGTTTTGGTAACCTTAAACTCAAGTTTTTTGGACACTCACTCATGCACAGCTCTCTTCAGGTCCCGCCACAGCATTTCAGTTGGGTTAAGGAGCTTGGACTTTGACTAGGCCGTTCCAAACCTTTCATTCTTTTATTTATCAACTATTCTGATGTACAAACCTCAATTCCAACAAAGTTACGACATAAGCATAAATAAAAACAGGAAACAATGACCTGTAAATCCTTGTTGACCCACGTCCAATGGAAAACCCCACGAAGACAAGATATTCAGTGTTCAAACTGATGAACCTGATTTTGTCTCTTGCACTCGTTTAGAAATTTGAATTTTTGGTGTTTTCAGTTGAATTTGGATCAACACGGATTTGCATGTCATTTGTATTCTGTTTTTATTCACGCTTTACACAACGTCTCAACTTCGTTGGAATTGGAGTTTGTAGATTAACTGGTTTATAGATTAACTGGTGTGCTTCGGATCATCGTGCTGTTGCATGACGCAGTTTCAAGTAGCTGCAGGACAGATGTCCTCACACGGTCTACAGAGGAGTTGATGGTCGACTCAGTGACTTCAAGGTCCCCAGGTCCTGTGGCTGCAGAAACAAATCACCCCTCCGCCACCGTGCCTGACCGTGTGTATGAGGTGTTTCTGCTGAAATGATGTTTGGTTTCGGCCAAACAGCTCCACGTTGCTCTCATCTGTCCATAGGACATTGTTCCAGAAGTCTTGTGGTTTGTTCAGATGCAGTTTTGCGAACCTCCCGTGTCCTTTTTAGACAGATGATGTTTCTCCTGGCAACACTTCCAAACAAACCGTACTTGTTCAGTCTTCTCCTAGTTGTGCCGCCATGGACTTGACCATGTAACGCGCTCTGTGCGTTTATAGAGTTTATAAACGTTTATAGAGATCTCCTGACCTGCTGGTGATCAATTAATCAAGGGCTGATGATTAGCAGTTCCTCGATACAACTTACCCTCTTAAATCTACCTGGTATTAGTCAATTTTATTTCCTGGCTTCATTTTTGTTAAATAATTAATGACACAGTGAAAAAAAAAAAAAGTTATGATGTTTGTCTTAATACTTTTATATAGTATTAAGTATAAATAAATAATTTATTTGCTTAATACTGAGACCTGCTACGATCAGATGGTTTTTATTAAGTTTTTAACACGCACAACAAAAAAAAATAGAATTAACAGAAGGGGCACAAACTTTTACACACGATTGCTTTGTACAAAGTACCGTCTGGGAGGAGCACATATTTACTTTAATTACAGTAATTGTCATACAAAGTACAGTAATTGTAGGAGCAGCACGTCTACTGTAATCACACATTTCCTTCGTTGTGATTGTGTGTGTGTGTGTGTGTGTGTGTGTGTGTGTGTGTGTGTGTGTGTGTGTGTGTGTGTGTGTGTAGCGGAGCAGACCTGCTGGCGGTGAACGCGGACGGGAACATGCCGTACGACCTGTGTGAGGACGAGGCCACTCTGGAGCTGATCGAGGTGGTGATGGCCGAGCAGGGTGAGTCACAGAATCGCTAAAAATCTGACAAATTCCCGTCGCTAGCGGCGTGAGCACGTAGCATCGGTCGTGCCGCGTAGTGCTGAACTGACACGTCTCCGCATACCGGTGATCAGCGTGTAACTGTGTCCATAGGCATCACTCAGGAGCAGATAGACGAGTGTCGCGCTGCCAAGGAGAGAGACATGCTGACCGACGTCCAAGCGCTGATTGACCGAGGAGACAACCTGAACGTCAAGGACCAGCAGGGGGCCACTCTGGTGAGAGAGAGAGGGAGCAGGACACGAAGGCAGAAAGACAGAAATCAAGATGAAGACAGGAAGTGACATGGAGGGGGAAAAAGACTAGGGCAGAGAGAGAGAGATGGACAAGAGGGAAAGAATAAAAGAGGGCAAGACAAATGGGCAGTAAAGTGCTGCACCTGTTAATGGTGTGTGTGTGTGTGTGTGTGTGTGTGTGTGTGTGTGTGTGTGTGTAGCTGCATGTTGCGGCAGCTAACGGCTACTTGTCAGTGGGAGAGGTGCTGCTGGAGCGCAGAGCGGCTGTAGACGAGACGGACTCGGACGGATGGACGCCGCTCCACGCCGCCTCCTGCTGGGGACAGGTGAGCAGTGCACTGTTATCCCATGGCTTAACACCTGACGTCCATTCTTCACTTTGTTACAGAGGAGACGCTCACTGTGATGTAGGGATGACTGGAAAAGTTTTATTCAGTTTTTATTATTTTTTAAATCAGTGCTTTATACAGGATTTCTTCTCTCTTGATGAACTTGTTGGTTACGGTGAGATTTTGAGACTCTGTTCTCTTTGGGCTGCAGATGATCTGCAAGCACAGCACACAGGGACTAGGATACATCGTTCTATTATCACTGTTATTTCTCAAGATTTCAGCACAGTCCTCAATGCCACCTGCATCATTTGGTTCTCCATCAGCCCAGAACCTGAAATCCAGAGGTGTAAAATAAGAACCTGATGAGTAGCTTTGTGCTGCGTGAGTGTGTTAGTGTGCAGAAGGTCGGTGGTTCGAGCCCCAGCCTAACCCTGTCTGCTCCGGGCCGAAGTATAATAACTGACCTTGCACTCCGACCTCATCCTACTAACAAGAAGCCGGGATATGCGAAGAGTAGAACTTCACTGAAACTCTAAATAAAAGCTGTTTGGTGACATCACTAACATGCACATGTACACATGCCTTGAGATCCCAGACGAAGCACACCAGGGCCCGTATTCACAAAGCTTCTTAGAATTCTTTTAGAGAGCTCCTATCTTAGCTTAAAAAGTCCTAGCTGGGAGTCCTAAACTAAAAGTGATTTAGGAAACTTCTCAGAGCAACTCTGAGTAAGAAAAGTACACAATCCCTTATTTTAGTAGACTGTGACTGTTTGATAAAAAATAACCTCTGACCTCTGTAAAGGTTTTGAAATGGACTTTTGGTGAAAATATAATATATGATAATAGAACAGACAGTGAAATCATAATGTTTGTATATAAATTCAATTCAATTCAATTCAATTTTATTTATATAGCGCTTTTAACAATGGTCATTGTCTCAAAGCAGCTTCACAAAAATTTTAGAAATTTAACCCAAAAAAAAAAAAAAAAAAAAAAAAAAATTATATATTATATATATATATAGAATAATTATATATAAAGTAATAAATAAATAAATAAAATTATAATAGAAAATAAATAAATAAAAACAAATAATAATAATAATTATAGAAAAGAAAATAATTGGAAGTGTGGATGTGTGAGAGAAATGTGCAGATAATAATGAGATGAATGAATGAAATGTCTCTGATGAGCAAGCCAAGGGTGACGGCGACGGTGGCAAGGAAAAACTCCCTGAGATGGCATTAGGAAGAAACCTTGAGAGGAACCAGACTCAACAGGGAACCCGTCCTCATTTGGGTGATAACAGATAGAAATGATATAACATCTTGTGTGTTGTGCAGGTGAAAATTCAATATGACAGAAATTATTTAAATTGACATGAAGACCAGTTCAGCATAGGGACGAGTCAGTAGGTGCAGAGGGCAGATGAGGTCTGGATCACTGGAAGCACAGGAGCAGCATGTGTAGCTCCAACCATCATAAAGCTGAATCCAGTTGGAGCTGGTCCTTCTCTGGATGCCTCAGGAACCTCGCAGGGTCGGCCTTTGTCTACTGAAGCTGGCAAAATCTCCCGATGCCTCGGGATGGGTAGAGAATTACAGAACAGATGGGGAGAATTAGCGTAGTTGCCATTCGGTATAGGTGTACTGGAGTATGAGTACTGGGATGAGTTATGTGTATGCCAGATTAAAAAGATGCGTCTTGAGTCTACTTTTGAACTGAGAAACCGTGTCTGCTCCCCGAACACTGTCTGGAAGGCTATTCCAAAGCTTTGGAGCTAAATATGAAAAAGCCCTACCCCCTTTTGTAGATTTTGAAATTCTGGGAACTACCAGAAGTCCGGAGTTTTGTGATCTTAAGGCGCGTGGTGGATTGTAGCGTATCAGAAGACTGGTTAGGTATGTGGGAGCTAAACCATTTAAGGCCTTGTATGTAAGTAATACTATTTTGTAATTTATTCTAAACTGAACAGGTAGCCAGTGCAGGGATGATAATATTGGGGTTATATGATCATATTTTCTGGATCTAGTGAGAACCCTGGCAGCTGCATTTTGGATTAACTGAAGCTTGTTTATTGAGGATGCAGGACAACCACCTAGTAATGCATTACAATAGTCCAGTCTGGAGGTCATGAATGCATGAACTAGTTTTTCTGCATCAGATACGGATAAGATGTTCCTAAGTTTAGCAATATTTCGAAGATGGAAAAAGGCTGTTTTTGTGATATTTGAAATGTGATTTTCAAAAGACAAGTTACTGTCTAATATTACTCCCAGATCTTTTACTGCTGAGCTGGTAATAACAGTACATCCTTCTAAGCGCAAGCTGAATTGTGAAAGCTGTTGTGTGCTGGTTTTTGGGCCAATAAGTAATATCTCTGTCTTATCTGAATTTAGTAAAAGAAAGTTATTGGTCATCCAATCTTTTATGTCCTGGACACACTCAGTTAATCTAGACAACTTAGGTATTTCGTCTGGTTTAGTTGAGATATATAATTGGGTATCATCAGCATAACAATGGAAACTAATCCCATGTCTTCTAATGATGTTACCCAAGGGAAGCATGTATATTGAGAACAACAGAGGTCCTAAAACTGACCCTTGTGGGACCCCATATTTCACTGGCATTATACCAGACGGTTCTCCATTTAGATCTACAAAATGGTAGCGATCAGACAGGTAAGATCTAAACCATTTTAGTGCCTGTCCCTGAATGCCTATATAATTTTGTAAGCGATCTATGAGAATATTATGATCTATAGTGTCGAATGCAGCACTAAGATCGAGCAGGACTAGCAATGAGATGCAGCCTTGGTCTGAAGCTAAAAACAAGTCATTTGTAATCTTAACTAGTGCAGTTTCTGTGCTATGATGGGGCCTGAAACCTGACTGAAATTCTTCAAGGATGTTGTTATCCTGCAAGAATGTGCAAATTTGAGCTGATACTACTTTTTCTAGTATTTTTGATATGAATATAAAGAAATTGTATAATTATGACTATAGGTTACTTTATGCAAAGTTTCTGTTATAGGCTAAATATCTTAAAGTTAATTAAAACAATCAAATGTTGAAAATGTGTCTACTGTTAAAGCAACCGATTTCCACACAGCAGTTACTATATTTAAGTTCTTATATTTATTTATCATACTATTTTTAATACTTGTGATTGAAGGGAGCAAAATGGCTCAGCTTTTACCAATTTACACGATTGCAGGACCGTTTATTTAAGTTGCACTTTTGGATGGTATGTAGCCAAGAATTCAGGAGAGATGGAAGGAAGTAAACCAACGGAAAAAAACAAACAAATTGGACAGAAGAGCAGTGTTTACTGTTAGTGTTTGGAGAATATTTCTTTCCGCCATTTTGTCCTCTGCTGTAGAAACTCTTAAAGTCCTCTTCTCTACTCTTAACAATTTTTAACTTGGGAGATGTTTTTAGGGCTAGATTTTGTTTTGCAAATAATTTTTAGGGCAAGATTTTGTTTTGCAAATCATTTTTATATTTACTAACATTTAGTCCTAAATTTAAGGGGAAATTCTAAGAAAATGTCATAACTTTAAGAAGTTTTCTTAGAATTTTGTCACTAGTAGCAACTTTTAGGCTTAAGAAGCTTTGTGAATACGAGCCCTGGATTATGTAATTTGGAGCGGCTTTTTTGTTTTCAGCACGAACCAGACAATCAAGATTCAGTTCTGAAATGCGACTCTTTTGTGTGGTGGTGATTCATGTTACCACACTGACTCTGAAATCAATTTTTGAAAAAAAACAATTTTTTATGTAAATACTGGAGATGAACCAGTCGATTGACCAGAATAATCTGTTTTTCAGTGTGATTGGCCGTGACCGGTGATCATCTTCAGATATAAACGATTCTGTATCGACTGCAAAAGCTTCAGAGTGGTGCAACAAAAATGCAATTTTATGGCCTTGCATTATTAAAAATTATGCACGTTAAATGTTTCTGATCTGCCTTTTTCTCCGAACTCTGTAAGCGAATTAGTCTCAAAGCCACTCATTACACACACTTGCACCAGTCTGAAAACTCAACTCACGTGGCCATGCTGTTTCTTTATAATCCTACAGGTGGCGCACTCTGAACTATACACGTTTTCATCCCTTGTGGTACGAGTGAATTATTGTAAGTTTGTTTAAAAATAATAATTATGGCGATATGTAGCTTTTTTTTTTTTTTATTTGAAGTAAAATGTTACACTCGTTTTTTTTTAAACTGAGAATGTCTAAGGAGCGAACATTTAATTACTCTTAAACTTTTTTATTTTATTTTTTATTGTAACGAAATCAGAGGAAAATGTAATATCCATATCAGGACATTAAAGAAGTTTAGGGTTCTCTGGTTCATTCTTCATCACACTTCTCTACGGTAGAGATGTTTAAACATGATGAAACAGGAGCGCGCTTTTGCAGTAACCAAGTGGACATGGTCAGACTATGAAAAGCAGCCCCTGAGCATGACCTGTCCTCTACCAAACTGTGGAGCTGCCAGTGGGCTCCTCTCACACACTCTGATTCGTTCATCAGTGTGCCAGATGATCAGACATCATCCATGACTTCAATGGATGCAATTCTTCTGCTCCAGAATCCAATGTCCATGTGTTACATCATCCTGAAGATGCTTCTGTGCTCTCAAGATCATGTGTAGATGTTTGATTATGAAAAAGTCAAGACATGACGCAGATTTCTGATGAGTTTCCTCCGCATGTTTCCATCTATAATACGTTTAATATCAATTTATCAAGCATCATGTTCACTTGATGGATTTGCTCACCTCGGTATTCCAAATGCAGCGTTCTCCTTCTGTAACAAGTCGACCTGTTTTGCCAGGTTGCTGTAGTTGGGTTGTAGTTGTTCGCTCAGGGTGATGTAACTAATCTGTAACCGGGTGTTATTTGTTGGAAAGAGTGTGACAGCAGCCAGCAGGAGAGAACACACATCAGGTGAGATACACCGATGAGGAATTAGAAGAGCTGTGTACATAAATCAAACAGCCATGCACACACTTTCATTTTTGCCTGTGTATGGCTTAATGCTACTATAAAAAGTCACACTAGTGAAAAAGTACATTGCTGAAGTGGATGGGTGGGTCGGGGGGGGGAAAGCAATGAGCACGTATGTAACTCTGTGTGTCTACACTAATAAAAACATCATTTATTTAACATAACAGCGCCTGGAATTCACACAAATGCTTAAGTACTTGATCCACTAATAACGGAAGTGGACTCCATATTAACTTAAACACCTCAAACTCCTGTTAACAAACAGTATGACTGCGGATCAATCCCTGTTATCCGTTATCACCCAGATGAGGATGGGTTTCCTGTAGAGTCTGGTTTCTTCTTACTGCCATCTCAGGGAGTTTTTCTCTCGACACTGTCACCCTCGGCTTGTTCATCAGGGACAATCTGATCATTTTGATGCATAGACATTTTTCACACATTTCATACTAATTACTTTTGATTCTGTAATGATTTGAAGCTGATTTGTGACAATGACCATTGTTAAATGCTCTATACAAATAATATTGAATTGAATGGATAAAAATGCGAGTCAAATTGAGTTACATTGTTGAAACAAGGAATATCCAAAAAAATCTCTCTCTCTCTCAATTTCAAGTTCAATTTCTCATTAATGCAATTATCTAATCAACCAATCACATGGCAGTTGCTTCAATGCGTTTAGGGGTGTGGTCCTGGTCAAGACAATCTCCTGAACTCCAAACTGAATGTCCGAATGGGAAAGAAAGGTGATTTTATTTAATTTTGAACGTGGCATTGTTGTTGGTGCCAGACGGGCCGGTCTGAGTATTTCACAATCTGCTCAGTTACTGGGATTTTCACGCACAACCATTTCTAGGGTTTACAAAGAATGGTGTGAAAAGGGAAAAACATCCAGTATGCGGCAGTCCTGTGGGTGAAAATGCCTTGTTGATGCTCGAGGTCAGAGGAGAATGGGCCGACTGATTCAAGCTGATAGAAGAGCAACTTTGACTGAAATAACTACTCGTTACAACCGAGGTATGCAGCAAAGCTTTTGTGAAGCCACAACACGCACAACCTTGAGGCGGATGGGCTACAACAGCAGAAGACCCCACCAGGTACCACTCATCTCCACTACAAATAGGAAAAAGAGGCTACAATTTGCAAAAGTGGAAAAATGTTGCCTGGTCTGATGAGTCGATTTCTGTTGAGACGTTCAAATGGTAGAGTCAGAATTTGGCGTAAACAGAATGGATCCATCATGCCTTGTTACCACTGTGCAGGCTGCTGGTGGTGGTGTAATGGTGTGGGAGATGTTTTCTTGGCACACTTTAGGCCCCTTAGTGCCAATTGGGCATGGTTTAAATGCCACGGGCTACCTGAGCATTGTTTCTGACCATGTCCATCCCTTTATGACCACCATGTCCCCATCCTCTGATGGCTACTTCCAGCAGGATAATGCACCATGTCACAAAGCTCGAATCATTTCAAATTGGTTTCTTGAACATGACAATGAGTCCACTGTACTAAAATGGCCCCCACATTCACCAGATCTCAACCCAATAGAGCATCTTTGGGATGTGGTGGAACGGGAGCTTTGTGCCCTGGATGTGCATCGGACAAATCTCCATTAACTGCAAGATGCTCTCCTATCAATATGGGCCAACATTTCTAAAGCATGCTTTCAGTACCTTGTTCAATCAATGCCACGTAGAATTACGGCAGTTCTGAAGGTGAAAGGGGTAAAACACCGTATTAGTATGGTGTTCATAATAATCCTTTAGGTGTGTGTGTGTGTGTGTGTGTATGTATATGTGTATATATATGTGTATGTATATATATATATATATATATATATATATATATATATATATATATATATATATATATATATTCCAATATATATATATATATATATATATATATATATATATATATATATATTAGGGCCGAGACTTTAACTCGTTAATTTAGATTAATTAATTACACAAAAATAACGCGTAAAATTTTTTTTAACGCATTTTAATCACACTTATTTTTGCACTGTGGAACGTTTCTCACTGGATGAGTTTCGGCGGACCGATTATACTGGAGCACCAACTAGCGTTCAGACAAAAACAAACCACAGTGAACATGGACACAGGAGCTGATGAGACGCTTTGGTCCTGTGGATGGGAAATTTCGTTATAAAAAACGAGTGGATGGAAGCGTCAGGGTTTAATAGTCAGGGTTTCCAATGTTCTGAATGTACTTGAAAGTTTTGTATTTTACTTAAACAGTTTACAGAAGGTCTACCTACCTATAGGGTACCTGAATTTCTGAAATGTAGGCTACTATATTTCTAAATATTCTATTGCTACACTTAATGGCAATATTGCACTGGTCTGTTGGACTTGGTTGAACAAAAATAAACAATATTTTGTTGCTTAAGCTTATGTATTCAGTCATTATTCAATGGTATACTAAAAATCCATATGAAAAAACTTTTCACTGTTCTCAGGTCAAATATTTTAATTCCGATTAATTAATTACAATGCCTCTAATTAATTAGATTTTATATATATATATATATATATATATATATATATATATATATATATATATATATATATATATATATATGGACTGTACAGGTAGACTCACAAGAAGCTACGCCATCGTCTCCTGAGACGGACGGATGCCAATCATATATATATAATAGAGATAGATAGATACTGTATGTGTGTATATATTAGAATAATTGTCAAATTACTGGGATACTAAATTTAAAACCTCAGATTATTTAGTGTAATAAGTAAATCAATAATTTAATATTTAAAAATGAAGCTACATTGAAACAAGTTCTTGATAACAATACCTCAAAATAATATTACTTAATATTTAAAGTCAAAATAATAGGTTAAGTAAATATAATGTGTAAGACGCTTCTGATGCTCAATTCTGATCTTCTCAGTAACTCTTTGTTCTGTCAGCTCTGGAAGGATGTATTAAACAGATGGGTGTAATACCGAGGTAGCTTTTAATTCATCAAGTGTAGTTCAGTATTGCTTTACCCTGAATAGAGGAGTTTAAGGTTGAGGACTATGAAGAAATACAGAGTAGATGAAGTGTGCGTGTGGATGCCAGTTAATCCGGTTTTGGAGAAGTGGCAGGATTGACGAACTCGAAACTCATGGCCTTGGAACCGTTCTGTGATGCTGCCTTGCTTTATTTATATTTAGTCATTTGGCTTCATTAAATGGCATATTGTGTGCGGAACGTAGCTGCACCTTGGATACATCATCAGTGACGCCTTTAATTCTAATAAATTAACATGAACTAAACTAAAAACAACTAAATATTGAATATGATAATTAGTGAGACTACCCATAGTTGGAGTGAAAGTGTGTACTGCAGCAGAGTATTTATTTTATTTATTTTTTCTGGTGCTCCAAAAGATTCTGAACTTCATTCTGATCTCTTCTGTAGTTGTTATTCCTGATGATTTTGGAAGGACGTATAAAGCGTTTAAGGTTTACACCAGTTTTAAACCTAAGGCCGCCACTTCTGTATCTGTAAATGACTAGCTTCACACACACATACACACACACACAGCGCCTGCGCGCATAAACGGAAACACTTATCTGTCTGGATTTATTTTTATAGGTAAAGTGCAGGTTAATTTGTTTTATTTTTACTTTACATTTTGTATTAATTATTTCTATGTATTTATTTTTTTGGGCTGTGGAACGACTAAATTGAGTTTCCATTATTCCTTATGGGAAAATAAATAAAATTTGGTTTACGAGTGTTTTGGAATACGAGCCCGGAACGAATTATGCTCGTAATCCGAGGTTCCACTGTATTTAGAAGCCGTGGATGATAAGCGTTTGAGTCATTAATTTACAGAACATACAAGTACAATATCGTACATCAGTTAGCTCATGTTTACAGCAAACAGTTTAGGCTAAGGTCATGGTGATTTTTCTAAAGCAGTGAAATAAAAGTCAAACAACAGACAGCCATATGTGAAGTGTCTTACTACTAAATTTACACTGGGTGTTAAAGAAAATGAGTTTTAGTTTTGTCTACATAAGTAAAAACAAAAAAAACTGCTATTACAGTTAAATTAGCTAAACACAAGTAGCTAACAAGACCAAAAAAAAAAAAGGTTTTAACCGGTTTAGCTGGCGTATTACATTCGTACTGGCTTAGTATTCGGTTTTCAGTAGAGTAACATACACTTACTGTCCACTTTACTTTTTATATTATTTATTTATTTGGGAAGTCTTTTGACTTCATGCGCTTGTCCAGACATCTCACAGTAGCACAGTGCATTGACTCCCCGATATATTCAGTCAGATTGGACGCTTTAAGAAATCTGAAAACCTTGAGATGACGGACAGATGAGTATCTGAAAATACAACAGAGACTCAGTCAGTGTTGTGTTACATAATCACCATGTGTTTTATTATTTAATTACTCAACTTACCACTGAGATGTATGAAAAGGTTTCTTACAGACCCATCTCACATTGTCACGACACCACCCGTCGTTCCAGCCCTGTTTTTCTTTAAATCCCCAAAGCTCAGCACAGTCCTCCCCGTAACCTGCATCATTCGGTTCCCCTGGAGCCCAGAACCTGAAATCCAGTGTGAGGGTTTTATCCCTACGGCTCAAGTGTCGTCGTATGTGAAGCTGAATGATGATGTATTGATGATTCATTTAAATGTCTTACGCGGTGGTCACTGTTGTACCATCCTCCCATTTCCAAACCCCCTCTGTGTTTCTGTCACTTAAACCAATCCACGCCTTATCGCTGCCCAGCTGCTCAACAAGGAAATCCTGTGAAGATAAAAGCACAATATGGAGGAAAAAAAAAAGAAAAGAAAGAATGAATTTCTCTTTCACTCTTGTTCCATCTTACCTCTTCCTCTTTGCTCTGGATAACCACAAGGTCCGCCCCCTTCTTTCTGCAGTTCAGTCTGCTTTCATACCAGATGTTCTTCTCATTAGAGATGAAGTAAAGACTGAAGTTGAAGTAGACCCATCCTACCCTGCCCTGTGCAGCTAAAGACAGATTTATTTATTTATTTTAAACAGCTTTAATGCTGAAGGTCTTATCACCTATCCTGACCAATCCCCCAAAAATTACCAGTTTCATCCAGTACCAAATTTCTTTGCACATGTCTGTAGTAACGGTCCATTTTTATTAAATCATTAAAAAATTCTGTGGCTTTTTCCCCATTTTCTCTCTAATTGGGTCAGCTACTAACTACCCAAACCCCTGCCAGCTACCCCCCGTCTGTCATGCAACAGCACACAGTGAGCTTCCTTAAAGACAAATAATTTTTTCCAATTGCTTCACCAAACCACTATTTGTCTTCTTCCACACGCATAAGCTCACAGAGGCCATGATTAGCCAGCGTCATTGTGACTGACAGCAGAGGGGGTGAGAGTATGCCCCTCCCATCCATAGACCAGGGCCACTTTTGCTTCCATGGCTTCTGCCATCGATAATTTGTCACATGTGAAGCTGATTGTACTTCACAAAATATTTACTAACTAGCTATTTGATCCATTTGATCATCTGTGGTTTAAAGGGTGTAGCCTCTGCAGTGATGCTTTTGCTGTACCAAACCTTAGTGGTTGAGGGATCAGGGAGAAACTCTCAATTTACCAGTTGGTCTGCATTCCTAACCTCATCAATAGTCATGAACTTCTGAAAGAACAAGAGAATATAAGTGGCTGAAATGAGGGTGGTCTGGTTCCGAGATCTGGTGAGAAGCTCAGACATCTGAAAGGATCCCAGAGTATAGTCACTGTTCCGATTGGAGCCATTTGAGGTGGTTCGGACACCAGGTGCTCTGGTCGACTTCTGTTGTAGGTATGCCTGCTAGAGGAATTCTATCTCTCGGCTGGCCTGGGTTTGGTTAGGGGGCCCCCAGTAGAAGCTGTAGAAATTTCCTGGGGACGAGGACGTCTAGGCATCACTGCTTCTCCCATTACCGCCTCAACTCTGAATTGGACTAAGCGGTGTAGATAATAGATGGATGAATGGTTATTCAAACCATCATGACCCTAACCACGTGAACGCGAATATTGAAGGTTATAGTTGTTCCAGCACTTTGGAACTGCTCGGAACTGTTCCCATGTTATTGAAGGACAAACCTCATATCTGACTTGAACATGAAAAGAGATTAGTTTTAATATACACAGCTTTTAGCTTACCTAGCTCTCCAAAGTTGTTCTGAAGTTTCTCGTTCTCCTTTTGTAACTGGTCTTGCTGGTTTGCCATGCTGCTGTAGTTTGTCTGAAGTTTAATCATTTCATTAGCTAGCTCTTTACATTTCTCCTGGTCCTCGGCTCTCACTATTGTCAGGTTGTTGTAGCTGGTCTGTAGTCGGTTCCTCTCAACAGTCAGGTTGTTGTTGCTGCTTTCAAGCTGGTCATTTTTAAGAATGAGGTTGTTGTAATGAGTTTGCAAATCAGTGTTTTTTGTAGTCATGTTGTTGAACTTGACCCACAGCCCCAAGACAGCAAAGATCAGGAGAAGACACAGTAGGGTCAAACACACTGCTGCTAGTCTGTAGTATCTGCTCACTGGAGGACCATCTACTTAAAACAAAAAAGGAGACAATTAATAAGACAATAACACACTTTATTAGGACCACCTAGCTTGCACCCACACTTATTGGCCTATTTATCAGCGATATTCTTGTATAGATGCACTTTTTAGGGCTGCATGTACTGGCTATAGCCTTTTTGTTATTCTGTGCAATACATCAGCCCTTTAATGAAAAGGGAAGCAGAGGCACACTCCGAGAAGGGTTTTTCTTTGTTGCTTAAGTTTCAAATGAACAGTTTGACTGATGGTACCTAATTAGTAACTTGTGTGAGGATCTATCCAATGCTGCAAACTTCAAAGCACTTATTGTAAGTCGCTCTGGATAAGTCCGAGACAGGTCTCCTTCCATAAATATTAAATAACATCTCTTTTGGTGAAATAAATTCCCCATGTTAAACTTATTGTTTAAATAATAGTCAGCACTTTTGTCACAGCTCCACAGAAAATTTATTTGAAAAGGGAGACTTCCGAAGTGCTCTGGCATGACATAATGGTGTAATATAACTGTGTACACAAACAATATTCTGTCACTTTAAACTCATAATAATTTCTATAAAGGCCTGAATAAATTTGTGCTGTGGTTTGTGGAGCTCGTCTTGTCGAGAGTTCCCCCTTGTCCGTGTCTGTTTGTGTTCATACTGCACCTTGTCTGATGGTCCTGACGTTCTGATTGGCCAGATTGTCCTCATCTATTCCATCCTTGTTAGAATCAAACCTGTTGTATGAAACCAGCTGGGAATTTTTCACTGTGACCTGTCTTCTCTCCATCTTTGCTTCTCAGTAATGCTTTAATGCTGGTGATGTTTTTTTTTTTTAATCAGAGGGTGCGCCAGACCAAATACCCATGAGTCAGGGTGAATATCGGATATCACATGCATGGCTTCTGAATGGAGAAGTCAGGTTGTGGTTACTTGCAAACATGTTGAGTTTGCTCAAATCAGAAGTGATCTGAAACCTTGAATCCTGTGTAAAAATTACCAACCCTTAAACACACCACAGGTCCTAACGTTACTGTATGATTGATATGTTTCATTACATATGTGTGTCTAGCAATGGACTGAGGCTTCAATGCTCAGAACAGGACTTGTGATGCGTACATGATGGTTTCAGCTAGAGATGTTGGAATTCTCTAATCTCGGAATATGGGTTGCTGTGGAAGGAGCCGTTTGCAATAATAGAAATTCAGGGACTGTGCTGATCAGTGAAGCAATTAAACCTGTGGTGAGGTTTCTTGAAACACTCTCTGGCATTGTCTTCACGACTGTCTTTCAACAGTGGAATGCGGTTTACAAGTGTTCCGCAAGACGAGCAAAGATTTTTAATAAATTTTTACTTGAAAAACGAGCGTTGTCTTGGTTTACGAGCACTGAGTATCATGTATCATGCATGTGCTTCTTGTTTTGACACGGAGCGTCACGTCATCACAACTGAGCCAACGGTTTTTCTCTCTCTTGCTCTGCTGAATTGTAGGTAATCGTCTCCCCTGCTGGGTCTTAGTGCTTGCCACACAGACACACGCACAGAAACACAACGAACACTCAGAAACACTGCAGAGAGTGTGTTTTGTTTTGGAACCTGAGAGGAGGGGGGCTGTAAATGTGTGCGTGTGTGCGTGCGTTCGCTCATTCACTTACTCCAACACACACATACACTCTCTTTAGGCTTTACAGCCCCCCCCTCCTCTCAGGTTCCCAAACAAACAACACAGAAACTCTGTTGCGATTCTTTTCAAAGGTAAGGTGCTTGTTAATTTGTTTTTTGTTGTTGTTTTACTTTACAGCAGTGATTCCGTTAATATGCGCTCATGTGAGTGTGACTAGTGATGTACCTTGCTAATTTTTAAACGGTTATAAAAATGGTCTGTCCATTAATGTGTGTGTGCACGCACATTACACACACACACACACACACACACACACACACACACACACACACACAGCGCCTGCGTGCAAAAACGGAAACACTTATCTGTCGGGATTTTTTTTTACGTTTTTTTTAAAGGTTTTTTTAAAGTGCAGGTTAATTTGTGTTATTTTTACTTTATATTTTGTGTTAATTATTTTTATGTATTTATTTTTGGGGGCTGTAGAACGAATAATTTGAGTTTCTATTATTTCCTATGGGAAAATAAAATTTGGTTTACGAGTGTTTTGGAATACGAGCCTGCTTCCGGAACGAATTATGCTCGTAATCCGAGGGTCCACTGTAACTGATAAAAGTTAGCAGCCTTTCCGCAAGTTTCATTCTGACTTTAAAAAACATATTTTCCAAACTTACATTGTGGAGAGACTTGTGTGTAAATTTACAATATAACCGGTATGTACCGGACCGAAACAGAACGTGTATTTCTGTGTCTCATTTTGGATTTTCAGTCCTCATTTTCATACTTCACTTAAATGCCTGAACTGTCGATTGAATGACGCAGTTGTAATAAGCATCAGATTCATCAACACACATGATCGCTAGTAAAAATTAAATACTGCATTCATGGGGTGTCAGAAATGATCGGAAAAACTAATTATTTCTTTAATTACAAAAATCTTGAGAACTTCGGAAAGCTTTGATAATACAAATCCAAAACATTGTTGCAGTAATGTTACTGTCCATTTTATTTTTGCAGATTAATAGTTTATTAGATTAGATAAAAAATTTAAAGCACAAATCAGGAAATGAGAGACCGTCCGAGATGCACGTGAAAGCAGCAACTACAATAGCGTTACGCTACAAGCTATCTTAGCTTGCTAAAATAAACAACTTTCGTCAAAATGCCTAAAACTAAACGGTCGAAAGTGTGGCTATATTTCACAAGAAAGGATTCCGACACCGCGACGTGCAGCAAATGTTTTACAGCAGTTGCATGTAAAGGGGGAAACACGTTAAATCTAATGAAACATTTGAAGGCTCATGGAATAAACTTAAAAGCAGAGGGAGGCACCATGTTTGACAGGTTGCAGACAACAGCTGGCACTATCGGTGTCGACGACCCCAGTCCCAGTCATACCAACCGTAGCAAAAATGAGACCACCGATTATACCCCTATCTCACCTATGCAGTTTGACTCACAGTGAGATGCGGAGTTAGGCACCGTGAGTCGTCGCGATTGCCCGCCGAAGATCCGCTGGCGCTCCGCGAAGTTCTGTAAGGACTGCAAGCTTCCGCGAGGACCGGCAAAAACATTAAACATGTTTAATTTTTTCCGCGCGGAAAGATGGAAACGTACTCACAGCGGCAAAAACTCGCGGTTAATCATAATGAACCGTACTTCCGGCCACCGCGCGAAACCGCATAGGTGACATAGGGGTATTATGATGACAGCAGCCTTTCCGCAAGTTAGTAGTAGACTAATGTAATGTTAATAGCAAAATGCAAATCTTGCATTCATGCTAACAATTACTCAAACGATGTGTAAAATACTAATGTAACATGGATTCTGTTTATAATTATGGCTTTCCAGCTAGTACTAGTAGCACTACAACAGTGACCCCATTGTAAAGAAGGCTATGCACGTCCTGTGCAGGGCAATAAGTCAGGAAAGGTGTCATATTGTGCCAGAAAAGGCAAATATAGTGAAATTTCTGCAAAATAATTGCTAAAATTCTTTAGCGGTTTAGTTATTGTAGTTGGGTTATAGGTGGCTTATGTTTTGTTGTTTTTTGTATTTACTTATATATTCATATATACTTTAAACTTTTAATATATTGTTAGATTTTAAGCATTCAGTTTGTTGTTCAATGAAAATTTATTCTTGAGTCCATCATTTTGTGGCTTTTGTAAAGTATCAGTTCAGGCACAGTTTTGGCACCTGTACCGTTTTAAAAGTATCGATTTGGCACCGGTATAAAAAAACCCCCAAACAATACCCAACCCTAATCGTGACAGTCATGGTTGGACAGTGGTAGGTTTTTCGCCTTTCAATGAAGAAGGACCGGGTTCAATTCCCACCCAATGCCCTACACCCAGTCACTAAATGAGTGCCACTTAATGCGTTGGCAAGCGAGACATCCACCACTGGGCCACCAATTAAGAGTTTTAAGGCTGCCATTGTACATTCCTCTTATGATCTGAGGTTGCTTCAGTTGCTCAGGTCTAGACTCAGCAACGTTAATAAAATGAAGTCAGAAGGTTATCACATCTATGGAGGTTTTTCTTTCCTGATGGCATGGGACGTATTCCAGGATTTAGATTGTGAAAGCGTGGGTCTGGGAGCATGAGAAAATATGTTCATGTGTAAACATGAATTCTTGTGCTCCCAGAGCCACTCTTTCACAATCGTTCAAAATTTTTCTATACCGTCACCTTGACTTCGATATCTGTTCCAAGTCAATACTTTTTTCAGTACCAATTTTGTAAGATCCACTTAAACAAAAAGAAAATATATATGCATTTTATATATTACAGTATGTATCATTCTTATATTTCACCTCCTTATGTTTACACACTTAAAGTCGTTCATATCATACAAAAAAAAAATCTAAGCCTATTTAAAACTGGGTGGTTAAACTTCCTGTTTTAACCCTTTAATTTTATGTTCCAGCTTCCTGGCATCTTTCCATTCCAAGTTTTGTGACAAAATACAACAAATCCATTTATCACAACTGTAAAGTCTAAAGTTCACACACTTTAAAATCAAAGAGTTCACCTTCATAGCTGATGGTGTTTCATTAGGAACTAGTTCATTATTGTAATTTCATTAGTTCGTTGGCTTACAGAATATTATCGATAATATAAATCGAGTAACAAGGCCTTTGCTGCTCTCTGTGGATCCTCAACCTCGACCTGATTACAGTTCAGCTCTTGCTCTCTCTGATATCTAAAGTTGCATGAGGATCTCCGTTGAAATGGTTTTATTTTGATACTCGATCCATCAGTCCATCGGAGCGGTTCCAGCCCTAGCTGGAGAAGACTTTATAAAGCAGTTTGGCTCTCCCCTCATCCTGTTACATTTCAGCTTTATTGAGTTTCTTCTCCTTATGATTTATTTTTCTCTAAGTGTTGACTATCAGGCAGGTTTTACTGAGCCGCATGTAAGCACAAAACAGCTGTATTGTTACATACATTCCACGTTCTGTTGTTTCTGTTAAAAGAACTAACTAATTAATCAGCAAACAAGCAAAAACAAGAAGGATAAACGTGTAGAGGGAAAGATTTATTTTAATGTAATAAAAATGTATTTTTTCATTAAACATGTAAATAAAAGCAGAAGGTCTTAGCATTTAAATTATTGAAGAAAGGCTCTCCATCCATAGGTAACAAGCATACCATTTAAATAAACTAAACACAACTAGCTAGGTAATAGCACCATAAAAAAAGGTTGTAGCTTTCGACAGCTGGTGTAGCATTACATCAGAGTATTCATGGTTCTCAGCAGACACGTACCCATGTCCGGTTAATTAGGAACATGTCTCCAACTGCTCATACATGCAACCATCTGATCATGCGGCAGCAGTGCAGCACAGTGCATTACATCATGCAAATGCAGTGCAAGAGCTTCCGCTGGCATCAACCTGATGACCCCTGAAACTGTTGACCTGGGATTCTCTCAAGTTTGCAAGTAATGGTTCTAAAAATTAAAAGCCATCTGTTTCCACTGATAGAATGATGGGAGAGTATGATAAGTTGCAGAACTACCCTTTATGACCATGGTGAGGAGAAAAGCATCTTGGGATGCACACATGAACATTTGAGGCTGCTAACAAGCAGGTCTTCCTAATAAAATGGGGCTTGCTTAGTAGTTATGTAGAGAGACATTACTGCAGCAGCTAATTATTACCTACATACATTAGAAGGCTGATTAAAGTAATATTAAAAGTGGATGGGAAGCTCAAGAGGACTCCTGTGGCATAGATTGGAGATCGTTGCTGAACAACAGCAGAGATTAATCTGAAAATACAATAGACAAGCATCAGCGTTGCATCATGACGTCATCACTGAGCATTGTATTGTTTCATTTCAGAGCTTACCACTGAATTGTCCGAATGGATTTCTTACAGATCCATCTCACTTTTTGATTGCATGGCCTGTCATTCCAGGCATGGTTATCCGGAAAACCCCAAAGCTCAGCACAGTCCTCATTATCTACATTGTTGGGTTCGCCGGGAGCCCAGTACCTGAAACGAAGAGACGCACAAATCCTCTAAAGACTCTAACACAGATATAACACTGTAGAGCTGCTAAGAATAATAACCTTAATACTAATAATAATAATAATAATAATAAAAGACCAATAACGTCTTTGTTACAGTGGTGAATTTCATTCTTTGCTCAGAGGAGCGTCTGAACTTTGCTCTGTCCCCAATTTGCAGACATGTCCAACTTTATTTCATTCTTCTATGGTTAGCATGTGTTTGTAAATCTCCCAGTGACCGGTCATATCCCACGTCTCAAAACATCGCACCACGTTCCTGCAGTGTCAGCTCTCAGTGTCTTAATCATCATCCTATTCTGAATGAAAGTTGATGAGATTCATTCATTCATTCATTCATCTTCTATACCGCTTAATCCTGTGTTCAGGGTCGCGGGGGACCTGGAGCCTATCCCAGGAGACTTCGGGCACTAGGCGGGGTACACCCTGGACAGGGTGCCAATCCATCGCATGGCACACACACACACTCACACACCCAATCACACACTACGGTCAATTTGGGAACGCCAATTAGCCTAACCTGCATATCTTTGGACTGTGGGAGGAAACCGGAGTACCCGGAGGAAACCCACCAAGCACAGGGAGAACATGCAAACTCCATGCACACAGAGACGGAAATCGAGCCTGGCCGGGGAATAATCCTGAAATAAATTGAGAATTAGTTGACACGTCTTACGCTGTGGTTACTTCAGTTCCATCCACCCATTTCCAAAGCCCCTCTGTGTTTCTGTCATGTAAACCAATCCACGCCTTATCGCTGCCCAGCTGCTCAATAAGAAAGTCCTGTGAAGATAAATCGCAGTAGAAAATGTTCAGAAACGGTTCAAGCCTCGTATTTCTCTTCCACTTTTAGGCTCTCACCTGTTCCTCTTTGGTCCGGATCATCACGAGGTCTGCTTGCTTCTTCCTGCATTCCTGTCTGCTTTCAGTCCAGGATTTCTTCTCAGTAGAGATGAAGTAAAAATTGGTGCTAAAGTAGACCCATCCTAATTTGGCCTGTTCAGCTAATTAGACAGAAGAGAGTTACTGTTAATTTACACACCTAATTGTTCAATGTATCTTTCCACCAGCTATTGAACCAGTGCAGCAAAAAAAGACACTTGGAAGAAAAATAAATATGTTTTTAGTTCCTTCCCGTTTTCTCCCTAATTAAGTATTTGTCTCGGTCGCACCTGTGTTCATGTTGGCTATTTTTCCAACAACTATAGCCGCCAATCACAGAGGGCATAAACTAACAGGTGCTTCTTATGATGAACCTGAAGCCGCTAACCGCATCTTTTCGAACTCCTGCTCACGCAATGTTAGTTTGCAGTGGTGTCAAAAGTATTCACATTCATTACTTGAGTAGAAGTATAGATACTAGGGTTCAAAAATACTTCAAAAATATAGAAGTTGAAGTATCAACCCAAGCTTTTTACTTAAGTAAAAGTTTAAAAGTACTGGTTTCAAAACTACTTAAAGTATAAAAGTAAAAGAACCGTGAGGGGGAAAAAAGGTTAAGGTTAAGGTCTCGCTTTCTGATCATGCAACGGGGGGAAGGGGGGGGGTGCGTTGTGCGCGTTCTGATCATGTGACGGGGGGGGGGGGGGTGCGTTGTGCGCGTTCTGATCATATGACGGGGGGGGGGGGGGGGGGGTGATGTGCGCGTTCTTATCATGCGACCGGAGGGGGTTCCCCGTTCTGATCATAAAAATAGAGTAACGAGGCTGTTTTTAAAAAGTAAGGAGTAGAAAGTCCAGATAATTGCTTAAAAATGTAAGGAGTAGAAGTAAAAAGTCGGCTGAAAAATAATTACTCCAGTAAAGTATAGATACCCAAAATTTCTACTTAAGTAAGGTAACGAAGTATTTGTACTTCGTTACTTGACACCTCTGTTAGTTTGCAACTCACTTAGAGGAAAGTCTTTCCGCATGCTTCAGCTCACAGATGGCTGTGTCTGGCTAGTGCTGCTATGATTGTTGTGACCATTAGACAGCCTTTCTTTCTACCATTGACATCTGACTCTCTGCTTGAACTTGAAATTTTTGTTCAGTCCCGCAAGGTCCCTGTGCTAAAGTTGCTACACATCGTCTTAAAACCCCAGCAGCACTCGTACCACCGCCAGACATTTTAAAATGTCATTGTTGTTCCTGTAGTGTGAGGTTTTTTGGACATTTGTAATGTTCTGCTTACCTATCTTGTCAAAGTTGTTCTGAAGTTCTTCTTTCTCCTTCTGTAACTGATCTTTCTGGTTGGCCATGTTTCTGTAGTTTGTCTGCAGTTTTTCCATTTCATTAGCTAGTTTCGTACATTTCACCTGGTCCTGGGCTCTCTCGACGGTCAGGTTGTTGTAGCTGGTCTGTAGCCTGTCTCTCGCGACGGTCAGGTTGTTGTAGCTGGTCTGTAGCCTGTCTCTCGCGACGGTCAGGTTGTTGTAGCTGGTCTGTAGCCTGTCTCTCGCGACGGTCAGGTTGTTGTAGCTGGTCTGTAGCCTGTCTCTCTCGACGGTCAGGCTGTTGTAGCTGGTCTGTAGCTTGTCTCTCTCGACGGTCAGGTTGTTGTAGCTGGTCCGTAGCCTGTCTCTCGCGACGGTCAGGCTGTTGTAGCTGGTCTGTAGCCTGTCTCTCTCGACGGTCAGGTTGTTGTAGCTGGTCCGTAGCCTGTCTCTCTCGACGGTCAGGCTGTTGTAGCTGGTCTGTAGCTTGTCTCTCTCGACGGTCAGGTTGTTGTAGCTGGTCCGTAGCCTGTCTCTCGCGACGGTCAGGCTGTTGTAGCTGGTCCGTAGCCTGTCTCTCGCGACGGTCAGGCTGTTGTAGCTGGTCTGTAGCCTGTCTCTCGCGACGGTCAGGTTGTTGTAGCTGGTCCGTAGCCTGTCTCTCTCGACGGTCAGGCTGTTGTAGCTGGTCCGTAGCCTGTCTCTCTCGACGGTCAGGTTGTTGTAGCTGGTCCGTAACTGATCTCTCTCAAATGTTAGGTTGTTGTTGCTGATCTGTAACTTGTCCTTGTCTCTGTTCATCTTACGGAACATCATATGAAGTTGGTTGCTCTGATGAGTCAAGTTTTCGTAGCTGGTCTGGAGCTTTTCTTTCTCGAGAATGAGATTGCTGTAATGAGTTTGTAAAGCAGTGTTTCTTGTAGTCAGGTTATTGAACTTGAACCACAGCACAGAGACAGCAAAGATCAGGAGAACACACAGCAGGGTCAAACACACTGCTGCTACTCTGTAGTATCTGCTTACTGGAGCACCATCTACTAAATGAAAATACAGTAAGAGATACAGACATGTACACTTTATCATACAGTCGTCTAGTTCTTCCGGAATCACAGAAAGTGTCCAGGATTAAACCAAGACCTTGAACCTGAGATTTTAATGAAATCAGGGTGAAATCGAAATCTGTATTTTTATGTAATCAGCATTAGATTATCAGATTAGCTATTCATGTAGTCATGTATACGAGTGTCGACACAGAAAAGCTGAAGTTGCTTATTCTGACAATACAGTAACTGCCCGTTGCACATGTTTAATTCTTTGTGTACAACAGAGATTAATGGGTGGTACATTGTGCTTTTTATGCATTTAAATAGTATATTAATAATGATGATAGGTCTTTAATAAAGATGTCACCTTGAGATCATTTAGAAAATGTGCACAAAAATAATCAAATTTGTGCCAATCTCCATAAACTTGAAACAATTTTTGCTACTCTATGTAACCATGGTCTTGCCTGTGTTCTTATGTGTCTATTTACCACATCATGTGTCTGTCATATCGCACCTGATCTGATGATCCTGATGTTCTGATTGGCCAGATTGTCCTCATCCATGCCATCCTTGTCCTCACAGGAATCAAACCTTTTGTATGAAACCAGGTGGAAATTTTTTACTGCGACATTTGACATCTCCATCCTGCTTCTCAGTAATGCTTTAGCAGTGGTGGTGTTTTTCATCAGAGGTTGCCAGACTAAATCCCAATGAGTCAGTATGAATAGCGGGTAATATCACATGTAAATGGAGAAGTCCGCTTGTGGCTAGTAGCAAGAAATGCTGAGTTTCCAAAAATTTTAAATCTGAACTGAAACCTTGTTTCCTGTGTAAAGCTTGTTGAAATCATATGTAAACGTGTAGGTCTAGCATTAAACTGGGACTTTTAACAGGAATTGTTAGAGTTCTTCACCACAAGGATTGCAGTGGAGAGAGACATTGGAAATGAAACTAATCCAGGGACTGTGCTGGTCATTAAAGCGTTAAACCTGCGGTCAGGTTTCTTGAAACAGTCTTCTGCTTTGAAGATGACTCACCTTCAACTCAATTCAATTTTATTTTATTTGTATAGCGCTTTTAACAATTGTCAAAATCAAAAGAATTATTTAAGTTTCTATGGAATGTGAACGTGTATGAATCAAAATGGTCAGATAGTCCCTGATGAACAAGCCGAGGACGACAGTCATAATGATAGGTCTTCTCAGAAAAGTTTGCTCAGGCGAATGGAGCGAACGGGAGGTAGCGGGAACTACAATTCCCATCATCCTTTGCCGTTTGTTGTCGCTACAGATCCAGTAATGCGCACATCCGATTTAAAACCTGCTTACTCCGTAATGATTAATTACTCTTTCCATCTCTTTTCCTTCGCCGCTAATAGCAGCACCCGTCATTTCCGCATTACTGGATCTGTAGTGGAGAGATACGTTGATCTAGCTACACTAAGAGCTTTCCTATAGTTCAGGATGCTCTCTTTCCATGCTAATTGAAATACAAACAAATTAGTTTGACGCCATTTACGCTCTAATTTCCGAGCGGTCTGTTTTAAAGTGCGAGTGTGATCGTTATACCAGGGAGCGAGTTTCTTATCTCCAATAATTTTTCTTTTAGTTGGAGCTACATTATTTAAGGTACAACGAAGTGTCGACTCTAAATATTCAGTCGCCTGATCGAGTTCTGTGGGGTCAGACGGTGACCTAATCGAAGTTGGTAACTCTGGGAGATTACTGATAAAACTCTGTGTGGTAGTTGATGTGAATGTACGTTTAATACGGTAGCGCGGTACTGTGCGTACATTATCACTGTGACACACTTGAATGGAGACAAGATAGTGATCTGAGATAATTTCTGACAGTGGAATTGTGAATACATTTCTTATACTTAATCCGAAGAATATTACTAAATCTAAAGTGTGACCTGCTTTATGAGTGGGTCCTACTACACACTGATTTACACCTACGGAGTCCAGTATGGACATAAATGCTGTTCTCAGAGGGTCTTCTGGATTCTCAAAATGAATGTTAAAATCTCCGGCAATTAACACTTTGTCTACAGAAACGACCAGGTCTGAGATGAAATCTGCAAATTCACTAAGAAATTCAGAATACGGCCCTGGAGGTCTGTAAATTATAATTAGTGGAATCGACTGAGCTGATTTAATATACTTAAATACACTTATGTTACTATAGAGAATTTCAAATGAGTTAAATTTGTGTCCGTGTTTTTGTACGATAGACAGATTATCATTATGAATAACTGCGACGCCTCCTCCTCTACCAGTTAACCGAGGCTGGTGTATGTAGCTGTATCCAGGAGGACTAGCTTCATTTAGAGCTACATACTCGTCCTGTTTAACCCATGTTTCAGTTAAACAGAGTATATCAAACGCCTGGTCCTACAGTAGACTAGCCTTAGCGTTAGCATTGGTTGACGAGTATGCGGCCGAGTTATCACCCACTCACCCCACTGTGAGGACTCTAATGGCGGAGTCGAGGGCTGGTTATCTCCGCCTGCGGCACCCAGACTTTCCGATACGGGAATAACGCTGCTCTCGCGCTCTCTAACCCTCTAAAGTCTGGTTGCGCTCCTCTAACGCTAATAACACACACCTATCACAAGTAAAATAATCATTAACGTCGGAGGAAGAATGTCTAAACCTGCTGCACTCCACACACTGGACGAGCTGAATATTATCCATTATAGCGTACCTGAGTTGGAGTTTAGTTAGGAGCTGAATTCCGTTTGTTGTTCTTAGACGAAAAAACTGAAAAAAGGCGAAGCCCAATAGTATGAAAACGTAAAAACTAGTTGCTATTAATATTATTATTGTATAAACGGAAAAGCTATATAATTTAAATGCAAACACGAAAACTTTAGCGGCAACGCTACAAAAACAGGACTTCATGACTCGCGCTCAGTGGGACTTGAGTAAGAAGTTTATCGAGAGTGAAGGCCAGATGCTGAATGAATTTCCCCTGGCTGTCTTTTAAAGAAGCATACATTTATCAAGCACTTCACAGAGTACTGAACATACACCATTCTTAGATCTTTGATCTAGTAAAAGAAGTAACAGTGTTTCTGATTGAGACTACAATCACGGTGACTCTTGATTCCCTTATTTTTCATATTCAGTTCTACAAAATTTCAAGCTGTTGTAGACAGGTGGATTCTAGATCATATTCTTTTCGGTCTGTTTTTGAAAATGTGTTTAGTAGCAACGATTTTTCCAAGTAGAAGATGGTAGAACTGCTGGTTGGTGTGTCATGTAATTTGGCTTTAAACCCATCCAAATTTGGTGGTCATTCCAGTTCGTCCGTCCGTCCGTCGATCCACACACTATGGGCAATTTGGGAACACCAATAAGCCTTTTCTACATGTCTTTGGAAGGAAACTAGAGAACCCAAAGTAAACACACCAAACACGGGAAGAACATTTTATACTATAGTCCCTTGCAGAAATCTTGACAAGTCCATAACTTACTTTCTTGCATTTTTAATGTGGTCTTGGGGAATAGTTCTCCAGCCTTCCTGAAGAATATTTTTCTGTCTCTTATTTTCAGTCCAGTCCCTGTACTGTACCTAAGCAGTTTCAAAGAACAGTGTTGTGTTTGACGGGTCACTGTGTGGCTTAACAATCATTCAAGCATGAAAAAGCATCTAACCTAAGGCACGAACAGGTTAGAAACAGGTGCAGATGAGGACCGATGATCAGGCCGGTGATAATCGAGAGGGGAAATGAGATGGGTCAAAACATGGAATACCCCGAAATTATATAGCAATATCATAGTTTAATTAGCTTTACATGTTATTTAAATAGTGTTTTTCAGTTCCAGATTGTATAATCATGACGTTTCCCAAAATCTCCCTTCATCCTGCAACTGTCTGAGCAGAGGAAGAAGAGATGAGAGAACAAGAAAAAAACAACAAAAAAAACTCTGATTCAAGAAAATAAAGAAAGGCTCCGTGATTATAACGAGAGTGCATTAGTTTTTGTGTGCTGATTGCCTGTGCCGGGTGTGAGGTTGTGAGTGTGTGACGTTTGGTGTGTTTAGCATGTAATTCCGTAGGGAACGTGTCTAAATCTATTTCTATTCCATGATATACAGATTAAGCAGAGTTACTGTTACAACATCAAAAATTGGTTTCCCATAACAACAGATCCTAAAGTGTTTTCCTTTTAAGGCAGTTTTTAAAAAATAACATTTCGTCTTTTTGAAGTTACATTTAATGTTAACGTTCATTCCCATCAAAGCTGTACACACCTTCTGGCCATCACATCAGAGATAGCCACGGGCATCAAGTGTTTTGTGTGTGTGTGTGTGTGTGTGTGTGTGTGTGTGTGTGTGTGTGTGTGTGTGTGTGTGTTTCTTGTCATGCAGCTGCAAATGGTGGAACTCTTGGTGGCTCACGGCGCCGATCTAAATGCCAAGTCTCTCCTGGATGAAACTCCACTGGGTGAGTGAGACACTCGTGATGTGCTGTGACGTCACAAAGGCACTAGATTAGATATTTGCATTTTTTTTTTAAATATTTGTAAAAAAAAAAATCTATATATACATTATATTTGCAGTGTATTAGGATTAACCTCTTATCTTCAAAATACACTGTGATTGCTCTGCGTGTGTATGCAGCATTAGGCCGACACTTTGTGTGTGTGTGTTTGTAGATGTGTGTGTGGATGAGGAAGTGAGGGCGAAACTACTGGAGCTGAAGCACAAACATGAAGCCATCATGAAGAACCAGGACAAACACAAAGGTTCGCTGCAGAGACGAGCGTCCAGCGCCAGCAGCAGGGGGTCAGTGTGTGTGTGTGTGTGTGTGTCTGTGTGATATATATTCATTAGGTCACTATAAGATTTTGGACTAAACAACTAACTTAGTAATTAGAGAACTAATTCAGTGTGTGTGTGTGTGTGTGTGTGTGTGTGTGTGTGAGCAGTAAGGTGGTGAGGAGGACGAGTGTGAACGAGCGCAGCAGTCTCTACAGGAGAGAGCACCATAAGGAGGCCATGGTGTGGCAGGACCGAGGTAGACAGGACAGACAGACGGAGGACGAGGATGAAGACAGACAGACGGACGCCGAACTCAAACACATGGTGAGGGAGACACGAATACACAAACACACACAGAGAACAAATGTGTGAAAGTGAGCGAACAACTGCTGAAACCATGTGCAGGAGTGGCAAGAAATTCTGATCCAGAGCTGAGCTCGTTCTCTTCTTCTTCTTCTTCTTGTGTTGAACGGAGGCTCGGAAACCCAATTAGGTGCAAACCGGCACCTGCTTTATCGGAGCGCGTGTAAATACACAAGTGTACCCGAGAACAGAGAACAAAAAAACTATGTGAATGCTGGGGGAGTGGTGGAGGGGGAGCAATTGTTTATTATTACGATTGATTTGCGCCACGTAAAAAACAATGAATGTGAAAACTGTTCTTCACTGAAGCGAGCGGTCATGTGACCAAAGGTGTCCTCTCCTCTTACGAGTGACTGCATCATCAAGCTAATTTCTCTAAATAGATAACATCTGACGTTGTCTGTAGCATTAAATTCAGATGGTCTCTAACACGATTGGCTGTTTCTGTCTCCCTCCGCGCAGGCCGCGTCCTCCAGCAGAGTCCAGGATGCCCATCACCCCGATAACGAGCGAGGGTTAGAGAACGGAGACCGGGACCCGTTTGTCGGAAACGGCGGCACCTTTGTGGCTTCCTCTTCCTTGGTGCCTGGAGAGTCGCGTGCCGGTGGACGCAGGGACCGCAGCGCCTCCTATCAGCTGACTCCGGCACCGGCGAACCCGGACCCCGGTGACACGGACAGCATGACGCGGGACAAATCGCACCAGACGCTAGCAGAGCTGAAACGGCAGCGAGCTGCCGCAAAGCTTCTGAAACGCCAGGCTCCTGCTCCACCACTGCTTCCTTCCACACAGGAAGAGGCGGGGCCTGCCGACCAGCCGGTCTACTACACGCCTGCGAGCGGAGATCCACCGCTACTGAAGCTAAAGGCACCAGAGGAAGAGGAGCCGGCCAATCAGAAAGAGCCGTGCTGTGGACTTATGTAGGGAGTGACACGCGCGCGCACACACACACAGACAGCTTCACTGGAAAGCACAGAGAGCAAACTTCCTCAACGTTCCAGCAATAAACAGCATCGTTCTTGGTTTTTTTTTTTTCCTTTACATAATTTTTGTCTTCGATGCTCCAGTCTGTAAGATAACTTTACTTCCTGTCCTCATCATCCTGACTTCCTGATTTGTACGTATTTATATAAACCACACGTTCCCGTCAGTGGAGAGAGAAGTCCGAGCTCGAGCACTTTATTACCGACACGTCGGCGTTCCGTAAACATTCCATTAACACGTGTGTTTATCATGATTTTTATTCAGGCTCCGCCGTAACGCCTCCCGAGTGCAGGGCGTGTGAGCCAGAGGTATTATACACCCCATGTAGTGAACATGTGTAGGGTGTAAAGAGCTGACTCCAAAATGATTCCCTAATCTACATATAGTGCACTCTGTAGGATGCAGAATACGGTGTCGCACCCTACACATATTAAATAATAATGCACATATTAAAGCCATTCCCAAAGTCCTCTCGGTTAACTATCTAGTGCACTACGTAGGGCGCAGAGTAGTTCAGTTTAAAAACGTTGAGGATAAATGCATTCTCTTTTTTTTTTTTTTTTTTCTGAAAAGATTTATATTTAAAATAGTACATTTCAAATGAAGATCGAGTTAAAAGCTTAAATGTATGTTTTGAAGACTTTACCGGAGCGAATCTCTCACTCAGGCACAGCTGAGCCGCCAGAACGGCTGCAAAGATTTAATATGGTTTAAAGATTAATAAAAGATATAACAACAAAAAAAAAAGGACAAATATTTTTGTAGATGTTATTTTTGGAAGGAGAAACATGATTAGCTATATTTTGTCATTTCAGACTTCATGGGGTTTGTTCATGGTGTGGTTTGGGGCTTTTTTTTTTTTTTTCTTTCCTCTTTTTCTTCTTGTACAAACACGGCTGATCAGGTTTGTTTGTAAAATTGTGGATTATTTTGCATAAATTCATGTAAACTATATCTGTTTATCGACTTCAGTTTCCCAGTATTACACTGTAACATTTTAAGCAATAATACAGTTTTCTTTTGATGATTGATTCAGAGACGGATATCAAAGCTGAGTTTTTGATCATGTGACTGCCTCCTTAAAACTCCTGAGTCCAGAATAACGTATACTTTGAAAATAAAGCGCGCTTGATAGAGTGTGAAAGACGTTATTTCTGAAACGGAAAGTAAAGACGAATCTTTTGAATCCTAAAAGACTCGTCCCAGCCTTAGATATGAGATTTTATACTTATTCTTAACATTTATAAAAAGGAACGAAAAAGAGAGAGGAACATCGTTGATGGTGTTAAATTTGAATACTGGAATGAATTTGTATTTTTGCTAACATACATTTGTCACAAGATATAGTTTTTACATAAGTCCAGCTCTAGTTCTCTGTTGTAATTATTCAGAAATCTCGTTCTCCGTGTCATTAACCTGCATTTGCGTTATAAAATACGGACGTTATTCATCGTAGGAGAACGTGTTTCCGCTGCAGGAAGGATGCAGATTGGTCACGTGTGAAGACGAACGAATCAAGCCACGTTCCTAGCTATCGAGAAAAACACATTGTGCACTACAGGACTGTGATGTTTAGCGTTCATACCCCCCCCCCCACACACACACACTCCCCCCCCCCCCTGTATGAAAATGAAACGGTGTCTAGATGGGATGGTTTTGGCTAGCTAAGAACGCTACCTCGGGACAGTTCAGTTCACATGAAATTAACTGTTAAACTGGCGTTAATGTTATAAAACGTCCGAGTCGTGATCGAAGCGGAAGTCGTCTCGGTGTTATGAGGATCTCTTGTAGCTAGCGAGACGGCTAGTTAGTTTTTCTCACAAACTTAATCAGATTATTTTTTGGCCACAAGCAATGAATTTAAACTGAAGGTCGACCTGGAAGATTAGAAAACTTTTTTTTTTTTTTTTTTTTTTTTTGAAAAAATATTTATTTATTTATTTGATAAAGCACTGGACCGCCATGGAGGGAGTGCGAGTTTAGATTTTTATTGTCCGGTTAACATCTGTTTTGTTGTTTGTTTGTTTGTTTGTTTGTCGTCCTGCTGCCTTCAACTGCTGTCTGTTGTTCACTTTTTGGGACTCAAAATAAATATAACAGAAAAAACAAAAGCCTATATTTGGATATTTTGAGTCGATGCCAGTTTAGTGATCGCTATAGTGTTTTTTTTTTTTTTTTTTTAAATAGGATGTATAGAAAAGCTATTTTCATTGCGTATTTTCACAGTTTTACAGATGAAATTTCAGAATTTTATTTTTAAAAAAATCGTAACTGACAGAATGTCTGCTGTCTGATCTTTACGTTGCACAAAAAGAATTCCGTTTGCATTGAATTTATATAAAGGACCTAAAACTGTCAGTTATTATACTTTTTTGTTCTTTGATCTTTTGTTTAATACTATATTCAATTTTCATATTGCAATAGACTTTCGCTTTTATTCTTGTGATCGATTTTTTATTATTATTTTTTTAATCACCGCATGGTAAAAAATTCTTACAATGAAAATCACAAGACGAGGGTATAATTTTGCGTTATTTTGTATAACTGGCAAAACTGACATTGGCGCGTGCCTACTGCATTCTGCCTTTTTTTTTATTTTCTTTTTTGTATTTATTTTAATTGTGCTTTGTGTATGGGTGTGTAGAAGGTGTGTATGCATGGGAAGATGTTCGCCAGATGTTCTAAAGGGAAAGTAAAATTGTGCTCGTTTGTTTTGCTTGGATTGAAAAATAAACCCTACAGAGCTGGGTTCTCCACACTGATGAAGATTTTAAAAAACTATGAAGAATGAATAAATAAATAAATAAATGCAAATTTTAAAATTTCACTTTTGAGATAATTTTTTTAAAATTTATTTTACTTTTCCATGTATTCTGTTTAAATCTGTAATCAAACTGAGGTGTTTAATTATATATTTGTAAAAAACACACAACGCTTAATTTTTTTAAAATTAAATATTAAATTAAATATTTCAATATGAAATAAAAATATTTCTTTAATTTTATATATATTTTTTAAATGCATGAAAAAAAAACCTTTATCTGAATTTTTGCCTTTGGAGCTACATCTTACAAGAGCTGATCTCTCTCACACACAGACACACACACACGCACACACACACACTCACACTCACACTCACACACTTGGACCCCCAGTCTGGTTTCGTCCTCAGTTTCCTTACTGCGCTTCACACTTTCTCTGCCCATGAGCTCTTGAATGGTCGGGGGTGGGGTGGGGGTGGGGTGGGGGTGTTTAAGGTGGGAGGAGCTGCCCATGACTTTATGTACTCTTTGAAGTCACGGAGGTCATAGGTCATTTCTTCACAGCTGAAGGTGGTGTCCGTTTCTCCGACACGGACATTGACACATTGAGTGTGTTAATCAACTTTGATTGTGAGTATGTGATTAAGACTGCATGTGTGTGTAACACACACACACACACACAGAGTCAGCCAAAAACATTTGTACACACTTCAGAAAAGACTTGTATAAATAACTTAATACAAAATGTTATAAAATAATAATATATTAATAGCATGTACATCATACTATATATTACACATATATACATATTGTTTTAATAAGACTTTACAGTGGTTTCATATCCAAGCTTGTTTTGACCCTCGTGACTTTCCTTGCCATATTTGGTCTTTTTTTTTGGACAGTATTGTGTCGCATGCGGATCCTCTCGGACTTTATCCGTGTTCTTCTAGACCATTTTACAGGAACACGCCAGTAGCTGTGAATTACTAATTGTTGCGTTGAGTCTTGGTTTGAAACCTAGAATGCCAGAAACTGGCTTAGCAGTGAACGTAATGCTATGTGTAATTACTTCATCGTTTTAGTTGCAAGTTTAATTGCAGTGTGGTTTTAGATCTATGTGGATTAACTGTTCGTCACTAGCCAGCTTATGTTTATCATCCATGTTTCTTGTTGTCTAGCAACTTTAACCTCGGGCATCATCAGTCAGTCAGTTTAAATTCGTGAGCTTTGACGTACAAACTTCACCATATCACTAATTAATAAACACAATGGCAGGAAAAGTTAACATAAACCCCAGGTTTGCATTTGCACTCCTCAACATGTTTTGACCAATCAGAATCCAGAACTGAATTGTTGTGTGATCAGATCTAACAGATTGGCATGCATGCAGTGTATTAAGTAATTTGATATTAGCTGATAAAGCATGTGCTGTTTAGCTTGGCTAGGGACCCGTGACCTCTAAACACTAATGCTGTCCCAAAGGACCTTCAGCTGGTCAGAACCTGTGCTCAAAGCACGTTGCATGTGGTGGTGCAGTTGTAGAAACTCTAGACCCTTGAAGGGCACGATTTGTTCTTGCCAATTTTAAAAATAGCCGGTTCAACATGTGAATCCACTCGCTGCCAAATGAAGCTCAGCACGCCGTTGTCTTAGATCTTAGCACATCTGGGGAAAAAGTACGGACTTTTCCTGCATTTTTTTTTTTCACGAGTTTTAGTTGATGACCAATGCTGTACGTTTTTTTTTTTTACTTCTACACCTCTTGCCTCAGCAGGATCTCCAGAGTCATGTCCATGCTCCATAGATAGATTGGTCTTCACCAAGGAACGCACACTCTCACAAAGTGAACATCCTGACACTCAGGTGTTGTTTTGATGATCAGTAAGGTAGGAAATGTTCATAAGCTGTTTATAGGGGACCTGTTGTTACAAAAGAAAGACGAGCAGCATATACACACACATGCAGGACAGATGAAATGTGTTTATGTACATATATATATATATATATATATATAGGATCGGCTGTAGTCCAACCAGGGACAGTGGAGGCAAATGGCGACAGTTGTATTAGTTCACATTTTTTACTCACACACTACCAGCAATTTGGGAATGCCAGTTTCCCTAATCTGCATGTCTTTGGACTGTGGGAGTAAACTGGAGTACCTGGAGGACACACACCAAACATGGGGAGAACATACAAACTCCATGCACACAGACCTCATAGTGGGACTCGAACACGGACCCTGTAGGCTAACCACTAAGCCACCATTTGAATCTAGCTATTATGGGTCTACAGTGGTGTGAAAAACTATTTGCCCCCCTCCTGATTTCTTATGCTTTTGCATGTTTGTCACACAAAATGTTTCTGCTCATCAAACACATTTAACTATTAGTCAAAGATAACACAAGTAAACACAAAATGCAGTTTTTAAATGAGGGGTTTTATTATTTAGGGAGAAAAAAAATCCAAACCTACATGGCCCTGTGTGAAAAAGTAATTGCCCCCTGAACCTAATAACTGGTTGGTCCACCCTTAGCAGCAATAACTGCAATCAAGCGTTTGCGATAACTTGCAACGAGTCTTTTACAGCGCTCTGGAGGAATTTTGGCCCACTCATCTTTGCAGAATTGTTGCAATTCAGCTTTATTTGAGGGTTTTCTAGCATGAACCGCCTTTTTAAGGTCATGCCACAACATCTCAATAGGATTCAGGTCAGGACTTTGACTAGGCCACTCCAAAGTCTTCATTTTGTTTTTCTTCAGCCATTCAGAGGTGGATTTGCTGGTGTGTTCTGGGTCATTGTCCTGCTGCAGCACCCAAGATCGCTTCAGCTTGAGTTGACGAACAGATGGCCGGACATTCTCCTTCAGGATTTTTTGGTAGACAGTAGAATTCATGGTTCCATCTATCACAGCAAGCCTTCCAGGTCCTGAAGCAGCAAAACAACCCCAGACCATCACACTACCACCACCATATTTTACTGTTGGTATGATGTTCTTTTTCTGAAATGCTGTGTTACTTTTACGCCAGATGTAACGGGACACGCACCTTCCAAAAAGTTCAACTTTTGTCTCGTCGGTCCACAAGGTATTTTCCCAAAAGTCTTGGCAATCATTGAGATGTTTTTTAGCAAAATTGAGACAAGCCTTAATGTTCTTTTTGCTTAAAAGTGGTTTGCGCCTTGGTAATCTGCCATGCAGGCGGTTTTTGCCCAGTCTCTTTCTTATGGTGGAGTCGTGAACACTGATCTTAATTGAGGCAAGTGAGGCCTGCAGTTCTTTAGATGTTGTCCTAGGGTCTTTTGTGGCCTCTCGGATGAGTCGTCTCTGCGCTCTTGGGGTAATTTTGGTCGGCCGGCCACTCCTGGGAAGGTTCACCACTGTTCCATGTTTTTGCCATTTGTGGATAATGGCTCTCACTGTGGTTCGCTGGAGTCCCAAAGCTTTAGAAATGGCTTTATAACCTTTACCAGACTGATAGATCTCAATTACTTTTGTTCTCATTTGTTCCTGAATTTCTTTGGATCTTGGCATGATGTCTAGCTTTTGAGGTGCTTTTGGTCTACTTCTCTGTGTCAGGTAGCTCCTATTTAAGTGATTTCTTGATTGAAACAGGTGTGGCAGTAATCAGGCCTGGGGGTGACTACAGAAATTGAACTCAGGTGTGATAAACCACAGTTAAGTTATTTTTTAACAAGGGGGGCAATCACTTTTTCACACAGGGCCATGTAGATTTGGAGTTTTTTTTCTCCCTTAATAACGTAACCCTTCATTTAAAAACTGCATTTTGTGTTCAATTATGTTATCTTTGACTAATAGTTAACGGTTTTTGATGAGCAGAAACATTTAAGTGTGACAAACATGCAAAAGAATAAGAAATCAGGAAGGGGGCAAATAGTTTTTCACACCACTGTATGTAAACAACCCCCTATTTTTTTGGAAAATATACATTTTTAAAAGTTTCAAACACTGTCTTGTGCGAGGTTCCCTTTGAGTCGCAGCTAAAAAAAGGCACAAATCTCTAAATAACTTCGGTCATATCAGTGTGATTTTAGTGTCGTTTTGCAAACCGTTCCTCCCACACATCAGCCTGCAGTATTTATGGTCTAAAAAGTATCAATAATAAAGCGGCAATTAATAGCAAGGAAAAAAGTGCTGAGATCATGAGAAATTATTAAAGCAATGCAAAAAAGATCAGCTTACAGCGTATCTTTAGCCTCTCAGTCTGACAGAGTTGATGACAACCTGATGTAAGTGAGTACATGTACTTTGTTACTGTACTTTGTTAAATATTCAATTCAATTCAATACAATTTTATTTGTATAGCGCTTTTAACAATTGTCATTGTCGCAAAACAGCTTTACACAATCAAAAGAATTATTTAAGTTTGTATGGAATGTGAATGTGTATGAATCAAAATGTTCAGATATTCCCTGGTGAGCAAGCCGAGGACGACAGTGGCAAGGAAAAACTCCCTGAGATGGTAATAGGAAGAAACCTTGAGAGGAACCAGACTCGACAGGGAACCCATCCTCATCTGGGTGAAACAGATAGCAGGAAATGATCTGCATTTATACAGTGTGTTAGGTGGCAGCCAGTTCAGCTATAATAGTTGATGTTAATTGATGTTAATATGGAGTCCAGGTAGTTATTGGAGACTCAGATGGACTTGTAGGAAATTCCAGTCCAGCACTATCGAGTAACTGCAGCCAAGTCAAGTCCTCAGAGAAACAGCTGCTAACATCAGTCAAGGTCAGAACTGTTTTCATGGTGGAGTGAAACCATCCCCAGACACCAGACAAGACACATGGGGCATCCATGTGACAAGATCTCCAAGCAGAAGCGGGGCACCAGGATGGGTCAGACAGGTCCGGAGGGCAGAGGGAGTCTGGATCACTGGCAGCTCAGGGATGACATGTGTAGCTCGACAGAGAGAGAGAAGAGAGAGAGGGGGAGAGAGAACAGGAGAGGGAGAGCAGAAGAGGAGAGATGGCAGTTAGGTATGGTCACAGTCACAATGTCTAACGTGAATGTATATTTACTGTAGAGTGCAAGCAGGGACTCCGGCAGGACTAACTATGACAGCATAACTAAAAGGGAGGGCCAAAAGGAAACACAAACATGAGGGGGAACTGAGATGTAAAGCAAACAATCACCTCACCGTCAACAAACCTGAGTGATCAAATGAGACTGAGGAAGACAGCATCTAAACATACCAGTTCACCATAATACTCTACGTCCATGAGTCCCCCAGATCTGCTCCTTTACCTTATGGCAAATCTATTTATAAAAATGCTTGGCTAAATAAATAGGTTTTTAGCCTAGACTTAAACACTGAGACTGTCTGAGTCCCGAACACTATTTGGAAGACTATTCCATTATTTTGGGGCTTTGTAAGAAAAAGCTCCGCCCCCAGCTGTAGTTTTCATAATACGCGGTACTGATAAGCAGCCTGCATCCTTTGATCGAAGTAGGCGTGGCGGATCGTAAGACACTAGCAGTTCGCTCAGATATTTAACCTATGAGTAGTTTTATTCAAAATACATTAAAAAAAAATACAACAAATATCTGCTCTTACTGTATCATTTTTGCATGGAGATGTGTTACCTAAACACTTTTGGTTGGTGCACTTGAAGAGGAAATGTTTGATTTTAAGCATAATTGCATGACTTGTCTTTCCTAATAATGCAACAGGGGTTTGAAATCAAAAGCCTGAAATAGGAAACAAAAACATGAAAGCTGGGTGGGGGCACCAGCATGATGTCCTCAAAGTTGGGCCATTGCACAAGCAAAACATCAACATCCTAGTGTGCAGTGCAACACTAGGATGTTCTCAACTGATTACTTTATCGAAGCAAGGGTCCATATAGATCAAGAGGATTGGCCTACTTCAAACCGAGCCCCAGTGAGCAGCCCCACTGGCTGACGTAGTTCTTAGAACCACTGAACCTCAGTTTGCATGTGCTGATCTATACAATGTGCATGGACCCCAGCTTGACCAATGGTCAACTGGGTGCTGAGCTGTGCTGCTTGCTGTCTCAATGTATGTAAGACAATGCTTGACCCCGCTCAATGCTTGGCCTGCCCCAATTTGAGCATTATTCCCAATATTTATTTGAGCCCATTGTACACTTGTTTGCTTGTTGGGCTCTGTGCAGCTGATCTTTCATCATCTTGTGAGCTGAGAGCCCTCTCATTTGGACAGCTTTGTGAGTGACAAGCCTGTCCAATCAGCTCTGTGATCTTGGGTCCTCCTGGAAACAGGAGAACAGGAGTTCTCAAACTTAATGATCAAAGGTCCGGATTCAATTTCTATTTTAAGTCAAACGTCCGGAACGGTCGATGATTGCAATTTGATGATAAGCAAATGACTTTTATTAAAATTGCTTATGACTTACAAGCAATGTACATTCATGTTTAAGGCAGTCTGGGACAAAATACATTTAAGATTAGTGGAAAAATGCAACTTTGACTGCAATCAGATACTATCTTAACTATACATAATATAATAAACTGAATTTTTTATATATAAAAACAACAAAATCCTCAAAAAACATAAACGGAAGCACAATATAGCATGGCTTACTCCATAAAAAAAAAAAAAGGAAAGTAGACTATGAAAACTGAACGGACAGATAAAAACTGAAAGATGAATGGACAGAACAATGCATGTTTATTTTTTCTGCAGGAAGTTTAAAGCAAGTTTGTCTAATATGTTCAGAAACCATACACGCGTAATGTACACTCGAAAACCAAATAGAATTTTCTCATAAGAAATAATGGAAAAACAAATTATTTGTTCCACAACCCAAAAAAATAAGTACAAAAAAATAATTAAAGGGGACATACGGTGCTACATGCACTTTTTCAAGCTGTTTAGACTGAAATGTGTGTTAGGAGAGTGTGTACACAACCACTCTACAATGATAAAGAGCCAACCAGTGTTTTTCTTTTAATTTATTAAAATAAGATGCCCCTTGGCGGCACGGTGGTGTAGTGGTTAGCACTGTCGCCTTGCACCGCCAGGGTCCGGGTTCGATTCCCCGGCCAGGCTCGATTCCCGTCTCTGTGTGCATGGAGTTTGCATGTTCTCCCCGTGCTTGGTGGGTTTCCTCCGGGTACTCCGGTTTCCTCCCACAGTCCAAAGATATGCAGGTTAGGCTAATTGGCGTTCCTAAATTGACCGTAGTGTGTGATTGGGTGTGTGAGTGTGTGTATGTGTGTGTGCCCTGCGATGGATTGGCACCCTGTCCAGGGTGTACCCTGCCTAGTGCCCGAAGTCTCCTGGGATAGGCTCCAGGTCCCCCGCGACCCTGAATAGAAGGATTAAGCGGTATAGAAAATGAATGAATGAATGAAGATGCCCCTTCTGAAATCAGGCCGATCTCAAAAGCCTGTCGGTGTGACGTCACACCGACAGCGGCCTCTCCCACTATAGTTGATTGACACTGGTGTTTTAGCAAAGGCCGGCCCCGAGTGAAAAGAAATCCGTCTGCCATTGTTTTTCTACGCTGGAGCAAAATGGCGCCTACGCGAGAGTGGTGTGCAGGTGTTGGATGTAATAGTGAACACAGCAGTCGTCATTCACTACCGACATTTGAGCAGCTGAGGACGCAGTGGCTGAATTTTGTTTTTGAAGCTAACGTCCCCGTGGATCTACCTAAATGCGTTCATGTTTGCGCTAATCATTTTTTACTGGACTGCTTTATAAACGAGGGTCAATATAAAGCAGGTTTTGCTAGGAAGCTGCTCTTGAAAAGGGGATCTGTACCAACACTTCGTGTTGCTGCTTCATCTTCACCAGGCTCGGTGAGTGTAATTTCTTTTTCTATGAATCTTTGCAGATCGCCTTTTCTAATAATCACGGTGAATGCGGAGTGTAATACCCCTATATCACTTATGCGGTTTGACTCACAGTGAGATGCGGAGTTAGGCACCGTGAGTCGCCTCGATTGGCCGGCGAC
Source organism: Channallabes apus (assembly GCA_030522415.1). Lineage (NCBI taxonomy): Eukaryota > Metazoa > Chordata > Actinopteri > Siluriformes > Clariidae > Channallabes > Channallabes apus. The sequence goes on along the minus strand of CM060104.1, from coordinate 39,341,926 downwards.
GGTCTGTTGGCGCTCCGCGAAGTTCTGTAAGGCCCGCAAGCTTCCGCGAGGACCGGCAAAAAAATAAATAAACATGTTTAATTTTTAGCGCGGAAAGATGGAAACGTACTCACAGCACTAAAAACTCGCGGTGAATCATAATGCACCGTATTTACGGCCACCACGTGAAACAATGCATTAAGGTGATTGTCTAGTTGCAAACTGTGTACGTAGCCAGGAAACTATATTATGCTTACCTTTGTATCACTAGATGGTTTATAACGGTGTCTGTAAATGATTAAGAAGTCTGTGTAAAGTTTTTCTAAAGTTGTGTAGCAGACGAGGCGAGTCCGCTGTGCTTCAGTAAGCTTTTCTGGCGCCAGGAGAGACTCAGTCAAATACACACACATACACACACACACACTGTCTGTCAGAAAGGTCTCTGTTTATTAATAGCAAAAATATATGTTTGACCAACCGCCTGTGCTATAGACTTGTTACTTCAAAGAACATTGTAAAGATCCTGATGAAACAATGCTTCGCGTGTATGATGTCCTAGGTTGAATACCCGGCATTTCCATGAGGCAGCACAGTAGTCCTGGTGGTCTAGTGGTTAAGAATCAGCGCTCTGACATCGGAGCCCGGTGTGCGATTCCCGCTCGGGGAAGTTAAGTTTTGTGCAAGCAATGGTTAGTCAGCAGCCGTTTTATGCCCTTTTTTGTACAGTTTATTTTACTAGTTAAATTTATTTTCTTTAGTATTTCTTTTTATTAATATTTATTCCTTACGTATAAGCTTTTATTTTCTTTTTAAGGTCACTGGCGGTCGTATAAGCATTTCATACTGTGTATGACTGTGTATGTGACAAATCAAATTTTTATTTGAATCAAATCACGTTTATTGTCACATCATGTTACTGCTACACTGGTACAGTACATGTAAGTGAAATTCTTATGTGCAAGCTACACAAGCAATAGTGGTGTACAATCATAAGAATAAATATGCATATGAAGAATACAATAGTATTAATATTGTGCAAGATTTATCTAAAAAAAAAAAATAATAATAATAATATATATATATATATATACAGTGGTGTGAAAAACTATTTGCCCCCTTCCTGATTTCTTATTCTTTTGCATGTTTGTCACACTTAAATGTTTCTGCTCATCAAAAACCGTTAACTATTAGTCTAAGATAACATAATTGAACACAAAATGCAGTTTTTAAATGAAGGTTTACATTATTAAGGGAGAAAAAAAAGCTCCAAATCTACATGGCCCTATGTGAAAAAGTGATTGCCCCCCTTGTTAAAAAAAAACTTAACTGTGGTTTATCACACCAGAGTTCAATTTCTGTAGTCACCCCCAGGCCTGATTACTGCCACACCTGTTTCAATCAAGAAATCACTTAAATAGGAGCTACCTGACAAAGAGAAGTAGACCAAAAGCACCTCAAAAGCTAGACATCATGCCAAGATCCAAAGAAATTCAGGAACAAATGAGAACAAAAGTAATTGAGATCTATCAGTCTGGTAAAGGTTATAAAGCCATTTCTAAAGCTTTGGGACTCCAGCGAACCACAGTGAGAGCCATTATCCACAAATGGCAAAAACATGGAACAGTGGTGAACCTTCCCAGGAGTGGCCGGCCGACCAAAATTACCCCAAGAGCGCAGAGACAACTCATCCGAGAGGCCACAAAAGACCCCAGGACAACATCTAAAGAACTGCAGGCCTCACTTGCCTCAATTAAGGTCAGTGTTCACGACTCCACCATAAGAAAGAGACTGGACAAAAACGGCCTGCATGCAGATTTCCAAGGCGCAAACCACTTTTAAGCAAAAAGAACATTAAGGCTCGTCTCAATTTTGCTAAAAAACATCTCAATAATTGCCAAGACTTTGGGGAAAATACCTTGTGGACCGACGAGACAAAAGTTGAACTTTTTGGAAGGTGCGTGTCCCGTTACATCTGGCGTAAAAAAGTAACACAGCATTTCAGAAAAAGAACATCATACCAACAGTAAAATATGGTGGTGGTAGTGTGATGGTCTTGGGTTGTTTTGCTGCTTCAGGACCTGGAAGGCTTGCTGTGATAGATGGAACCATGAATTCTACTGTCTACCAAAAAATCCTGAAGGAGAATGTCCGGCCATCTGTTCGTCAACTCAAGCTGAAGCGATCTTGGGTGCTGCAGCAGGACAATGACCCAACACACACCAGCAAATCCACCTCTGAATGGCTGAAGAAAAACAAAATGAAGACTTTGGAGTGGCCTAGTCAAAGTCCTGACCTGAATCCTATTGAGATGTTGTGGCATGACCTTAAAAAGGCGGTTCATGCTAGAAAACCCTCAAATAAAGCTGAATTACAACAATTCTGCAAAGATGAGTGGGCCAAAATTCCTCCAGAGCGCTGTAAAAGACTCGTTGCAAGTTATCGCAAACGCTTGATTGCAGTTATTGCTGCTAAGGGTGGCCCAACCAGTTATTAGGTTCAGGGGGCAATTACTTTTTCACACAGGGCCATGTAGGTTTGGATTTTTTTTCTCCCTAAATAATAAAACCCCTCATTTAAAAACTGCATTTTGTGTTTAGTTGTGTTATCTTTGACTAATAGTTAAATGTGTTTGATGATCAGAAACATTTTGTGTGACAAACATGCAAAAGCATAAGAAATCAGGAGGGGGCAAATAGTTTTTCACACCACTGTATATATATATATATATATATATATATATATATATAAAAGAATAATATAAATAAAAAAGAAATGTGAATACAAATGTGTGTGTATGTATGTGTATATACACACAATATACATATATATATCCACATATACACATGTATATACACATACACACACGTTTGTGAGAGTATGTCTACTTGTGTATAAATGTATAAAGGAGAGGAAGATAGAGTGGTGTCCGTCCAGAGACAGATCAGAGAGAGAGGGGGAGAGAGAGAGACATAAAGAGAGTATGGGAAGGTGAGCGTGGGAGCGTTGCAGATGCAAGAGGAGACAGGAAGATAGCAGCAGCGAAGATTTAACACGTTAATATCAGATCTATGAGGAAGAGAGCAAGAGAGTAGAAATAACTCCTTTATACATTAAATAATTCTAACATCATGTAAAATTATTTTAAACTGTTTTTAAAAAAAAATATTTTCAACTGTTGTCAAAGCTATACCCCACTTGTATTGTGAAGACACGCCCCACAGAACTGGGGGGCGGGTTCAGCAGAGGTCATTAGCATTTAAAGGAGCATGGAGAATTTAAAGGAGAATTTGTAATTAAACTATATTACAAACTTTTCATTAGGACCCTAAAGAGTCATATTAACCTATGAAAAATTGGGACTGTATGTCTCCTTTAATAAAAAATATTAAGTAAAAATAAAACAAATTAACCTGCACGTTACCTTTAAAAACAAAGTAAAAATAAATCCAGACAGATAAGTGTTTGTGTACACAGGCACTGTGTATGTGTCTACAGTATGTATGTGTGTGTGAAGCTAAAGTAAGGAACCCCTCCCCTCTCCCCCTTCTCGTCTTAGAGTTACCCTTCCTCCACTCTTTTCACACACACACACACACACACACACACACACACACACACACACACACACACACACACACACACACACACAACAGAAACACTTAATTTTTTTATCGGAAAAATAAACAAGAAATCTCTCTAATGACACTCGATTGAGCGACACACTAAAGGAATCACTGCTGTAAAGTAAAAATAAAACAAATTATAACCTGCACTTTACCTTTGCAAAGAATCGTAACAGAGCAGTGTTTCTGTGTAGAGCAGTGAGAGTGTGTGTGTGTGTGTGTGTGTGTGTGTGTGTGTGTGTGTGTGTGTGTGTGTGTGTGTGCGCAGAGACACATAGAGCAGGCTGAGCCACCACTTGCAAGTCACCCTGTGTTGTCAATCAGTGAGAAACGCAATCCCTTTGTTTTGATAGAGACCATGACAGACAGGCTGTGGCGTATGAGGGGTTCCAGGTATCCAGGAGTCTGGAGTTTAAGAACCTTTGATGTAGAGCAACGGAGACACCAGGGAACAATGAAACTGAAGTAGAAAACAAAAACCCAGACCGTATAACCATGAGAGTGGCCAGAGAGGAGCCTGAAAAGACCACAATGTTTTTCCATTTCCAGTCTATTTTTTTAAAGAAGTGCTTAGCTATTTTCATTGTTCCCTGGTAATTTTATTACCGTTGAACGTAACTTCCTAATAATTCAGCATTGTACAGTAAATGTGGTAGGTAATATTTTTTGATGACCTTAATGGGACCTAGCTATTTGAACTTGCCAGTTTTATGATCGTGTAAATTCTCCCTTACTACAAACTTTAACATGATTGTTTCTGCTGTGTTTATCTCCATACTTTACTTTCCTGTCAGAGGGACTCTAGCTACAGAAAAAATGACAGACCAGGTTGTGGTTCCTGGTGTGAAGGTGTTGACCATGGACACCATGAACCCAAACGTGAAGAAGGTGGAGTATGCGGTGCGCGGACCAATTGTTCAGAGAGCTGCGCAGATCGAAATGGAACTTCGACAGGTACGTCTGTGTTGGCGTGTAACTTTAACAACTTTGTTGTTTGCCATACGTCAACCCAACAGTGGACTAATGGTGCATAATGTGGCTTATGTAGTGCATAAATAAGGTGCGTGTCTAGTGTTCTTTCAGATTTTTCTCCCCTTCATGTAGGGAGTGAAGAAGCCCTTCACTGAAGTGATTAGAGCAAACATTGGAGACTGCCATGCCATGGGTCAGAAACCCATCACCTTTTTCAGACAGGTTGATCTCAAACAGCCGCTTATGAATTATTAATTGTCGTAGTGATGCAAATTTTGATATTTTGAAGAAAGACGAGACAAATAGAGCTTGTGAAATATTTTTATATAGTTTATAAGTTATACTAATAAATTCCCAAGGATGGTGTGTGTATGTGTGTGTGTTTCAGGTGCTGGCTGTCTGCTTATATCCCGATCTTCTAGATGATGACAGGTTTCCAGAAGATGTGAAAAGTCGAGCGCGACGGATCCTTCAGGCTTGCTGTGGAGGGAGTCTGGGTAAACCACACACACACACACACACACACACACACACACACACACACACACACACACACACACACACACACCATTTTTGTTTACAGCGTGAGTCACGCTGTACAAAACATTCCTTTTGATTGATAAGACATGAAAAGAATTGACTTCTTTTCAAAGATTAAAAGTGTAGTTTTGTAAGTGTAAACAGAAGAAGAGTATTGTAAACCTGACTCCTGACACACCTGAGTACTTCTTAGCATTCTCTTATCCAGTGGTGTCAAAAGTATTCACATTCATTACTTGAATAGAAGTATAGGTACCAGGGTTTAAAAAGACGTCTTTAGAAGTTGAAGTACCAACTCAAGCTTTTTACTTAAGTAAAAGTGTAAAAGTACTGGTTTCAGAACTACTTACAGTATAAAAGTAAAAGTATCCCAAGGGGGGAAAAAGCATTAAGGTCATGCGTTCTGATCATGCGCCCCGGGTGGTTGGCGGGGGGAGGGGGGGGGGGTGGAATAACGAGGCTATTTTTAAAAAGTAAGGAGTAGAAAGTACAGATAATTGCTTAAAAATGTAAGGAGTAGAAGTAAAAAGTCGGCTGAAAAATAATTACTCCAGTAAAGTATAGATACCCAAAATTTCTACTTAAGTAAGGTAACAAAGTATTTGTACTTCGTTACTTGACACCTCTGCTCTTATCTTATATATCTTATACTGTAAGTACTGTGTGCTAGCTATTGTACGTGGCTTCCACAGAGTGTTTAGTAATCCTAGAATGTCATAAATTATGTTTTTTCCTTTTTTCAAATTGTTAAGAGATCAAGGTTTAGTGTGTTCCTTGCAACTAAAATATTTGACTATTCGTTTAACTCCTCAGGCTCTTACAGCACTAGTCAGGGGATTGAGCTCGTTCGACAAGATGTGGCAAAATACATTGAGAAGAGAGACGGAGGGATCAATTGCAATCCAGATAACATCTACCTCACCGCTGGAGCCAGTGATGGCATTGTGGTACACACACACACACACACACACACACACACACACACACACACACACACACACACACACACCATTTTTGTAGGTGTGACGATTGTTTTTGTTTGTTTGTTTGTTCCGCATCCTCTGCTACATTTCTTCCAGGTTTTTTTTTCTACATAACAACATACAACTACGTACATATGAATGCTCACCTAGTACATTACCACTTGCTAATGTGAACCTGTATTTGGACAGATACAACCACACATCCTTCTAAGAACCATTAAGGAGCAGAATTTAACGAGGTCCATGCTGCTAGCAATTTGCTGAAACTTACGTTCCAGGTCCTTTGTTATTGCTTGATTTCAAGGGAGATTAGCAGATATACTGGTCACGTCTAAATCATAACTGACAAGGTAGCAAGTTAAACATTTAGTTAAAGAGCTTAGTTTATCAACACTCTTTTGTCTCTCCTCTCAGACGATGCTGAAGCTTCTGGTATCAGGTGAAGGATCTTCTCGGACTGGAGTGATGATCTCCATCCCTCAGTACCCGCTGTACTCCGCCGCCCTCGCCGAGCTCGCTGCGGTGCAGATAAATTATTATCTAGATGAGGAAACGTGCTGGAGTTTGGACATCCGAGAGCTGCGGCGTGCGCTGGAGGAGGCGAGGAAACACTGCACGCCTCGAGTCCTGTGTATCATCAATCCCGGAAATCCAACAGGTAAAAAAGTCACAAGATCTGTAGTCTCAAAAACCTTTGAATTAAAACACTGGAGACTCCTTCCATTAATGTTAAATTAATAATTATTATTATTCAACACAATTGTGACCAATCAGAATCCAGAATTCAGCAGCAGTGTGGTGTTCGATGTTTTAACCCTCGGCTTTCGTGGCTAGGTCAGGTACAGAGCCGACAGTGCATCGAGGATGTGATCCGCTTCGCCGCTGAGGAAAATCTCTTTCTAATGGCAGACGAGGTGAGCTCAATAAACTTAAAGCCACTCCCCTGCATGTCTTTTTTTTCCTCCTTCCCTAACCCTGGATGTCCTTGATGCATTTTTTAAAACCGTGCAGGTTTATCAGGACAACGTGTACGCGGACGGCTGTGAGTTTCACTCGTTTAAGAAGGTGCTGTTTGAGATGGGTCCGGAGTACTCGGGTCGAGTGGAGCTCGCCTCGTTTCATTCCACGTCCAAGTGCTACATGGGAGAGTAAGTGTGTGTGAGAGTTCTCAGTTGGAGTTCCTTGTAATGTCATATTCTGGATTTCCCAAGTGATAAACAAATACTTATCGATTACGACTCACTAAAGCAGTTTAAGTTAGTTAGCTTAAAATGCCTTCTTAAAATAGCTAAGCTAATGCTATTGAATTTAACATGATAGCAAACTTGGCTATGGGTTCTAACTATCCATTATAATAGTTAACATTATCTGGTTTGGTAGTAAAAATTTGCAAGGTTGATATGTGTTTGAGTAGCTGCCTTTTAGGCATGTATTTTAGGCTTATGTCAGACGAAGAGTTAGTAAAAATTATTGCTAACTGGGGTGAGTTCGGTGGTGAGATAGCTTAGTGGTTAAATCATTGGACTCCTGATTGGAAGGTGCCGGGTTCAAACCTCAGCACAACCAAGTTGCCACTGTTTGGCCCTTGAGCAAGGCCCTTAAACATCAATTGCTCAGGTGTAAAAATAAATAAAATGTAATTTGCTCTGGATAGGGCATAGGGTGTCTGTCAAATGAAAAATCTCCTGGCAAAGTCAGAATAGATGTAACATTATAACACTGAGATGATTAGAACTATTGTACTTATTGAGTGTTATGTCTTTTAAACAGGTGTGGGTTTCGGGGTGGCTACATGGAGGTGATGAATTTGGACCCTAAGGTCAAAGTTCAGCTGACGAAGCTGGTGTCGGTGCGTCTGTGTCCTGCTGTGACAGGACAGGCTTTACTGGATCTGGTGGTGAATCCCCCTGAACCGTACGAACCCTCATACGAGAACTTTATGAAGGTGAAATGCACAAAGCGTAAAGAATAAACATTCTAAATGTTTATTCTTGGGATGTTCAAGGCTTTGGAAATCTTAAAACTAAGCCTGCTTTAAATTTCTCAATAGCTTTATCCCTGACCTGTCTGGTGTGTTCTTTGGACTTCATGGTGTTTTTGCTCCCGATATTCTCTTAGACAACCTCTGAGGCCGTCACAGAGCAGCTGTATTTGTACTGACATTAGATTACACACATGTGCACTCTATTTAGTCATCAGCACTCATCAGGCAATGTCTATGGGCAACTGACTGCACTCAGACCAAAGGGGGCTGAATAATTACGCACACCCCACTTTGCAGTTATTTATTTGTAAAAAAAAAAAAAGTTTGGAATCATGTATGATTTTCGTTCCACTTCTCACGTGTACACCACTTTGTATTGGTCTTTCACGTGAAATTCCAATAAAATTGGATTCATGTTTGTGGCTGTAATGTGACAAAATGTGGAAAAGTTCAAGGGGGCCGAATACTTTTGCAAGCCACTGTACATTCTAAAGGCCTGCTTTGTTTTTCCCAAAATGTCATGAACATTCCAGTGACGGGGTGTCCTCCATTTTGTCGATCAAAGCAAAAAACTTGTGATGTCTTTCATCCTGTGTGTAGGAGCGCTCATACACACTGGCAGAGCTAGCTAAGAAAGCTAGCATGACACAGCAGGCTCTTAATCAGGTCCCAGGGATCAAGTGTAATCCAGTCCAGGGAGCCATGTATACCTTTCCTCGCATCCAGATCCCACCTAAAGCCATCTCTGCAGCACAGGTATGCCCCCTATTCCTCCTGGAGAAATGTTCAGTTCATAATTAGCATTAAAGCATTAAGTGGGTGAAGTTGTCACACTTTGTTGCTGTGTACAGGAGAATGGTCAGTCTCCGGACATGTTCTACTGTATGAGCTTACTCGAGGACATGGGCATCTGCCTGGTACCAGGCAGCGGGTTCGGTCAGAAAGACGGAACGTATCACTTCAGGTCTGTACAGGAAAGACAAGGAAATGAAATTAGTTAACAGAGGGTTTGAATTTTTTTAGCATTCATTCTTAAAGATTGAATTTGGTAGCTTTTTTGGTAGTTAACTGTCCAGTTATATATTCAAATGTGTTTTTCCACTTAGCACTGTTAGCAAGTTCAACAATAAGATTAGATCAGCATTTGTTAGCATTGTTAGATACAGTGGTACCTTGAGTATGAAAGCCAATGCTAAATTTAATCTTAAAGACTGAAATTTTGCAAGAAAGCAGTTTTGGCATACAAGCGACTTAACCGAACCAAACAGACCGCTGGCTAATGCCGCTTTTCCACTGCATAGTACGGCACAGCACGGTTCAGTACAGCTCACTTCGGTTCGGCTCAGTTCGGCTCGGTTTGCGCTTCCACTGCAGTGTAGTAACGCTTTAGAGTGGGCGGGATTATTCACGTGTCGTTATAGTTGCGGCGCCTCTACTGCCGTGACATCATCGTAAACGCGCCACAAACAAACACACAACAATGGAGCATATCGACGGCATGGTGTTCTTCATTCTCGGCATGTGGATGTTTTTAACAGCGAGACGAAGGAGTTTGTTTCAAAAGAGGCTGATGGCAGCCAAAGAAAATTTTTGGTTAATACAAAAAGGTGCGTGCGATCCTTCTCTGGCTGTTTCTAAATATAGCGGGTCTGTTGTGTCTCGTGTCGCAAGTTCGGTGACGCAGTAATGACGATTTTCTCCGGCCAATCAGTGACCAGCGGAGTTTACACGTCACGTTTTGGTAACGGTTCGGCGCGCTTGGAACCTCGGCTGAGGTGGTACTAAAAAAAGGACCAGGTACCAGGTACTGTTCCCAGTGGAAAACCCCCCAAAAGTGAGTTGAACTGAACCGTGCCGTGCCGTACTATGCAGTGGAAAAGCACCATAAGTTTCATATACGTCCATTCGAAACATGTTTGCATCAGAGGAAAGCCAAGTGAAACTTACATATTTTTTGTGTTAGGATGGTAGCAAGAAGAAAAGAGAGCTGCACTCAGTTTGGTTTTTAAAACCGCCGTTTCCAAGAAGAATTATAAATTCAGATTACATGAGATTTAATGTTTATTTATTGAATATTTTAGAAGTCGCATCTGAAACGGATTGTCAAGGTATCACTGTATCTGAAAGTCGAGCTTAGATGAGCATCCCATTAGCTAGCAGGATATTTACATGAGGTTTTCTTTTAATTAGCCATGTTATTGAGCTGAGGTTTATGTTGCTGTTGCGTAATATTTGCGCACGAGTGTTGACGTACACACTTTGCTAATCCTCAGGATGACGATCCTTCCTCCGACTCACAAACTGAAAATAGTTTTGGAGAAGATAAAGGAGTTTCATCAGAGGTTCACGCAGCAGTATTCGTAAACCGCTGGTTCTGGTTCTGGTTCTTATGTGATGCTGGTTGTGATTCTGAAGTGAGTAAGTATTAATCAGCAGGGAGGTGATGTGAACCTATATGTTGGGCATTATCTGTGAGCCACTGGCGCTGACTTTGACTTTAAGAGGCCGGCCAACTTGATTTTTCATCAGCGACAATAAATGGTTTTAAATAACGGTTTTAAAAAATAAAACAATGAATTTTAAATGTTGTTTGTTTTTCTATTTCAGTAAAATACTATGTGCATCGTGTTGTTGACTTCTGGCCAGATATACAGTAACATCATTCTAGAATGACTTATAAAAAAATTTATTTAAGTATTAAACTATTTCTTTTTTCATTTCTCCCCAGTAGTTTGTGCCATTCATCAAATGTGACAAGTAACAAATTACAAATACTTAGTTTTTGTGCTTAAGTATTTTTTTTTGTGTATCTGTACTTTAATTTTAGTATTTTTCACATGTGATACTTATTACTTTTACTTACTATATTTTAAATAGACATAACTTTTTAGCTGAGAATCACACAAAAGTGGATTGATTTTCTCATCTAAACAAAAGCCTTTAAGCTGTCACTCGCACCATAGCATGACCTAAAAAAACTATTTATTAGTTTGTTAACTCTGTCAGAGAGAGATACTTGTATGTATACTTTTTCTTCTGTACTTACTACTTCAACCTGAGTAAAAAATTGAAGCCATTCCTTTATTTGTGGAGTATATTTTGTACTTTCACTTATTCACATATTGAATTTTTCCATTATTCCACATATTTGTGTACTCTTACCACCTCTGGTCATTAGTCTGTTGTGGTATCAAACAACTTGTGTATGTGTAAGAGGGTGGATAGCAATTTCGTCAGATTATTTTGGTGACCCAATCAGATCCAATTTGTGGAGAAAATGAAAGTGAGCGCATATTGCAATCTATAGTTTCTCTAAACTTAATTTAATTTGGAATAGAGTTGTATGTAAAAAGTAAAAATGTAAAAATTTCTACAAAAAAATTAACCCTAAAGTTCCCATATTTTCTTCATTTTATAGTTTCTTTTTCACACTTCAAACTGTTTCACTCCTCCTTAAATTGCAATTATATATATTTTATTTAAAACCCTGGTGAATACAAACATGACGAAGAGACAAAAAACATGCAATGTTTGTTTGACATTTGTTGCTTGTACAGTACTGTACATGCACCCGGTGACCCACCTGAGCTTGACCAAAAGGTGCTCGAGGATTCTAGTTTAGTATAATGAGGTGTGTGTTTCTAAACTGAGCCCTTCCTTGTTCCACCTTGAGTGTTGTTCTTTGAGGGGTCACACAACTTGGCGCAGGTTTTACCCCAGAGTCCCTTCCTGGTGCAACCCTCTCTTTTTATCCGGGCTTGTGACCTCCACTGTATCCTGGAATTTAGGCATCGAGTGGAAATCGGACCCGAACAGCCGAGAAACCTACCACTGAGCACCTGATGCCCTCTTCCTCGATGATGATAAACTGCTAAAACTGATGCAGTGTGTCAAAACCCCCGGGGTGGTATCAGGAAATATAATTGCACTGATCCACTGCATACACCAGAGGGCGCCATGTCCTTCAGTCTGTGGCACAATCCAATATTACAGTGTTTATTGTTTCTTTTTTAGATACACTGATAGACAGATACATTAAAGCTATATATGTTCGGATTTTATCGATTGCAAGTGTCCAATTTATATATTTGCTATATACATTTTTTGACTATATAATCATGTAAATAAAGGTTGTATACTATTTAACTACAGTTAATAGTGCGTTCATTAGGTTACAGTGAGAAAGTTATTCTTGTTATAAGACTTTAAGCCTTTCTGCCCTGGCTGTTTATTTACCCCTGAGTGACTGAGGGTAGCTACATCATGAGGGTGAGCACATACATATATATGATTATAGCATATTAGCATCACTGACTGAAAATGCCGAGGAAATTATGCAAGCCGAAATGACTCATCAAGCTTCAGCATTTTGCCATCTGGTTTTGGAACATTTTCTCCATCCCTCCATTTAGCACAGGCGTTAATAGACCAACAACAAGTTAATGACGGTCATTAAAAAGACCGAAAGCAGCTCTCCAAAAGCCAAAACCATAAAAAAAATCTGTGGCTGCCATTTTGGAACCTTAAAAAAGGAAAGACTGAAGCAGTTGAGGAGTTTGTACTCAGTTTGGGGCGCACTTCAGGATTATTTCATAGTCTAGCCTGTCTGGTAATTAGCTAGCTGGACAGCGTAATAGCTGAGTTATTAACACTTCAATGGTAATTTTCTCTCTGGAATTAATAAAGGGTATTTTAGGGAAACTGTGCCATGGAAGATACTGTTGTGGGAATACAATGGCTCCAAACTGGCCTAGAAAACTGAAAATTTTACTTCCAAGCCAAATAGCTATATATATTTACATTTAGGCATTTGGCAGACGCTCTTATCCAGAGCGACTTACATTTTTATCTCATTACACATCTGAGCAGTTGAGGGTTAAGGGCCTTGCTCAAGGACCCAACAGTGGCAACTTGGTGGTTGTGGGGTTTGAACCTGGGATCTTCCGAACCGTAGTCCAATGCCTTAACCACTGAGCTACACCTGGCCCTGATCATATATGATGCTATGATCTATGCAGGTAACAAGGAGCTGATGTCAGGCTGACAGAGGAAGTCTACTGTATACAACACCTCTGCTGCACAGGTCAAGTGGGATGTAGGAGGCACGCTCTCTTCTGAGTGCTTAGGGCAAATCAGCTAGGGTGGATATGGAGCGTAGGAATAGTGGACCAGAATTAGAAAGCGACAGGACGTCAAACGAGGGTGGAAATTATTCCGAGTCGGGCAGATGGAGGATACTAAATTTAACGAAGATGTAATTTTGGCAAATAAAAGTTTTGTTTGTGTGAGAGAACGAGAAAGAGAGAGAGAGAGAGAGAGAGACAGAGAGAGAGTGATGGTGACAGATCCGGTGATGTAAGTGGAGAGGACAGTGACTGTTTGTCATTATTATACACAAAATTCTTGCTATAAAATGGGCATCTCATTTGTTGTTTTGCACTACACCTTTGCTTGTCCTCATCTCTCTCTCTCTCTCTCTCTCTCTCTCTTTCATACACACACACACTTCCTTTAAATGTCTAAAATCGCAGTGCTGACTTCAAAGTGGGTTGCCAGGGTAACCAGGTAAGTGCAGGTTGATTAGAGTGTCTTTTGCCATGCTAGTAACGCAAGAGAGACGGAGTGAGCACAAAACACAACAAAGGATGAGTGTTATAAATGTAAGGATACGTTTATATAAGGATATAAACGTAATTTTAAATGTGAGCTTAATTTTGTTAATTCCTTCAGAATTCTGTCCGAGCAGTGCTGTTTGTACAAGGTGACAGAGACTGGACAGAGAATTGACACACAGCCAGTTTACACATGTAAGTTTGGACCCTTCCGGCTCGGACATTCCTCCACTACATTTTCACAGCTGTTAAAAATAACACCCCCCCCCCCCCCCCCTTTTGTTTATACCTCTGATATATGATCGTTTCCTCTGAAGGGACCGTCACTATATGGGCCAGGACATATTTCACGTCAGCCCACTAACCCTGTCCCCTATCCAGCCGCAGCCACTTCAACTAAATGTATTTCAAGATGTGTCTTTCAGCTGTGGTGAATGAGCTTCATGGCGTCGTCCCAAACCACAGACTGCTGGGATCAAACAAGCAAACCAATAAATAGCATGGGCTTTTGGGTGGCATTTATGACAATATTCTTTGCCAGAGGTGTCATTTTGATACAATAATAATGGACTACATGACATGTAGTCCATTATTATCGTATCATCATTTGAACAATTTTATGTTTATAACATTTAGCTCTCATCAGCTTATTACTTATTATGATAGTGTAACTTTCAACAGGATGCTTGTCAGGCTACTGTAGGTATGCGTGGGTTTTATTGGAGAAAACATACGGTTGTACAAGGTGGTTGCTTTCGCTGTATGTCCTCGCTTAGATGCCTTAAAGCCTGGCAATAGGATTCGTTCTTGCCAGTCTGGACCCTGAGGGTAAATTCTTGATGCACAATGCTGCAAATGTTAAACAAGACAACGAGCACATATCGAACTACGGACCTGCCTCGCCTTTTTCGGTCATGGAAATGATGGGCTCTTCCACTGTGATGACTGTTGCTTCATCACATGTGAGGATTGTCTGGACTGTTCCATATTACACACTGACAATAGCAGCAATGTTGTGGATTGTACTCCAACAACACACACGTCACTCAAAACATCTTGAACGACTCAATACAGCGTCGCCGTAAACTTGGCAAATCTTTAGAAGAGCATCTCTTTACCATAAAATAAGGGACCAGACCCTCAGCGGGGTGCAGTGAACCAGTGTTACATTGGCAAATTCTCCTATGTGCTTTGGAAAACTTGATAATCTCGTCAATGTGGTGATTTAAATTAGACATACTGTGTTCATTTCCGCAGAATATGACTCCAATATATTCTCCAAAGAATAAAATTCTTTATAGTTGCAGATGTTCATGTCTTGGATGAAAGTAGAACCCACACTCCACCCCTCTTCAAGAGCATCTTATTCCTGGTGTCACCTAACTATCCCACTGGCACGGTATCCTGCGACTCCAGATACACAATCCTCAAACCTGTAGCTTTTTCAATAAGGACATCCTCATCAGGTCTTTATATGAAGTGGTATCAAAAAGTTTCAAGACTGGTTTTGTAACACACCAAGAGATGGTAGCACAAGGCACAGTCACAGGGAACACCGAAGAGTGTGCCAAAAGTCCCATGTTCATCGGGAGCTGGGCAACTGGTATATATACAGTACACAGTGTATGTTTATATATACTGTATACAGTGGCTTGCAAAAGTATTCGGCCCCCTTGAACTTTTCCACATTTTGTCACATTACAGCCACAAACATGAATCAATTTTATTGGAATTCCACGTGAAAGACCAATACAAAGTGGTGTACACGTGAGAAGTGGAACGAAAATCATACATGATTCCAAACATTTTTTACAAATAAACAGTGGTGTCAAAAGTATTCACATTCATTACTTGAGTAGAAGTATAGATGCTAGGGTTCAAAAATACTTCTTTAGAAGTTGAAGTATCAACCCAAGCTTTTTACTTAAGTAAAAGTTTAAAAGTACTGGTTTCAAAACTACTTAAAGTATAAAAGTAAAAGTACCGTGAGGGGAAAAAAAAAGCATTAAGGTCGCGCTTTCTGATTATGCGACGGGGGGGGCTGCGTTGAGCGCGCGCTTATAATGTGACCGGGGGGGGGGGGGGGGGGTCTAGGGCGTTGTGCGCGTTCCTATCATGCGACCGGGGGGGGGGGGGGGATTGCGCGTTCTGATCATAAAAATAGAGTAACGAGGCTATTTTTAAAATGTAAGGAGTAGAAAGTACAGATAATTGCTTAAAAATGTAAGGAGTAGAAGTAAAAAGTCGGCTGAAAAATAATTACTCCAGTAAAGTATAGATACCCAAAATTTCTACTTAAGTAAGGTAACGAAGTATTTGTACTTCGTTACTTGACACCTCTGCAAATAAATAACTGCAAAGTGAGGTGTGTGTAATTATACAGTCCCCTGACTCAATACTTTGTAGAACCACCTTTTGCTGCAATTACAGCTGCCAGTCTTTACAGCACAGTGAAATAATTTTTCACGTATCCCGATTAGGTAACTGGGGTCTGAGCACAGGAGAGAACAGCCAGCTTACAGGGTCACTGGAGCAGATAGGGTTAAGGGCCTTGCCCAAAGGCTCAACACTGGCAACTTGGCATTGCTGGGACTCGAACCCCCAAACTTCCAATCAGTATGCCAGTAACCCACAGCCTTAACCAATTAAGCCACCACTGCCCCCATGTGTGGCCTAACTCGCTGTCCTAATTCATCATCAATTTAGAACATAGAGTGAAATTCTGCTTGAAACCGGGCAAATGTGCCACAGATTCAGAATTATTCGGCAAGTTTACTGTGATGATGCAATAAGTTATTCAAGGTGTTTTGAGTGGCACACATGCTTCAGGAACAGGAAAACATCACTAGAAGACCACGAGAGATCAGAAAGACCTTCAACAAGCTCAACCCCGAAAATGGACCACAAAAAAGCAGGTGATTCAGCACGATCAGACTAATCAACCAAAAAGCCAGCCGAAAAGAAAACATGATGAAGCCTACTTTATGTTGCGCTTGGATTCATGGTGGGGATGGTGGGGGCAGAGGTGAGACACACGTGTGTTTTGTGTCTTAAACCGCTGGCAGCAGACAGCATGAGACCCAACAAATTAGGAAGACACTTAGAGACAACACGCCCCAGTCACGTTAATAAGCCACTCGGCTCCTTTGAAAGAAAGCTCTAGAGTGACGACGTAAGCCTGTTATAACAATTGCACGTGTATTTTATCTGTTTTGAACTTGGTGTCATTTGATCTTATTGATTTAGTTATTGATATTTCAATAAACAGTAAACTAGGCCGATTTCGTTATAATTTTGTTGACAAGTGGGGCTTGAAATTCACCGACTCCCTTAAGTGGGCAATGACAGAAAATGTTTGAGAACCACTGGTCTACACTATTGTAATTCCATTGGTTAAGATGTGAACACTCATGAATAACCTTCAACCACTCTCCTGATGAGATCTGAGAAGGTAGAATTTTAAAATAACCAGAATCGAAATAATCATCTTGGGCTAGTTTAATATAAGTTTTTTTTATTTCAAAGTCACTCTATCATGCCACCTTGTGTATATATATATATATATATATATATATATATATATATATATATATATATATATATATATATATATATAAAGGTGGCATGATAGAGTGACTTTGAATTGCTTTGAATTGCTATATAGCAATTTCTAAAAGAAGAAGAAATTTCTGGTTAATAAATAAAAGTTGCAAACTGGGATTTGTAATGAAATGTCTGGTTAGTGAAGGCAGAAACCTCTTGACACATAAAGAAGACCTTAAGCACAATAAAGAACTAGAAACCTCTGTAGTCCAACCAATTACTAGTGGTAATAGATTACCATTCTATTTATTCCCATTGTACAAACATGGTGGAACCTTCGTTCAACATTCACACATGCGTTCACAAGCTACAGGCAATTTAGGAACGATAGTTAGTCTAATCTGCATGTCTTAGGACTGTGGGAGGAAACCGGAGTACCCAGAGGAAACACACCAACGAAAGAACACAGACCCAAGGCAGGAATCAAACAAGGACCCTAGAGGTGCAAGTGAACAGTGTTAACCACTAAGCCACCGTGCATGAGACTCTTAGCTGCAGTAAAACATGTGAACAGTGCAAAAATCGACTGATAACTTGTTGCCAACTTGCGGAAGAGATTCATCTGTCTGGGGGAACTGTACTCTGCTGGCGGTTATTGCCACACCCCTGTATAGTCCTGGCCTTGTTCCAAGCCATTTCAGCATGTTTGGAAAAATCAATAAAGGACTTCCTGGGAGGCCAGCGTTTTAGACCTGAAGCAGAAAACTTTCTACCTCGATGGTATCCAAGTAGTAGTGAAACACTGGTATAAGTGCATTAATACAGCAGAAACAAAGGGGTGGGGGGGGTTTGACTCCCAGAACTGTATGTTATTCTAAACAATCAATTGCCACATACTTTGATTTTAACGCCCCTCATACTGTACATATTTTAGCCAGCTATTTGTTAAATAAACTACGCCAACTTTTTATGTAACCAGTTCAACATTATTTTCAAATGAAACTCAGGATGTGAAACTCTAGGATGCCTTTACAAAGCTTAGAAAAGAACAGCAGCTCACTTCAGGTATTCTTGTACAGTATGTGTTGACTTCCTGTCTGTGATAAGACATGTGATATGAGAAATGGCAATGTGGAATTCGAGCAGCTGCCACTCTGTTCATTCTGTGTCCATACCTACATGCGGTCAAAGACTGGGGTTTGGCAATGTGCCTTATGCGGTAAAGGTTAGACTCAAAAAGGCAATGGGGAGCTTTTCATAAGCAGGATGACCTGTTTGGACACTGTGTTAGAATTTCTCTCATGCAAAAGGCAAAAACTCCGCTTGTGCAAGCGTAGGGTAAATAACCCGATCCATATCCATTTAGAATGAGGAACAGTTTGATCATATGCATGAATATTATAATTTAACACTTGAATATTTTTAATATGGAAGATCAGAAATATGTGCTATCCATTATTGCATTTTCAAAGAGTTTGAAGTATGTTGCGTAATTACAAATGGAAATGACTAGAATTAATTAAGCATATAATTTGTATGTGCATGCTGATCTTAGATCATTTGCTTTAAGAATCCATTTATAAATCAACAGAAAACCTGTAACATGGTTATGGTTTAAGTCGGATTTAATGTAAGGTGAAAATTTTTTTTTAATTAGTATCCATTATATACACAATGTGAGTCTTAAATGCTCATCATGCTGTTCAGAGTTACACAGAGATACTGAACAGCGTTCAGGGAAGGACACTATCAGTCCAGATCAGCTGCCAGGCGCGTGAACTAATCAGCCTTGGGGACGCTTTACATCACGTGACCGTGAGTCCTCGCTGCAGGCGGGAATCCCAGAGCGCGCACGAGCTCATTTCCACAGGATCGTCGGTTGGGACAGGACAGACTTTCCGCTAGCAGAAACGCACACACACACGCACACACACACACACACACACACACGGTTTAGTCTGAATGGTGTGCAACTTACAAAGTCAAAATGTCCTGTCTGGAACAGAAAACAGACTGCTCGAGCCAAACCGGTAAGAGAACTCACTTCACACACTTCAGTCATGCAGACGCTCGATTCTATAAAATATGAAAATGTTTGAAGTATTATTATTATTATTATTATTATTATTATTATTATTATTATTATTATTTTATAAACTATACAATCGTTCCATCATATTTTTTTCCTTTTACAAGGATTAGCAACATGCTAACCAAATGACAGAATTATTTGTAATTTTTTTCCTTATGAATAAAAACATTGGGTTACTTTATTTTTTTTCTAAATACAGTATTTTCCCTACCTCATTACTAATTAAACCTGATATCGGCAACAATACTAATGAAAAAAATAAGCAGTTTTTAAGCGTGCTTCAGAATAAATGTTACCTCACATGAGGGACGAGGACTAGATTTACATTAATCAGTAGGGATGGGAACCGCCAGTCACCTCCTGATACGATATTATGATACCTCTGTGCCGATTCTATGAAAAACTGTGATTCTAAAAATATCACAATTTTATAAACATCTTGATTCGATATATCTTTCCCAGAATTAATTACAATTTAAACCTTAGTAATTAATTAAATGTAGTCCGTTCCTTATCATGTTAGTTTTCCCTTACAAAACAACAACAGATACAAAACAATAACAGATTTATATACCATACCATATAACACTGTATAAATGCAGATCATTTCCTGCTATCTGTTTCACCCAGATGAGGATGGGTTCCCTGTTGAGTCTGGTTCCTCTCAAGGTTTCTTCCTATTACCATCTCAGGGAGTTTTTCCTTGAGACTGTCGCCCTCGACTTGTTCACCAGGGACTATCTGACCATTTCACATTCCATACACATTCACATTCTATACAAACTTAAATAATTATTTTGATTGTGTAAAGAATAGAAATAAAATTGAATTGAATTGCCTCTGAGTGGCGCAGTGGTAAAGCGCTCGCCCTATCATCTGGAGATTGCTGGTTCGGTGATGTTGATTTCCTCTCACAACCGGAGGCAAAGAGAAAGCTGATTGGCCGAGATCTCTCAGGGTGGAGGGATGAGAGGTTCTTGCGCTCCCACATTAATCACGGCTCTACAGCCAATCAGGGGGCGTCAGTGAGCTCGCACACGTGGAAGGGGCAGCTCGTGTGTTTTGAGACTTATGGAAGAGTATGTAATAAGTGGGTTGGAGACTAATTTGTTTGGAAAAAATGCAGATTTGAGGCTTTAAATGTGCACAATCGGTTGTTATAATGTAATGCCAACTGAAGCTTCTGCGTTCGGTACAGAATGGTTTATAGCTGAGACTAATCTGACGATCACCGGTCATGATCAATCACACTAAAAACATTATTTAATTATTTAAAATATATATTTTGGAGTCAATATGTGAATCACCATACAAAAGAATCACAATTCACAACTCAATCGATTTTCTCCCCCATCTTTAGTAGTTAGAGAGCAATTTATGTTTATATTTTAAACTTCAGAAATTGTGTAATATCTTATATTATAAACCCTGACTGTAATGTCCACAAATCCCAAGGCATGTTAATATTGTATATCCACCTCTTTTTTATTAAATGCATTTAAAATCTTTTCTTTTATTTTAAGTTCCATGTTTACAGTATGTAAATGGGCCTGTTCTATAATATTCTAAGGAGAATATTATACGCAGTACTAATTTTTTAATATGCTTTACTTGTACAAATAATCTGGAAAATTGATAAACAATAGACAAAGTCATAAGCTGTGACCTTAGCAAACGTTAATTAAGTCAATAAGAAAACATATTTGGAAAACAGATGTCTGGTCGAGAATAGTTGTTTGAGTGACGGGTAAACTAGTACAGAATCTGATGGAAATGTTTTACATTAATACTGATTTGTCTCGGCCCACTTTCAGACATGATACAGATGTGTCTAAGCTCTGTAGGAAATGACCCTAATGTAGAAAGTGAGGACAATATCTGTACCAACGCAAAGCTTATTATCCCTTCATTTGTTGATCACCCTATTTTGTGGACCAGAAGTGATTGGACAAAATCACTGTGGCAGCGGGAGCTGCAAGCACTAAGACCCAGCAGGGGAGACAATGACAGTACCTATCATCTACCCTGATGGGTCTTAGTGCCAGAGTTTTTGTGTGTGTTTGTGAGTGTGTGTGTGTGTGTGTGTGTGTGTATTCACCCAGCAGGGGAGATGATTACCCACAGTGCAAGAGAGAGAAAAACCGTTGGCTGTGATTACGTAACGCTCGGTGTAAAAACAAGAAGCGCATGCGTGATACATGATACTCGGTGCTCGTAAACCAAGACAACGCTCGTTTTTCAAGTCAAAATTTATTAAAAATCTTTGCTCGTCTTGCAGAACACTCCTAAACCGCGTTACTCGT
This sequence comes from Channallabes apus, assembly GCA_030522415.1. Taxonomy (NCBI): domain Eukaryota; kingdom Metazoa; phylum Chordata; class Actinopteri; order Siluriformes; family Clariidae; genus Channallabes; species Channallabes apus. The sequence continues at coordinate 39,320,295 of CM060104.1, read as the reverse complement.
AATCCGAGGTTCCACTGTACATTTCTGTTCAGTCCACTGTTAAGCTAGCCATATATCTGTTAGTCCAACCATCTAACTACACATTCAACCAATCAGCTGTCTAACTAACTACTGTAATAGGACTTTTGGTGCAGGAGTTTTTTTTTTTTATATATGAACAAGTGAATCACAGTTGTTGTGGTTGTATTTTTATACTATTTCCTGACTGATTCACTGGCCATGGTGCTGAAACTGTGCTTTGTGTTTGTGCTACCAGTAAGAAAGACCCAGTTTTACAGTTCTGGGGTGCCAGGACTAATAGATATACAGTACATGAGAAATAATGGGCAAGGAACCACCTGGATTGTGTTCTTTACCTCTACTTAAAAGCGAGCATATTCTCTGATGAGCACGAAGGGCAGAATGATAAGTATGTCAGTTCTGCTTCTGCCTATGATAATGCAAGTTCTCCTCCTTCACTGCTCAAACAGTGTTTCTCAGAGTTAAAGTAATGGGGTGCTTTACAACACCACCTGTTGGGAAATGACAGCTACCAACCCTTTCAGCTTTTTTGCATCTTTTTGGAGGTTTGGGTTTAGGAATGGTGAGTCAAGGTCCTTCTGCTACACACAGTGTCATTCCTGATAGCACTTTTTTGCTACAGTATTTCAATTTGTTGGTGGTCTGATAAATCCACTTATAGTCTTCAATCTTAATCTGTTGAGGACTTAGAGGACCGCAGCTTATTCTTTAGATCTGGGATCTGCACATTGGTTGCGCCCTGCCTTGTAAAATGCAATTAGCTTCTTCTGTAGGGCAACAGGATTCCTGAGTAAGCCACGAATAAATGGTTGCTGGGGACAGATTCTGTTCTGCCCTAGCCTGGTCCTGATGCGGAAAGCTATCTTGGAAAATCCTTTAGTTTTTTTTTCCATGGGTGCCTGCAAAAAAAGTGTTAAATTACGTTGCAGTTAATTGGGTCTGCTCCTTTACGTGGAACTCTGGCAAGTTTCTGCCTGCTTCTGTTTATTCTGATACCTTGGAGAAGTTTCTGCAACACGGGTTCACTTGCTATTGTGTTAATTTTACCTACTCTAGTACAGTATTAGAAGGTAACAGGAGGACAGTTGTCCAAGGTTTCTTAAATCCAGGCAACCACCAGGGGCCTCATGTATCAACGCTGCGTATGCACAAAAACTTTGCTTACGCCAGTTTTCACGCTCACGGTTGGATTTACTAACAGTGAAATTAACGTGAGAATGTGTGTTCTTCCACGCCAACTTCATGTCTGTCTTACTGTATGTAAAAGCATTTGCAAATGTATACAACCCTTAGTCTATGGCAATGGCAGTGTTGGCCTTATTAGAGGACATTGTTAATGGCTGAATCCGAAGGGAACACATTTTTAGGGATCACAGTGTTTTCTGGCCCATGATGGTGCCTGGCTTATAAGCCGTTTCAGATTTCCAAGAGCTATCCTCTTGGAGCTCTGTGCTGAGTTGGGTCCAAATTTGGAAAGAGAAACAGCGATCCCTTACAGGTGCTGACAACGCTTGGTTTCCTGGCAACTGATTCTTTCCAAAGGGAACTGGCAGACCGCTCGGGGTCTTCTTTGAGCCGTGCAATGCCAGCTGTATGGGACGGGATCACCCACATGTCTAGCAGGTATATACTGTAAGGTTTCCATACCATGCAGTTGACCAGCCAAACAGTCAAGCGCAATTTGCAGCGATCGCCGGTTTTCCTAATGTAATCGGAGCCATCGACTACACGCACATTGCTATAAAGGCGCCACCTGAAGACGAATTTGCATACGTGAATCGGAAACATTTCCATTCAATAAATGTGCAAATAATATGTGATGCTCAAATGCGCCTAACAAATATTGTGGCGAGGTGGCCTGGGTCAACCCATGATTCATTCATCCTCACAAACAGCATGGCTGGGATGAGGCTCCAAGGTGGCAGGGTGCGCCATGGGTGGCTTCTTGGTGAGTGATGTATTTAAAGTTTTTTTAAATTTGTTTTGTTATTAATTCCGGAGGACAAACTTGCAAATAACACAGTTTTTCTCCGGTCTACCTCCGATATGAGCACCTCCAATTTACATTCTGCGAAGTTTCTCTTCTTGCTTGCTTTTGCCATTGCTTTTTCGTTTGGTTTTGGCAAAGTGGAGTCATTACCATATTTATACGGGGGAGGAGGCAGGGAGGGGTTTTGAGCTCGTGCACGTGCGCTCAATTTCACGTTAATTCGGATGTACAAAGAGAATATGCGTGGGATTCCGTGTACGCAGTGTTTCATACATTTTTTTTACTGCGTACGCACATTTACAGCTTTGTCCGTACGCAATGTTTTAGTATGAATTCAACGCAAGTCTTTGTACATGAGGCCCCAGGTCTGTGGCCAAATACTTTGAGTGAAGAGAAACACTACTCATATGCCTGAGTAACATCACTCATAAGCCCTATTCGGACGGGACTAGTTTTCCAAACGACGTTTGAGTTCGAATTTTTTTCAGACAATGTCGGTCATTTCACGTATGCATTCGGACCTGACTAACATCTCCGTGTTTATTTCGGAGGTAGGAGTGTCTGTGTTTTACATGTGGGTGTTGCACAAAGACCACATGTCCACATCTACATCCATTATTGGTGCGTAAACTTGAATACTGGAGCGCTAGTGATAAAACGCGTTTTGAAAATAATATATTCGGCAATCACAAACATTCGCGTTCGGACGGGATTAGATTTCTCAGAGGACCTTCGAGTTTGCTGAAAAACAGTAGGTAATTTGCTCTGGAATTTTTACAGAGGTCGTGTGAGAGAAAGACAGACATGGCAGATTCGGATGGGATTAAAATCACAAAGTACGCCCGTGAAACAGAAATTTCTCTAACGACCCCCTGTAAAACTAGTCCTGTCCGAATCGGACTATAGTTAATGTTTCAAGTGCAATGTTTCAGGTATCCCTGGCACCTACCCTTTAAGAGCTGGGCTACAGTGTCCAGCCAGCCTTTCTATCTGAATTGTAGACCTTTACAGCTTGGATACAAAGTGGGCATCCTGTAACAGTTGACCCCTTGGCTGCTGTTTGCAGAGGTTACTGTAAATATCAACTTCCAATCAACACCTGATGATGGAACAGGTGCTCACTCTACTTGTTGGTGAGCCAACTGGCTTGGGTCCAAGTAGGTTCTAATGTTGTTATCTAAGCTTATATTGTTAATGTACTTGCATTGCCCAAGAGAGTCCTTCTGCTTTCCCTGTACAGGGTTTTAGGTTGTCCTCTATTTGTGCTTTAAGACAGGCTGAAAGCTTTTGTTGTGGCCTGCCGTTGTCGGACGAAGTCCTGTAACAGATGCATTGTGTTGGCACAATCACAAAAATACACATCTCTGATTACTTACCTTTTTTTAGACTTCCATTTTGGACTCCATGATGTCTGCTTTCTGTACAAGTGTAGTGTACAGTTACTGCCCTGGGCAGCATTATACATACACAAACCACATACTGTACAGTACACTTAGTCACTCACTCACTTATCATCTATACCACATTATCCTGTATACAGGGTCGCGGGGCCCTGGAGCCTATCCCAGGAGACTTAGGGCATGAGGTACACCCTGGGGACAAGGTGCCAGTCCATCACAGGGCACACACACGTTCGCACACAGTGGGATTTGTGATTCAGCTTTGTAGCTTGTGTTATCCATAAAGAGAACAACATGGATGGATCAGGGCCAATTCAAAACGACTTGCTGTTACAAAGGAAACAGCATGGTGTTTAAGATGATGTATCGTTATCAGATGTGTGTTCTTGCTGAAAGAGCTTCTGTGACTGGTTGTGAATATTGGTTTTGGCAGGCAGCTGCTCTCTCCCCAGTACTGCGGACCGTATAATAAAAAATTGTTATACCAGGGAATGATACAGATATACTGTAGAACACAACATCTCCACTTGTGGATGCCACTCATCCAATCAGATTAGTCAGAACTAACTGTTGTATAATAATGTATAACGGTTTATACCACATCATTGTTGATTTCTAAAATCTGATTGTCAGACTGTCCTATAACAGCTGAAATGTTCTATAATATGGACAGCAGTTGTAAGATAAAACAGCTTAATATCAATGTACTTGTTCTGACATGTTGTTGCTATAGCAATGGTTGATTTAAATTTTTATAAAAAAATAAACTAGTTGTAGATTTGTAATAATTGGCAAAATTGTTAGCGACCTGTCTCTCCATAACTTTTTTCTTTTTTTGCCTATCAGATATAAAACACCTTACATCAGTTACTCTGGCACAAACGCACACACACACACACACACACACACACACACACACACACACACACACACACACACACACACACACACACACACATTCACACCTCCTCCCCCTCAATGCACTGTTCAAAACAGTCGATTACACCTGTCACACACAGGATTACAGCCAATTACATGCAAATTTACTTCTGACAAAGCTGAGAACAAGTGAGAGAGAGAGAGAGAGAGAGAGAGAGAGAGCGAGATGAGTGTACAGATGTTGATGGGGGTCACATGTCAGAAGGTGAAGATGTGTTACCACGGTTACAAATAAGTTACTTCAAGGTAGAAGTTTCCCGAGTCTTAAAATTTGTCATATTTGGTAAGGTGATAAAAATCTCTTAAAAACATATGGATTTATTCAGTAATAAAAATAACTATAGAACTCTGTAACTCTTCATATACCTGTGAGAATGATTCTCCAGATGATGATGAGCCCCAGATCTGTGTTCTCAGATTTTATAAACAGGTCTCAGATTAATGTGGGCATTAACATTAAACCATTAAAAAATAATCATACAAACCTTTGTTGTCGAGAAAAACATATATTATTTTGACATATATTGTAATTGCAGTGTCTGGGTTCGATTCCCCGGCCAGGCTCAATTCCCGTCTCTGTGTGCATGGAGTTTGCATGTTCTCCCCGTGCTTGGTGGGTTTCCTCCGGGTACTCCGGTTTCCTCCCACAGTCCAAAGACATTTAGGTTAGGTTAATTGACATTCCAAATTGCCCGTAGTGTGTGAATGAGTGTGTGTATGTGAGTATGTGTGTGTGCCCTGCGATGGATTGGCACCCTGTCCAGGGTGTACCCTGCCTTGTGCCCTAAGTTTCCTGGGATAGGCTCCAGGCCCCCGCGACCCTGTATATAAGGATAAAGCGGTACAGAAAATGAATGAATGAATGAATGTAATTGCAGTTTGATTTACACTCTTAATATATATGTAACTATTAAATGTAATGCTTTGCATTAAAGAGTAAAAGCAAATGGTTCACATGACCTCATTAAGAGAATATTTATTTATCACTTCTAAAGTATTTAAAAATACATAAATTATTGACAAACTCTAAATAAATACCAGGCTATGTATATATCACTTGTAATAAATTGCAGATTTATGCAATTAAATGATTTAACAGGTCCATATTTAGGGCCCAAGCTCTATGGCATCAGGCCTATTACATCATAGTGTGTGAAGGGCCTTCTTGTTGTAAGGAATCGCCACCAGAGGGCACTGTTTTCTTCCTTGTAGTTTTTGTGTTGCAGACTCAGTTTCCCAGAAGGCACCTCGGTTAGGTGATGCGAGTGCACACCTGAACCGAGGCAAGCCATTAAATATTCAATAAATAGCTGAGTAGTCTGGGAAACTGGGTCGAGCATTGAATGTTTATCCGTACTGTCAGTTAAGTGGGCATTTTGTTTTGGTGTATTGGTTTCCCCTTGTTTTTATGTTGGTTTATTTTATATTGTTATTTTGTATTTTATGTTAGCCCATAACTACTAAGCATGTTACCTAAATGTGTTTGTGGTGTTCTTGTGGGTGTGGAGCTGATTCTGTGTTGAGTCCTGTGGAGTTGAGTGTTAGAGGCATAGGTAAGTTGCATAGCCTCCATGTGTCCCCTAGCTCAGCCTCCATGTGTCCCCTAGCTCAGCCTCCATGTGTCCCCTAGCTCAGCCTCCATGTGTCCCCTAGCCTGGCTTTCGGGTGTCCCTTAGCCTGGCCTTCGGGTGTCCCTTAGCCTGGCCTTCGGGTGTCCCTTAGCCTGGCCTTCGGGTGTCCCCTAGCCTGGCCTTCGGGTGTCCCCTAGCCTGGCCTTCGGGTGTCCCTTAGCCTGGCCTTCGGGTGTCCCCTAGCCTGGCCTTCGGGTGTCCCCTAGCCTGGCCTTCGGGTGTCCCCTAGCCTGGCCTTCGGGTGTCCCCTAGCCTGGCCTTCGGGTGTCCCCTAGCCTGGCCTTCGGGTGTCCCCTAGCCTGGCCTTCGGGTGTCCCCTAGCCTGGCCTTCGGGTGTCCCCTAGCCTGGCCTTCGGGTGTCCCCTAGCCTGGCCTTCGGGTGTCCCCTAGCCTGGCCTTCGGGTGTCCCCTAGCCTGGCCTTCGGGTGTCCCCTAGCCTGGCCTTCGGGTGTCCCCTAGCCTGGCCTTCGGGTGTCCCCTAGCCTGGCCTTCGGGTGTCCCCTAGCCTGGCCTTCGGGTGTCCCTTAGCCTGGCCTTCGGGTGTCCCTTAGCCTGGCCTTCGGGTGTCCCTTAGCCTGGCCTTCGGGTGTCCCTTAGCCTGGCCTTCGGGTGTCCCTTAGCCTGGCCTTCGGGTGTCCCTTAGCCTGGCCTTCGGGTGTCCCTTAGCCTGGCCTTCGGGTGTCCCTTAGCCTGGCCTTCGGGTGTCTCAAGTCTGTGTCCCTGGCATTTGTGCTTCTGTGTCTCAAGTCTGTAGTGTTGTTGTAGCTATTAGGTAAGTGTAGCTAAATGTGTTTATCTTATGGTTAGCTAAATTTATGGTTAGCTAAATTTATGGTTAGCTAAATTTATGGTTAGCTAAATTTATGGTTAGCTAAATTTATGGTTAGCTAACTGCCATGGTTAACTAATAGCCATGGTTAGCTGATTGCCATGTCTTTAGCCTTAGTCCTGTCTCGTGTCTCTAGTCGTGTCCCCAGCTTCAGCTCCAGCCCTAACTTGTATATGTTTTGTCAGTAAGCGTATGTCTCAACATAGTGCTTATATTTTGTGTATTGGAGTCTGTCTTGTCAAGTATGTATTTTAGTTTAATGCTTATGTTCTGCGTCTCGTCTTCTAGGCTGGGTATTGGTCAGTTATAGGTTCTATAGTTTGAGTGTTCGTTTCTTTGTTTGGTTTATTCAGGATTCGTGTTTTGTGTTTTCTGTTTAAAAACACCCCTGTGCGCCTATGCCTGCCCGTTTCTGCCCACGGCATTAACACTAGCCATCACCACACAATCGTGACACTTGTGGGCTCTCTTGTTCTTTTAAGGATTTTATTTTTCAAGCATCTGGGGTTTTTGCGTGTTTTAACATACTTAAGTCATGAAAATCAGCAAACAGGTTGAAATCTTCTGCCATTAGGACAGACCTGAGTGGCTGAATACCAGTCATGGCACAGGACTGTCACACAAGATTGTGCTGCATAGCTCATACACACTCGCACGTATGCAAAAACTGGTACGCATCTCATGGAGCTGAACAACTTTCACTGAACATCTCATGGGCTAAACTAAACAGGAAGTCACTTACTTTGGGTTGTTTGCAAAATGCACCCAATGGAATTTGATATATTCCCCCGAGGAGATTTAAACAGTTGCCACCAAACTGGGCCAATATGATCTTTAAACACTACTTATGCCCAAAAAAGTGACTAATAACATTCTGAGTGAAATCACATTGAGTGACATCATAGTGTGAGGTCTTAACATAAACATTTAACACATTTCTTTTTAACATACAGTAAGACTTTTGGAGGTCTGAACATAAAATTTCCCCTATTATGAGTGAATTAATTATGTCATAATGGTATTGGCATGTGCCCACTGTCTATTTGGTGCGTCTGGGTGGCAATAGCACAGGTGCTTGGGCCCACTCATCGCTGCTTGCAACTATATTGTGATTTAATTTTTATGCAATGAATTGTGCAGCATTATGTAAAATTACAAAGTTATAAAGCATTGAAACTGCCTCAAGTTCTCGGCATCACGGGTGTTGCTGGCCAGTCGAAAGGAACGTCGTAGGTGGTGTACAAAGAAAAAGCATGGCAAGAGGACTAGGTCTGTGTTAGACGTTCTCAATGGTCTACCAGACGGCACCACACACCAGCAAGTCCACTTCTCTGAATTAAAAAAAACTTTTTTGGAGTGCTCCAGACATAAATCCTACTGAGATGCTGTGGCATGACCTTAAACAGGCCGTTCATGCTCCAAAACCCTTCAATGTGCATGAATTAAAACAATTCTGCAAAGAAGAGTGGGCCAAAATTCCTCCACAGCGATGTCAAAGACTCATTGCCAGGTATCACAAATGCTTGATTGCACTTGTTGCACTTGCTTGTTAACCACAAGCAGTTAAACATGGTGCATCCCTCTGCTTTTAACTTTATTCCATGTATCCTCAAATGTTTCATTAGATTTGGCATGTTTGCCCCTTTACAATATTTGCACAGTAAAACATTTGCTGCACGTCGCGGTGTCGGAATCCTGTCTTGTGAAATATAGCCATACTTTTGACCGTTTAGTTTTAGGCATTTTAAGGAAAGTTGTTTATTTTAGCAAGCTAAGATAACGGTGGACCGCCTGCTGCCGTCAGAGTGAGTGTAACGATAGTTGCTGCATTCACACGCATGCCGGACAGTCTCTCATTTCCTGATGATTTATGCTTTTAATTTTTTTATCTAATCTAATAAACTTTTACAGGCTCGATTCCCGTCTCTGTGTGCATGGAGTTTGCATGTTCTCCCCGTGCTTGGTGGGTTTCCTCCGGGTACTCCGGTTTCCTCCCACAGTCCAAAGATATGCAGTTTAGGCTAATTGGCGTTCCCAAAATGCCCGTAGTGTGTGATTGGGTGTGTGAGTGTGTGTATGTGTGTGTGCCCTGTGATGGATTGGCACCCTGTCCAGGGTGTACCCCGCCTAGTGCCCGAAGTCTCCTGGGATAGGCTCCAGGTCCCCCGCGACCCTGAACACAGGATTAAGCGGTACAGAAGATGAATGAATGAATAAACTTTTAATCTACAAAAAGAAAATGTACAATAGCGGATAATGGATTTGTATTATCAAACCTTTCGGAAGTTCTCAAGATTTCTTTAATTAAGGAAATAATAAATTTTTCCGATCATTTCTGACACCCCATGAATGCAGTATTTAAATTTTACTAGTGTAAAATCATGTGTGTTGATGAATCTGATACTTATTACAACTATATCATCAAAGCCCCAGAGAACAAATATTTCAATCGACAGTTCAGGCATTTAAGTGGCACCAAAATGAGGCACCGAAATTCACGCTCTATCTTGGTCCGGTACATACCGGTTATATAGGTACCGGTGCCGTATTGGCACCGGTTTTCAGTACCCAACCCCACTCTTTTGCTTAAAGCTTGAGTCTCAGTTTCTTAAACATGGAACATTATACTCTTTTGTCATTTCACAAATCGCACGCAACACTCAGATCAGGACTCTGTATTGTTTTTTTTTTTTTTTTTCATTATTTAGACCAGCACACTCTCACACTCCTCAGACACACACAGGCTCCCAACCTGCTCCACCTGTAGTGAAAGCAGTTTAGCGAACGGTGTTTGGTCCCCCAGTGCTTAGCAGCTCAAACAGAGCTTTCCCAGTTTCAGCAACTGGCTGCGTCCCAAACCACCAAGCCTCCATGCTACCATGCTAAACAGTCTGACAGAACAGGATCTTGTTTCTTCCTGCAGATAGCAGCTATTTGGTCGCATTTTGGGACACAGCCGTGGAGCGAGGATACACACTGTGGGGTGTAAAAATATACACACTCACACGGGCGTATGGAAAAATACACACTATTTTTACAGAGTGATGCTTCTGCGTTTCCGTGAACACTGTTCACAGAATTCTTCCACACACACACACACACACACACACACACACATATACAGACTCAGGGCCGTAGTTTAGGGTGAGTGATGAGGTGATAGTAGCAGTTGAGTTGTCATTTGGAGTTTATATCTGCTTAGTCTTTCAAGGACACACACACACAGTTGTTAGTTTGATGTTCTCAATCAATCAAAGTTACTAGCTTTAGAGAACATGATATATACACACACACCGCTACACAGACAAACGTCGTGTTAAAGGCCAATGAAAACAGATTTGGTATAAATAGTGTTTGTGTTACAGAGTCTCCATGACTGTTTCCATCACATCTACATGTGGGTTTCCACGGAAGTTCTGGAAATTGATCGGGAACTGTTCGGAACGACAACTGCACAGTAGGCTTGAGATGAGTGATGACATCAAGACTTACTGATACATTTCCTGTCATCTACTGTACGAAGGCTTTCATGTTGGGTGTCTGAAGCTTTGGGACTGATAAGAACAATATCTTTTCTTTAAACTTAAATGTACTGTAAACTTCATGACATTTTTCCAACCTTCCAACGTACCCATATCCAGATCGACTTACATTTATCTCCTTATACATCTAAGTAGTTGAAGGTTCGGGCCTTTGCTTAAACACTGATCTACCGCTATTTTAGTTCCATGCAACCCCTAATAGCCGGTATAGTCTGACAAAAAAGCAACACCTTTATCTGTTGTATCTTAGCATTCCTCAGCAGTACTTGCTAAACAGGTGACACAATGCTATCTTTCCACGCATGGAATGTCTTTGCTTGTGAAATGTGGTGCCATTTAAATGAAGTGAACGTGGTTTATCAGGAATATTTCACTACGGAAGAATTCAAGTAGCTTCACAAGTGCTGTTTAAATAAAATGGGACTAAATAAAAATCGCTATAATGATGCAACTTTTACATGTGATGCGCTACACCATTCCGCTTTAGTTTCCTTAAGTTAGTGTGGCTGCAGGAATCCCCTGCTCAGACATGCTGGTTAGAAATGTGACGAACGCTTTTACCTACGAGCCTCAGCACAGATCCGAGTACACTTAAATCCAACATCTGGTATTTTTGCGTGGTGTGAATACACCGTACTGTGCCTAGGCATGGTGGAGCACGGTACAGTGTACTCAGGCATGGTTCGAATCAAATATAAACTGGTAGTGGACTGCTGTGCTTAGAATGTGATGCCATTGAGATGAGATGCACGTGGCGGCGCTGATCTGATCCTCTGAAGAGCTGATGAAGTCAGAAGGCATGCGAGCGCACTTTTCTTGCCATTTTTTCTTTATAATATGATAATATTAGTGCAAAAGTTGACTTATTTGAACTTTTTCTTCTCTTTGTGTTTATTTGCGGGTTACAACACAACTAGGTGTATAGTAGAGATGTGGAAAAAATCAATTCAGTCATTTTTTTAAAAACTATTTTTACATTTATAATAGAGATGAACCAGTCGATCAGCCAGTGACCAGAATTGGCTGGTTTTCAGCTTGATTGGACGTGACCGCAGATTGGACGTGATCAGCTGACCAGCTTCAGATATAAATAATTCTAAGTGGCGTATTATTCTCAAACCCACTAATTACATACTGTACGCTTACACAAGTCTCACAAGACTGCAATACACTTTAAACTATTTACACATTTTCATCCTGTGCGGTAGGAGTGAATTATTTGCTAAGTTTGTTTAAAAATAATAATTATTGCAGATGTCATACCAGAAATGCGCTTTTCAGAAAAAAATTAGCTTTTTTGTTTCATTTAATTTGAAGTTAAATGTTCAACTCTTGCATTGGGAATAATCGGGATAATTATAAAATCCAGATAGACAGAATTGCAATTTTAATCGAATCCATTAATAATATCAGGGTGACGGGTGACCCCTCCCTAGTGCATACTGTTACCCGCTTTATGGGAGAAAGTAATACACAAGTGTACTCAGATATGGGACAATAGTGCTAATGTGAAAGCTGACTGGCGCTGGGCGTGGCAGGGGCATCGCCCAGTGAAACCTAAAACTACTGAGTTCCTGAAAAGTGACTAATAACAACTCAGTGTGATCATTTGGTGGATTAGGACACGGACATTGAGTAAAACATGTCTAGGTTATTATGATTATGGATAGGGTCTTTCCTGACACACTATTTAGTTTTGATGTGTGTGTGAACAGTATGTGATAAATATGTTCAACAATATCAAATACTACCTAAATAAAATGTACTAAATGATAAGCAGAAAACTCTGCAGTGTCTCTAAGGCTGTGTCACCAAATTACCTCGAGGGGGGGGGGGGGGGGATAGTGACCTTGCCCTTCAGGTTGCTCCGAGAACTGAGAGTGAGTGGTGGCTTAAAGCATTTTAAGTGGAACTCTATCTGTCTTGGCCGCCTCTGCATGTAACACTTAATCCTGACAGCGCAGACGCGAGTAGAACAGCGAGTCCAATCAGCCTTTAGTGGTATTTTAACAAGAGCGTGTGGTCTTACTGTACACACTGACCAGAGCACCTCGTTATCGACACACGCGCACACACACACACACACTCTGACAGGTATATTTAGGATGCAGTCTGGTCCAAAATTCTGAGACAGAACCAGGAAGTGTCTCTGTTTCATCACCGGTTAAATGTGAAGCATTAATGTGTGTTCGAATAAACTTCCACATCCATTCCGGGTAAAAGGAATTCTTTTCTAGTTCTTTTTTTTTTCTATCACGTTCTAGATTTAACTTGTTTAAACTTGGAGTATCAGTATTTGTTCACTACAATTCTTGGGGAAAATAAAAAGAAAAGTATATTTTAATGTCCCTTTAAATAAAAAAAAAAAGGCGGCGCGGTGGTGTAGTGGTTAGCACTGTCGCCTTGCACCTCCAGGGTTTGGGTTCGATTCCCCGGCCAGGCTCGATTCCCGTCTCTGTGTGCATGGAGTTTGTATGTTCTCCCCGTGCTTGGTGGGTTTCCTCCGGGTACTCCGGTTTCCTCCCACAGTCCAAAGATATGCAGGTTAGGCTGATTGGCATTCCTAAAAATTGCCCGTAGTGTGTGATTGGGTGTGTGAGTGTGTGTATGTGTGTGTGCCCTGCGATGGATTGGCACCCTGTCCAGGGTGTACCCCGCCTAGTGCCCGAAGTCTCCTGGGATAGGCTCCAGGTCCCCCGCGACCCTGAACACAGGATTAAGCGGTATAGAAAATGAATGAATGAATGAATGAATGAATAAATAAAAAAAAAAGTTTCCCAGAATGCACCTCTGCTCCTGAAGTCGATCTTGAAGTTTCAGTGTGACATCAAGGCCTGGTGGTGGGGGTACGTACACACACGGAAAATGAGCAGCTGCGGCTTTTACACATAAACTTTTAACCGTGTGTGTGGGCACGCGTGCTGAGTGGGATATTCTGAACATTACAAAGAGGTCTGCTGTAATAGATCAGTCAACACACGTCACACACACACACGCACACGCTCACACTCACTGTAAGGGTTTATCGGTGACCTTTGTCAGACACACACAAAGGATCAGTGTGTGGTGCATTTAGACAATGGTGACGTCCCTGACACACACACACACACACACTCACACACACTCACACACCATATGTCTGACTAATTCACATCAATCTTTCTTCACATCAAGAGTAATGTCTATTAATAAAAACATTAACATTCATCTTCAGTAAGCGCTTTATCCTGTCCCAGGTCCTGCTGGATCCAGAGTGTGTCCTAGGAACATGAACGCTGGGTGTGTGTTGGGAACGTATAACATACAGTATGATGTACCTTCCATCCATCCATTTATCCAGGAACGATTGTAGGTCAACTAGGGACAGTGGAGGGCCTTTTTGTATTTATCTCCATTGTACTACTCTGGTAGGACCTCCGGTCAACTTCCACACACCAAAGGCAGTTTGGGAAAGCCAATTAGTCTCTGCTGCATGTCTTTGGACTATGAGGAAGCACCAGGAGAGCACGCAAACAGATCCTGAGGTGGGAATCAAACCCAAAACCTGGAGGTGCAAGGCCACAGTGCTAACCACTAAGCCTCTGTGCCACCATTACAGTACCTACCTTAACCAACTACAGTACAAAAGAGAGGGAAAGAGTTGCCACAAGAAAAATTCCAAATGGTGTGTGTATCGTGTGATTTATCTGAATGGCCCAAAAAAAAAATATATCACAAAACAAAGTGAAGTATAAATATAGACATTTTTAAATTTAAACTGTAGATTTATTATGGGAAGTAGAAGAGCAGTAGACATTAACTACTCATATCAATTCTGCATACCCATACAAAACAAAGTAATTGAGCTAAATTAAATTAAAATAAATTCTTTGTGTCATTTCCATGTGCACGTTTATTGTGACAGGACTTATTTATACAATACTTATATAGACAGTCATCAGGAACATAGCTTTATTTTGTCTGTAACTGGCAGCTCCAAGACATATACAATATACGTCTACTGTACTGTACCTTCACTGAGTGCAGTATATAAACAGATCCTGTGCTGATAAACCTTTGTCTTCTTTTTTGACTGTAGGGTAGATCTGTAAAAAATGTATCACTTTTAAATAATGACAAGTTAGACATCATGTGTTTTCTTTTGATGACGAAAAGCTTAATAGCTCCAAATAGACAATTAATAATTGGTGAGACAGTCAAGGTATACTGTACGTACATTTATTCTGAATCATGGTGATTTTAAGAATAAAGACAATGTTCCAGTGAAGAAACAGGAAACAAGAAACAGAGGAAAAGGAGAAACAGAACTGGACTTAGAAATACTGCATAATCATACAAAATAAAGGAATTAAGCAAAATTAACTTAAATTAAATAAATATAGGCGGCATGGTGCCATAGAGGTTAGCACAGTGGTCTTGTAGCTCCAGGGTTGAGGGTTCAAGTTCCACCTCAGGTCTGTCTGTGTGGAGTTTCCGAGTTCTCTGAATGCTTGTTAGGTTTTTCCCTGGGAGAGGCACTAAGCCTCTTTATATAATTTATATAAATTGGACAAAATCTCTGATTTGGATTCAAATGTTAAAAAAAGTCTGTTTAGGTAGCGTTTGTCCTCATGAATATCCATACCAGGCCAAGACAAGCTGCTCGGTGACTGAAACACAACCGGTGGAGCATAAAGCCATGCGGAGGACAGATAACGTGCATGGCACACTGCGTGGCATCGGAGAGGTTAGAGGATGTCATCTTTACCATAAGGCTATGAAATCTCTGCCCTAGTGAAGAGTTAGTGCTATTATTGTGAAATGGAGGTGTCTAGAGCAAACAACAGCTTATGGAGTAGAGGAGTAGACCATGCAAACTCACAGAGTGTGGCTGAAGAGCTCAGTGTGGAGAAATGGCCTACACATGATACTTGCTGTATCACTGTTTGAAGAGCTCCACTCTTCTTCTTGAAGCAGCATAAGCACAAGGTCTGTGTGTCAGGAGCTTCACGAAATGTTTCCCCGTGGCTGAGCAGGTGCAGACGAGACTACGATCGCTATGCACAGTGTTATGTTATGTGCAAGTGCGGGCTGGAATGGTGTAAAGCACTGGCCAGTGAACTCGAGCAGCTGAACCGTGTTCACTGGGGTAACGAATCACGCTTCACTACGCACAGGCTGATGGATGAATCAAGGCTTAACGGATGCCAGGAGACATAGCACACCAGCACTACATACCAGTATGCATAGCAACAACCTTAATGAAGAGTGAAGCAGGGATACGGGTCTGATCCTCTCCACACAGCTGTTTAGTCCCAATCCTGTGAGTTCTCATCACACCGTGTGTATGGAAACACTGCTGCTGACACTATTAAACATAGCTCTGGTTTTTAATGTTGATTTTTTTTACCATGCAACTTCACCAAGTGTTTAAGTGGTCTCCATTAATTATTGGTTTCCGACCACATTTCTTTCACAAAGTTGACAGTTCAGCACCATCCTTTTATCCATTGTTTTAGAAATGGCAATTTTTTTTTTTGCCTGGCACTATATATATATATATATATATATATATATATATATATATATATATATATATATATATATGTATATTAATTGGACGTGACTATGAGGAACTGCACCATATACATAGTGTTGTTCTTTGTCGTTGTGTGTGTGTGTGTGTGTGTGTGTGTGTGTGTGTGTAAGTGATGTGTGTTGACTGATCTGTTCCTGTCATCCTTCGTGTGAATGAATGTCTCACCTAAGGTGTATTCCCTTGTGCAGCCATGTCTCTGTAAAGCCCCACCTGCTCACAGGACTTTTTTAGTTGTCTGGAACATAGCTTTATTTTGTCTATAACTAGCAGCTGTAAAACATCTATACGTCTACACACACTGAGTGAGGTACAGTATATAAACATATCCTCACCTGCTCCATACTGTGCTGATAATCCTTTGCCTTCTTTTTCAACACGGTGTGGACTACAAGTGACACCACTGTGGTCTCTGTACAGTATGTAGTATTAATACAATAGAGGCAGTAAAAGGTCAAAATAAGTTTTAAAAAATAAATAAATTCCACCTTCTGGAATTTGAGCCAGTCCTAGAGTGCAGCATGTGTTTACCGTAACACAGCCCCATATGATACAGATTCTCCTCCGATAATGGTGTACAGTATCTCCATTTTCAGCCACTCTTTTTAAAGCTGACGTTGTTTTCTGCTGAACTTCTTTACACTACGAGTAGTATCACACTGAGAGGAAAGTTGATTATTTATGGAGGGTGCTAAACGATGATAAATGACGGCATTGATGGTGCAGTGGTAGGCTTCTTGTCTGTCATGTAGAGGGCCTGAGCTCAAGCAGGACATCCTTAGTGCCGGTCCCAGACCTGGATAGAATTACATCTGGAAAGACATCTGGAGAAAAATCTGTGCCAAGTTGCATTCAGATTGGATGGCCCGCTTTGGGGATGACTTGAGGGCAGAACAGCATCCTAAAAAACCCGGAAGCTAGCAATTAATGCAACAAAGTGCTGTGAAAATATTGCATAATACAAACTGACTAATGGCAGCAATTTATTGGTGCCATAGAAAAGAAAGGTTTTGTCTGAGCATTGGTCAGAACTCGCACTTTTAATGGTATCTTAATGTTTCATACATTGGAGCAGAGGTGGAAAGTAACGAATTACATTTACTCACGTTACTGTAATTGAGTAGCTTTTTTGTGTATTTCTACTTTTTAAAGTAGTTTTTAAAATCTGTAATTTTACTGTTACTTAAGTACCTTTTGTTTGAAGTATTGTAATTCGCTACATTTAAATCATATTCGCTACTGAGTAAAAAAATAAATGAATGAAAATGCTAAAATAATGATAATATTATGCTTTTGCGCTCGCGTGTGTGTATGATGTCCTGGTCACGCGCCGCTCCAGACTCCACTCCAGGTTTTCTGACATCGGCATCTTCCTGACCTTCCACACGGTCGCTTCCGCCCTGAGAGTGACGTCATCGACTAGCGCGACCATATATAAACCGGAGAGAGACGCGGGAAAGATGAAAGAGGTTGTGATTTTGGCGTTTTGATATTTGGTTGTGATTCTGGTTTTGACTTTTTGCCTCCAATTGACTTTGATTATTGCTTTGTCCCTTTGGTTTGGTTGGTCTTTGTATATATTTGTAGATAATTTCACCGTTTTTGGTTTAGGGAGTCTGCGAAGGTACCTGTATTTTTGTTTGTGTGTTTGATTTTTGCAGGTAATCTAGCTACTAAATATAAATACCATTTTGTTTATTATTTTGGCCTGGGTCCACCCTGAATCTGATCCTCCTCCTGGTGTGTGTGTGTGTGTGCGTGTGTGTATACAAACCTCATTATTTCATCAGTTAATGATTGGCTCTAGTTCTTCCTGCCATATACCACCATTTCCATACAGTTTAAAATAGAACCCTGAACCATTCTTTTGCTGTATGACCCTAGACTGGGACGTAACTCCATATTTAAGTGACCACTTTGATTTTCAAGCACATCAAAGACAACAGCTTTATTATGCAAAGGTGTTCCTTCAGTTAAAAACAACTAGTTTGAGATTTATATCTGCTCATCTTTTTTGAACTATGCTAGAATGCCTCATCCCACCCCCGCTGTTAAAGAAATAAAAAAGTAACTCGGTAACTTTTACTCTGAGTAAATTTTTTAATGAGCTACTTTTTACTTTTATTTGAGTAGATTTTTATAATGGTAACTTTACTTGTACTTAAGTAAAATTTCACTGAAGTAACAGTACTTGTACTTGAGTACAAAATTTTATTACTCTTTCCACCTCTGCATTGGAGGACCAGAAACCAGCCTCAGACAATTTTCTGTCTGTATTTCTGCCTGTACTGTATGTCTGGTCTGTCCAGCCGGATTTGGTCACAGCATCACACAAAACTGGCTGAACAGAATTTAATGAAACATTGCCAGTATTTGCCTTAAGTTAATGCATCATACGTAAAATTAACCGTTAGTGCACCTACAAGCCGACAAAATCCTCAATGCATACACATGACAATGCAACTCATCATTGCCTACTCCAAAAAAAAAATATGGCACATACTGTACACTATGAAAACTGGACCTTGCACCATAAATTAAATCAAAATATTGAGTAGAAGAGAAGTTATGAGCAGTTATGCACAATCAGGAACATATTTTTTCACATTTCATACATATTTCCATAATTTTGATTCTGTAAAGCTGCTTTACGACAATGACCATTGTTAAAAGTGCTATGAAAAAGAAAATGTACTTGAAATTAATTATGTGCCAGATGTTAATCAGCTTTTTTTTTTATAGCTTTAACCTTTTTACCTATTTCTACAAACTTTTTAACCATCAACAATGCTAGTCTAAACTAATGAAAGTTAATGCCTTCCTCATGCCATCAGATGTTGTGTTGATCACATCATACTGCAGTCTTTTTGATTTTGTGTATATAAACCATGAGTAAAAGTGTAGTTCCCAGAAGCGGCTGTTTGTACTTTTTGAACCGATGTTGTGGGTCAGTGTTTTACAACACTACCATATACTGTATAGAAACCGATTAATTTGTGCTCGTGTGTACCTTCTCAGGTACGAGTGGTCTGTTGGGTGTGGAGTGTGAGACGTCTGAGGTAAAACAGAAGCGAAAGCAGCAAACACTGACTCTGTGTGAAGTGTGTAATATCCAGTTGAACTCCAGCGCTCAGGCTCAGATCCACTACAACGGCAAAACTCACCAGCGTCGACTCCGGCAAGCCAACAGGACCAAAACCAGCAGCGGAGCCAGAAGCAGCACGGGTAAGAAGATCTTAAATCACTGCTGTTCCTTTGTGTTCAGAGTTTTTCAGGCTGCTATAACATGTCTACGAGACAAATACCAAATCTTTAAGTTACATGCTTGTTGTCACACGCTTCTACTGTATTCTTAACAAGAATAATTTAAATGCAAACCTAAGCAGAAGTCTGATTTTACTCATAAGTCTTTGTGCAATATTTTTCGGCTTTGATCTTTTTTCTTAATGCCTCAGCATTTACTGTATAATTCTATTCCATTACTCTGAAAGAGTCTAATTAGATTGCACACCGGAGAATGAATGGAGAAATAGTGAGATAGTGTGTGAGAGAGAGAGAGAGAGAGAGAGCATGAAAAACTGATCTAGCCTCCTGTAATCTCCAGACCTGATTGAAACTGGTTTATCTCCTCTAGTGCAGATGCTCGGATGGTATTTTTAGGCAGCTGTGTTCAAAACCATCAAGACCTGATGACAGAGAGAGAGAGAGAGAGAGTCTGTGTGTGTGTGTGTGTTTATACATTTCATAACGTAGGGGTAGCTCAGTGGTTAAGGCTTTGGCCTATGGATTGGAAGGTCCCAGGTTTAAATTCCACAACCATTCATTCATTCATCTTCTATACCGCTTTATCCTGTATTTAGGGGACCTGGAGCCTATCCCAGGAGGCTCTGGGCACGAGGCAGGGTACACCCTGGACAGCGTGCCAATCCATCGCAGAGCACACACACACACTCATTCACACACTATGGTCAATTTATGAACGCTAATTAGCCTAATCTGCATGTCTTTGGACTGTGGGAGGAAACCGGAGTACCCGGAGGAAACCCACCAAGCACGGGGAGAACATGCAAACTTCATGCACACAGAGACGGGAATCGAGCCTGGCCGGGAATCGAACCCGGACCCTGGAGGTGCATGGCGACAGTGCTAACCACTACACCACCGTGCCACCATTCCACAACCACCAAGATAAAAATATAAGTCGGTCTGGATAAGGATGTCTGCAAAATTCCTTAATGTAAATATTGTCAATCTATCTCTATCCATTAATATAATATAATCCATATAGTGGAATATATATATTTCCACTATATAGACAAAAGTATTTGACATTGTATCCAAGCCACTGGATGGTCCCAAGCCTGGATACTTAAATATTTAGTTAGTCCCGTTTTGCAACTATAACCCCTTCCAGAAGGCTCTGTGGGAATTCGTGCCCATTCATTCTGTAGAGCATTTATGAGGTCAGGCACTGACGTTGGACGAGAATGTCTGGCTCGTAATCTCCGTTCCAGTTCAAAGGTGCTCGATGGGGTTAAGTTCTTCCACACTGAACTCATTGATCCATGCCTACCTGTATATACAGAACTATAGTCCTTGCTTTCTGCACTGGGGCTCACGGTGTTGGAATAGAAAAGCCCCTTCCCCAAACTGTTGCCACAGAGTTGGAAGTATAGCATTGTCCAAGATGTCTTGTTATGCAGAAGCATTAAGATTGTCCTTCACTGGAGAAAAGGGACCTGATTGAAACACCTGAATTCAATAATTAAGAGATTTGGCATGCATTTTGGTCCACATACTGTATTTTCTGTTTCTATTGAAAGCACGCTGTCCCCAAGTTTGTCTGTGCGCAAAAATGTTTACATTTTACAGTAGCAGTGAATGTGTTACATATAAACCAATAATATACCACCAGTCGTATCCTGATAAACATAGGGAAAATGGACTCATTATGCTAATTTCACTCTGACCCACTGTGACCTCACTAAGCACCACACACACTGGAGTTTTCATAAAATGCAAATGTTGCTTTACTTCAATTCTCTCTGACGGTTATTAAAACATCTGCCCATTCATTCTGTAGAACATGTAGAAGTAGATGCCTAGAAATTAAATTGCATTTCTCTAACACACACACACACACACACACACACACACACACACACACACACACACACACACACACACACACACACACACACACACACAATAGGCTTAGCCAGGGTAAAGAGGTATTCATTTAACACAGTGTTGTTTGAAGCCATCAGGGAAATGGAATGTTCCACTCTCTTTGCTTCATATCACTGAATGGCCTCAGAGAGTTAAAATAGACACTGATGGCTCTTTAAAAGCTTTAGTAGTTGCACATTATCCACATCTGCATTTCCTGCTCTGGCATGCGTCCAAGTCAGTCACTGGAAACGATCCAAACTAAAGCAGGCATCGGATTTGGCATCAGATACTCGAGCTGGTGCTCTCGCAGCCTGACTGTGCTGGGTAATTTTATTTGTGCTCTTCCTCTGTGATGTCTTATCTGACCTGTAATGCCAGCTGTCTACGGTCCTTCAAGAGTTACTGCTTTGTGCAAACAAAGGATAAAAAAAAGAAGAAAAAAAAAACCTGAATGATGAGTATTTTTCTCATGAACATTTCCATCTGCCAGACCATTGTCCAGCTCTCCCTCATTATACCACCAGAGAGGATGAAGAGTACTATAGTCATCCATCCATCCATCCATCCATCCATCCATCCATCTCTTTCAATTTATGTTCAAGTATTCAACCATCTTACATCAATCTAGACACCCATGCATTTATCATTACAGCTGCATCCGTTCATCTCTCATTCTCATAATCCACCTTTACCATTCACCCATTCATCCATTTATATATTACTTATTCTACCTGCTGCATCCATCATCTATTTATCCATACAACCATTTAACCATCCGTTCACCAGTCTACCTCTCTCCATTCATCCATCTACAGTAAAAACCTGGTCTGCGAACGTTCTACAAGACAAGCAAATTTAAAAAAAACTGTTTTTTTAACTTAATAAACGGGCGAGTGGTTCTTCTCCATTGCGCAGTGGGATTATGGGTAATCGTCTCTCGTGCTCAGTCTCAGTGTACTGTTTATTATAACACTGTGTTCTTTAGTAACTGTACTGCAACAATGGCCTCCGTGAAAAAAAAAAAGTTAAAAAGCCTGTAGCAGTGTGGGAGATTAATCTGTTTAGAGGAGTGATTCAGGTTGTGTGTGTGTGTGTGTGTGTGTGTGTGTGTGTGTGTGTGTGTGTGTGTGTGCATGCACAGTTTGTGAATGTCATCTTACACAGTACCCCCCCCCCCCCCCCGGCTTCTGATTCTGTTCTTTTCAAAGGTAAAGTGCAGGTTAATTTGTTTCATTTTTACTTTATATTTTATATTTTGCATAAATAATTTTTACGGGCTGTGGAACAAATCATCTGTGTTTGCAAAAATTTTTTTATGGCGGAAGTGTTTTGATATACAAGCATGCTTATCTATCTATCTATCTATCTATCTATCTATCTATCTATCTATCTATCTGTCTGTCTATCTATCTATCTATCTATCTATCTATCTATCTATCTATCTATCTATCTATCTATCTATCCGTCCCATTTATGTATTCATCCATCTTTCAACCAAAAACATCACCCATATTTTATCATTCCATCTACATCCATTCATCTCTCAGTCTTATAATCCATCTGTCAATCACTTATAATTTACTCATTCACTCATTTGTGTATTGATTAATTATTCTATCTGAAATCTCTGTATTCTGTATATTGTAATCTGTCTCTCTTTCCATTCCTTCATTTATTAATGCATCAATTTTATATACCTTACATCAATTCTTCCTTGAATCCGTTCATCTCTGTTTCTTTCAATCTATTTATACCGGACAGCCATCCATCCATCCATCCATCCAGGGTTTTCCTCACTGTGGCTGATGCCAAGTTGTTTGTTTTGTTCTGGCTTTTTCATATACTGTAGGCCACAAATCATTGTATGTCATGTGTATTGCCGTGTCGCTCCACACCGTACACCTGTCTAAAAGCACTAGTTATGTTTCTCCACTCATCTGTTCATCACCCACTCATCTCTTCAAGTTACTGCTTTAATTTGTTGCCTGTCTTTAATGCTGTCAGTGATCTGGATGAATGAGATATTCAGCAGCTCATGTGAAAGAGGAGAGAGAGAGGGAGAGAGAGGTGAATTAAAGACACACACATGAAGATGAACAACACACTGTGGGTTCACCTAACAGGAGAGAAATCATTAATCCCTTCTTACTACTAGAGGCTGAACTTCTCTCATGTCGAAATCACTGTATTTTGTCTGTACAGGAAGTCCAGCCCAGGGTGGGGCTTTGAAGACGTCACATCCTGTTCAACCCCAGATGGACCTGAAGAACTTTTTGCCTTTGAAAGTGAATAGCTCGTCACCTCTCAGCCTCTTCTCCAACTTCAATGTGGTGTGTGTGTGTGTGTGTGTGTGTATAAACATTTTGTAGCCTTGTGTACTGTACATGCAGCCTCAGTACAACAGTTATAAACCTTTTTTTCTTTCTTTTGTTTGTGTGTGTGTGTATAAAGATGGATCCTGTTCAGAAGGCAGTTATCAGCCACACTTTAAGCATCGCACAATCACTAAAGAAGAAACAAATCATCACCTGCAACATCTGTCACCTGCGCTTCAATTCAACAGTGAGACACACACACACACACTTTAATTCTGAGTCTGTTTCTGTCAGTTATTAACTCACACTAGGGCGAGCACAATAATAAATGAAGGTTAAAGACAGCGCTACTAAAGTTTGGCGCCCCCATGTGGTGATAAAAACATCTCAGTGGCAGAGGACACCGAGGTACATGAGAAAGTCATTTGACATTTGCTTTCTTTGAAATTAGCTTCCATTAATTGAGCATCAGAGTCTTTAAATAAGCAGCGCTAAGCAGAAGCAGGTGCAGTTTATCAGGCGTGAAGGAGAAGCCAATCGGAGCTGAAGATGACCCAGGATTCCACTTCCCACCTGTTCAGTCTCACCCTCGAGTGTATGTGTGGAGTGTGACAGCAGGGGATAGTCGAGCTGATCCTACACAGTATATATAGTCATTCAGTCCTGGAGGAAGATGAAATCAGAATGACAAGAACAGAGGCAGAAGACCTGAACGCTGGTTTTGGCACTGAGACATGAAACTATGCAGCCTGAGATAATAATTTTGAAAAAGCCTTCTTATGAAGAAAAGAGGATTGTTCTACCCCCAGCAAATGCAAATCATAAAACCCTAGTAAAGGCTGTGTGCTGCAGACTGCAGGATGTTTCAAGTCTACATATACTGTACGTATATAGACCAATCCAGGAAAACATTATGACTGGCTCAAAATCACCCAAGGCTCACCCACGCCCGCTGGTACCAAAACCGATCCTACTGAAAAGCTAATGTAGTACAAATTACTGAAAAAAAAATCAATGCTGGCCATGACAGAAAGGCACCAGGACACCAGAGACCAGCACAGGGCAACAAGCTTGTTGATCCAGATTCCAGTTTCCCCAGATCCTAATCCAATTGAGCATCCATGGGATCAAAATGTCTGAACCATGGAGGCCCCAACCCACAACTCACAGCACCCAAAGAATCTGACACAGACATCCTGGTGACACCACAGCACCCCACAGAGGCATCTTCACTGAGGCAGGCATTCTCTCCTCTGGTGACAAATGGGACCAATCAAGCTGGATGTTTTCTTTATTTCTTTATTTTTATTTGTTGATCAAGATCATTGACAATCAGCTCAGAGTCTTGATTTTTGCATCCGTTATATACTCCACTGGATTTTGAAGGCCAAAATCTTGTTCCTGAACATGACTCTTCTTTTACAGTCATTAGTCTTTTGTATATAAAACAGTAGAAAGTAGAGACCTGCACTCCTGCGGGAGTACCGTGGGAACCGCGGGATTAGCCTGTTTCTAACAGTTCTGATTGTATTTCTACAGTATGTTCTGAAAAGCTCCTCGTTCGTGTCCATGTTCATCATTTCATTTAATCAAACTCAAATAAAATGAAACATATTTATTTTCCATTTATTTTTTATATATACTCAGCAAAAAAAGCGTCCTCTGACTTTCAACTGTTTTTACTTTCAGTAAACTTAATGTGTAAATATTTGTATGAACACTAAAAGAGTCGACACCATAAGACATTAAGTAAAAATGTTTCCCAATGTGTCCCTGAATGAAGGGAGGCTCAAAATCAGTCAGTATCTGGTGGCCACCAGCTGCTTGAAGTACTGCAGTGCATCTCCTCCTCATGGACTGGACCAGATTTATCAGTTCTTGCTGTGAGATGGAGGGATTGTGTGTTCCTGGTGTGACTCGGGCAGTTGTTGTGGCCATCCTGTACCTGTCACGCAGGTGTGATATTCGGATGTACCCATCCTGTGCAGGTGTTGTTACACGTGGTCTTCCACTGCGAGGATGATCAGCTGTCCTTCCTGTCTCCCTGTAGCGCCGTCTTAGGCGTCTCACAGTGCGGACATGGGGATTTATCACCTAGCCACATCAGCAGTCCTCATGCCTCCCTGCAGCATGCCTAATGCACGTTCACGCAGATGAGCAGCGACCCTGGGCATCTTTCTTTGGGTGTTTTTCACAGTCGGTAGACGAGTCTCTTTAGTGTCCTGCGTTTTTACAACTGTGACCTTAAATGTCTACTTTCTGTAAGCTGTTAAGGTCTTAACGACCATTCCACATGTGCATGTTAATTAATTGATTATGGTTAATTGAACATGCATGGAAAACATTGTTTAAACCTTTACAATGAAGATCTGTAAAGTTATTTGGCTTTGGGAAGCAATTGAAACAAATAACAGAGTAGCGGGAAGAAGCAGTACAAATAGAAATGCTTATATGTTTACCTGCGGGATTTTGCGGGCGGGAGGGGGAGAAAATAATATATATTTTTGCGCGAGCGGGCAGGAGCAGGACAGAATCTTGCGGGAGCGGGACTGAAAAATCTGTCCCGCGCAGGTGTCTAGTAGAAAGTGTAAAGGATATACTGTACTGTATATTTCTGCAACATTGACCTGCTGATTCCAGAAAGCATTTGTCTGGCACGTTCACGTCCACCACATTGGCTGGTTTAGTGTGAATGAGAAAGCACTGATGCTTTAAGATGAAAGACAGTTGGTTCTTTGCCATCCCTGAGACACATATTTAACCACTGTGAGGATTCCTGTCCTGAAAGTTCAGGCAGGGTGTGTGATGTTTCCACAGTTTCTCAAGTATGCTCATTATCCAACTAAGCAATGGAGAAGAATCAGATACTGAAAACCAAGTGGTCTTATAACCATTGCAAAGTCCTTAATTCATTAATATTGTCAGCCAACTTTGACATCCATCTCAATCTGTATTGTTTCTTCATCTAGTGCAGTGGTTCCCAAACTGGGGGTCGCGGAATAATTTCAAGGGGTCGCGAGAGGGATTAAAAAATATATATTTTTGTGATTATAATACACACTTTTCAGTATTACAAGCAGGTCTGGACTGGGACCAAAAAACGGCCCGGGCATTCAGTTCAGAGCAACGGGCAGCGAGGGGGCGGGTGGAGGCTTGCACGCGCATTCAGAGCATGCGGAGGGGGGCGCGGGTTGTGCGTCGGCCCACCGGGCATTGCGCGGTATGCCCTATGGTCAGTCCAGGCCTGATTACAAGTAAATGCTATAAATAAATATTTTCTGATTTGTAAAGATATTACTGATTGAGTTTGAGTGTTTAAATTGAGTGTTTAAAAAAAATTGCGACTCAAAGATATGACATCACTGTGCAGCGACTGGCTCACTAGTTATCGCTACAGCGCACAACTGCACGTGAAAACCGCAACTCCCGAGATGGATAAATTTGTTATTCGCAAATCTAAAAATGTTAAGGAAATTGTTTGCCTGAGTCATCGGAACCGTGTACATCGACCAAGCACAAGAGCAAAACCCCGCCAGACCAAAGTAGGAAACGTCGGAAATATAAACATAAAGTGCAGTCAGTATCAGTATTCAGTAAGTTGCCGTAGCAACCGAATACACGAGTTGTCCTGTGCAGCAGTGGATGTACTGCTTCAATGTGGATCTACATATTTGTGTGAGCAGTATTTTTCCGCTGTAACATACAGTATATAAAAAATAAATACAGCTCACGTCATGATATCAGGCCACGAATGAAGCTTTTGTGCTGCCAAAAACAAGTACACCCTTCTCATTGAAAGGTAAGCCGAAATTATTTTGATGTACAGTAAATGTAGTCAAAATACTATGAGCAGCTTATGTTTATTGCTTGTTTTTGATAGTGGGGGTCGCGAGATCTTGTTGATCTTCAATTAGGGGTCGCGGGCTTGAAAGTTTGGGAACCACTGGTCTAGTGGATGTTATTGGACTTTAACTCTCTCTCACCGCACACATGTTCACACTTGTGGTTTGAACTTATTCTTTTGTTACATTTTTATCTGCCATTTCTTTACTTAATTATCATTCGTTTAATTGGTTTCTTGTTTGTTTCTTGACTTTCTTGAGTTTATTCTGTGATTGTTTTTCAGAACCAAGCAGAAGCGCACTACAAAGGGCACAAGCATGCACGCAAACTCAAAGCCATAGACAAGCTGAAGACCAAGCAAAGGATTCTGGGAAAGTCCATGTGGAGAGAAAGGCAGAGAAAAAAAACAATAGAGGGAGAGATGGAGGACGGCAAAAGGAAAGATGGCAGTGTGTCAGGGTTGAGAGGTGTGTGTGTGTGTGTGTGTAAACAAACTAACCTCAATCAAGCATGAAAACAAACAAACTAATCATAAATATGTATTTATCTCCCGTCCCTGCCTCTACAGCACCAGTCTGTTCATCACAGATCTCAAACCCAGAAGACGATCGTGTTCCTGCAATCTCGCTCACACTAACGTCCCGTTCACACACCTCTATAACAAAAAGGTTGTGTGAGAGCAAGTGTGTCCCAGAATGCCCTGCTCTGGTGCCCCCAGCCGACCGGAAAAGCTGGTGCGAGTCTGAATCTGTAGTAAAGGGGAACAGAAACTGGAGGAAGTGCAGCAGGAGTCTTCAGTGTCCTGTGTGTAAAGTGACGGTCAACTCTGGCTCGCAGCTGGAGGACCATTATAAAGGTGCTGTAGGCTCTCCACTGAGCACCTACTGTACATCACTAATCACGCACTTACCACATGTTTTCAATGAAAACTTATTGTTTAAAGACTACTGTAGCAGTCCAGTTGAGTAAAAATGACCTTTTAGCATTCACTTGAAAATTAAATGGACAATTCCATGCAAAGATCAGCCTTGCAAGATGCATTTTGTTCTCCAGCATGAGTCCAAATGTTACATCCATAACACAGGAACTGGCCAGCTAAAAATTTAAGTAAAAATATCCATAAACTTTTGTAGGCATTACTGTAGTTATCAATTTAACGCTAGTTTGGAATTTATGTAGTTAAACTGAAAGCGGGAGAAATGAGTCGGCCTCAATGGTTTCAATGAATCGGTCCGGGAGCACGATGATAGGAAATGGCTGCCCTGTTGGTGATTAATCCAGAGGTCACATTCCAGTAGAGCTCTGAGACAAAATGACATCTGTTCAAAGCAGGAAACACCATTTAGTGTTGGCGTCCTTCAGGTCTTCCTGGGCTCGATTGACTTCTACACTGGCGTTCGTTTGTCTCTGTTTAACGACAGCCTGCAGCCCAAATTGTAGTTTGTGTATTAACCTGTAGGGGGCAGTGTGTCGGGAACTGGATATGAAAGCCCTTGTCGTTTTACTTGAGGTGCCTCCTTTTAATATGGACCATTTTGCTATATTAGACATTAATCTTATTGTTTTAAAAATTATCATAATACGGCGACGTAGGGAGCGGAAATTTTATTTAGCTTTTTTTCCGCATTTCCCTCTGTATAGCGTGTAGCATCATGGGATATATCCGGTCCTCCGAAGCGTAAAATGAACGCGAAGAAAACGCACTAGAAGTGTTTTCCTTGCGTTCGTTGGGGTTTGGACGCCAAGAAAAAGCTGCATGCAACATTTTTTTGACGCCGTATAAACGCGCAGCCGGACAAACGCGCGTCACCAAAGCCCGTGTGAACACTCACTGACTCCTATGTGTAGAAAACCCTCGGCACGTCATCCGCGCTCACCGGACACTACGACTGGCAGAAAAACACTCGATTTAAAAAAAAATCTAGTTTTCAAATACAGTAAGGTTTTATAATATGAAAATATGAATATGGGGTTTAAAAATAGGAATCTTCTAAAATACAAAATCACTTTATTATTTAGCACCTGATTTTCAGAAAAAATAAATAAATAAAATAAATTCCTGTTATACGAAGTTTAACAGTTCCCAGATGATTAAACAGGTAAATTGCAATGAAGGTGTGCAGTTCCTGTTCTGACTGATGCTGTTGTGGTTGCAGGTTTTAAGCACAGACTGATGCTGGGGGGTCACTGCATGATGCCAAGAAAAAGGGGTGGAAAAGTGGATTCACCCCGAGCCATGCCCCGCCCTAAACGACCCTCCATCACCTTCCCCTCTTTCGACCAATCACATCGTTGCAGTGTGTGTGACGTAGACGTCAACTCAGAAGCTCAGCTCAGACAGGTTTGTAGTTCCATTAAAATAAAACAAAACTGAAGCTTGTAGCACAGAGAGTGTAAATACAAATACATTATACAAATAAATAAGTTGTTCAATAAATAATTTCTTCATTATTATACTAAATATATATGTTACATATTTCTATAATATTCAACTAATCCCGACCGTAAAAAAAAAAAAAAAAACTTTCCCAACTGTGTTTGACTGATGTCACTTAAGTTAGTAACCTATTGCGCCGTGTAAGTATCGATCCAGTGACGGAAACCTCAAAGCACTTTTTGTAAGTCGCTCTGGATAAGAACGTCTGCCAAATGTCTAAATGTACAGTAAATGTAAATAAGGACGTTTACTCGGGCATCATTTACAGTTTCATCAGACGTAAACTAATTAAAACCTCCTGCCAATATGCAGCACCATCTGTATGCTAGAAGTAACTCCTCCCAGCCTCCCCTGCTGTTTCCTGCCTGTGATCCACTGAAACTCATCAAACCATGTCTTTATGGTGCTGGCTTTGTGCACTGGGACACAGTCATGTTGGAATAGAAAAGGGCCATCCTCAAACAGTTGAAGAATGACATTGTCCAAGATGTCTTGGTATGCTAAAGCATTATGCGTGTCCTTCACTGGAGATAAGGGGCCTGGTTGATTGAAACACCTGAATTCAATAATTAACAGGTTTGGCAAATTATTTTGTCCATATATGTACCTTCCAACTACTGTATATATTTAAAATTTTTTATATATCTTGTTTTGATTTTCAGCACATGAGCAGCAGGAGACACAGAGACAGAGCGACTGGAAAATCACATAAAATAAAGTACAGCCCCTGCAGCAACAACTCAGACCAGCCAGTGTTAACGGTGAGTCTCTCTCTCTAAAGTACAGTAAATTAGGGAAATATAAAATTTTTTTTTTAAGAAAATCCCGTTTGTTTAAACATGTTTTTACAGGAGAAACAGGAAGTCAAATCGATTAATACATGCTGATGTATACAGTAGTTACATTATAAATACATTATTAGTGAAGAGTTATATTATTAGTAAATAATTACAAATACAGATTTATTTTAATTATTATTATTATTTGGTGTTTGTGTTGTTCCTGTTCAGACCAAGCTCACACTTCAGAAGGAACTCTTCCGAACGTTGAACTCCAGTTTCCTAACCTCAGCACTGACCCCTGCTTCCCTGTGCGCCGTGGCAACCGGGCCTCTGTCTCTAAGTCATGTTCATCCACCTCCGGCCATAGTTCACGCGCCCTTGTTTAGCCCCACCCTCTTTAGACCTGCCCTCGAACCCCTGACTCACGGTCCAATTGTCTTCTCTCCTTACTGAAGGTTCCAGCATTTCATAGGAAGTGAATCAGGCAGCCACACAGATTACGCTGCAGGATGTTTATTATTTATTTATATCAATTACATTTTTTTATTTAAAACATTCATATTTATTTTTTTAAAGTCTGAAATTTCTGGAAAACAATTCTGTTACTGTCAGCTCGAAGCACACATTTGAGATTCTGTTTGTAGCATTTATATTTGTGTCTCGACATGATATACAGTATACTGTATGTTTAAATATACTGTACTGTGCAAAAGTTTTAGGCAGGTGTGAATAATGCCGTAATGTAAGGAAGCTTTGAAAATTGAGTAAATGAGCAGATGTGAAATCCAAACCAGTGTGACTAGTTTATGAAGGAACTCAGTTGTAGTAAACCTACAGTGTTCCATACACCTTTGAGAATTGGTTGCCTGCAGACAATCATTATTGTGCCGCTCTCTAGCCCTTCAGCAAACAACCTGCCTCCTGCTACAGGTAAATATTTTCAAATTTGACTCATCAGTCTAGAGCACCTGCTGCCATTGGAGGTCTGTCTTTTGGCCCCCATTTCTCAAGACCACTTCTGACCAGACAACAGATCCAACAGTTCCTGGGTCCCCCTGGTTTCCACCAATTATTTGTAGATGGCTGCAGGAATCTTCCGATGTCAAAGGGAAGTAAGCATGGTAAGAGAAGTAAGCAGACTATTTTCTGTTCTTTAGGCAAGACCTGTTGGCCAGTAGGTACAAACTTAAGAAGAGACAGCAGAAGATGTAATTTCCTGTGGTGGCACAATCCACTCCAGCCATTTTCATGGCTAATCCATCACAGGGCACATACGCACACACCCACTATGGGCAATTTGGGAACACCAATCTGCATGTTTTTGGACTGTGGGATGAAACTGGATTACCTGGAGGAAACTCACCAAGCACAGGGACAACATGCAAAGCCAATGCACACAGACCCCGAGGTGAGAATCAAACCCAGACAGTGGAGGTGCAAGGCGACAGTGTTATCCACTACACTACCGTGCTGCCAAAAACAAAGAGTACTGTAGTCACACTAAATATTCATTCATTCATTCATTTTCTATACCGCTTAATCTTGTGTTCAGGGTCGCGGGGGACCTGGAGCCTATCCCAGGAGACTTCGGGCACTAGGCGGGGTACACCCTGGACAGGGTGCCAATCCATCGCAGGGCAACACTAAATATTGATATAGAAATTTTAAATATTAAATTTCTTTACTGAGCTGTTCGCTCAGTTTGCATTTTGTATATGAAAATAAACAATTAAAATCTAAATTTTTAAAAGCATTCCTACTTTGCAGCATTTCGTCTTGCCTGGCTAAAGTTTGTGCAGAGTACTATATGTATACAATGTAGGTACATGTTTCTTACAATTATTTTTTGATTGTTTTTTTTTTTTTTGAAAGGTCAGCAGAAGTTTAAGAAAGATTGCAATAAAAGATTGTAATAAAATGTGTGAAATATTGTAAAAAATAATAAAGTGAATTAAGGACAAAATTAAGGAAAAATGATGTACAAGTTCAAGTCAAAGCCGGACTTTTGATTGTGCTGATAACAAGAGTAAAGCAATTTCCCTCTGGGATTAATAAAGTTCTTTGAATCTTGAATCTTGAAAAAACTCCCCTTATTTCTCTACACTAATGCACTTATCATAGTGTTTCACTAGTGCTTGGATACCCTGGGCCAAAATATAATATACAGTACAGTGGAACCTTGGATTACGAGTAACGCGGTTTACGAGTGTTCAGCAAGACGAGCAAAGATTTTTAATTGATTTTGACTTGAAAAACGAGCGTTGTCTTGGTTTACGAGCATCGAGTATCATGCATCACGCATGTGCTTCTTGTTTTGACGCTGAGCGTCATGTCATCACAACTGAGCCAACGATTTTTCTCTCTCTCTTGCGCTGTGGAATTGTAGGTAATCGTCTCCCCTGCTGGGTGAACACACACACACGCACACTCAGAAACTCTGCAAGCCCTAAGACCCAGCAGGGGAGACGATAGGTAGGTCTCCCCTGCTGGGTCTTAATGCTTGCAGAGTTTCTGAGTGTGCGTGTGTGTGTCTGTGTAAGGCAGAGAGTGTGTGTGTTTGTTTGGGAACCTGAGAGGAGGGGGGCTGTAAAGGCGAGTGTGTATGTGTGTGTGTGTGTGTCTGTGTGTGTGTGTCTGTGTGTGTGAGAGTGCGCTCATTCACTTACACCAACACACACACACATACATATATACATATATACATATATATATACTGTATATATGACTCTAGAAACTAATTAGAGAAGTCAGCCATTTATAAAAACATAATCAGGAACCAAAAAAAACCAATATACATATATATATGTCATATATACATATATATATATATATATATATATATATATATATATATATATATATATATATACTGTATATATGACTCTAGAAACTAATTAGAGAAGTCAGCCATTTATAAAAACATAATCAGGAACCAAAAAAAAACAAAAACAGTTTTTTTGTTTTACCCTTATGAATGTGCATTATATAGCTTTTTTCAGCTACTGACAATCAGTTTCTGTTGCTCGTACACTAATTTGAATTAATAAAAATTTCAGCCATATTGTGTGATAAAAGAATCAGCGAGAATGAAAGGAGAGGTGTTCAAGACAGTGGTGAGACCAGCAATGCTCTACTGCTTAGAGACAGTGGCACTGAAGAAAAGACAGAGCATCCAGGTGTCGTGCATTCCCCTTGATTGCCATCATACAGGATGTGCAGAATGTGAATGTGCAGAATATGCAATATAAGATATGAGATGTAGGTGTGACAGTATGAGTGGAATATGAGGTACAGTATGGAATGAACTGTGTGTGTGCCAGCATTTACTATTGTGTTATTGTCCATGTGTTGTCCACGTATTTAAAGTGTGAGTTAGCCCTCTTGAATTTGAAGCAGAATATGTGCAGAATATGAGCAGTAGTGCAATGTGCAATGTGGTGAGTAATGTAGTGTGCTCCAACAAGTGTGAAGGAAATAAAGGCAAGTCCAACTTGTTGTCTGCTTGGCAGTGCCCTGCTGGCATGTGGGCACAGACTGGTGAGATGTGGACAGTGGACAGAGGGCCAGCGTTGGCCCGCATGGACAGCAGCTCCTGCCTCCGTCCGCTCGCGCTGACTCTGCTCTTGGCAGATGGCCGGACCAGCCCTTCCCAGCTCTCTGTGGGCGCGGCCTCAGACGGGAATCCTGTCTAACGTCTGGTGGCTGGGTGGCTTTTCCCAGGGACCGTGACGTGAACCTCCTTGCGGCCTTTTCCTTTTCGGCGGCAGGGTCACCATAATCCGGCTCCATTGTGAGAGCTGAAGAGCCACGGGAGCTCCGGCAGTGAGCTCACGGCTATCAAAGGCATTCTCGTCTCTTTGAAGTCCCGGTGGCTTGTTCCATTGCCCCACTAGCTTTCTGCTCTTCCGCGAGCGTCGACACTCACACCGAGTAGTAAAGTCCTCAGCAACCCAACTGACTCCTTGCTACAATCCCCGCTGTATTTTATAGCCTGAGGAAAAGCCTTGGATCATTAGCGGCAATAACTCACCAGCTATGCCTAATTCATCAGCCCCACTCCTTTGCATATATGAAGGGGAGGCTGTCTAACTAGTGAGCTTCGAAGTGAGTGAGGAGCGATATTGATTTGGGCGCACGCCTATCATAGGCTCCCGCTGTGACATATTTCAGCATATGACATATTAACGTCTACGCGTAAAAGAGAACATATCTCTCCAGTTCTGGCTTCTCTTCATTGGCTCCCGGTACAGTACCGAATTAATTTAAAATTCTCTGGGTCACGTTTAAATGTTTACATAGCCTTGCTCCTCCCTACCTCTCAGAACTGCTCCAGCCCTATGCCCCACCCCGGTCTCTCAGATCATCAGATAAACATTTGCTGATGGTACCCAAGACCAAATGCAAGCCCAGGGGTGATCTAGCGTTCTCTGTGGCGGCTCCCAAATTGACTTACTGTACCATTGACCATTCGTGAGGCCACATCATTGAGGGTGTTTAAGTCCAATCTTAAAACTCACATGTTTTCTCTGGCATTTAATCCAACATGAGATGTTGATTTTACATATTGTTTAACAAATTTTTTTAATAATTTTTTTTTATTATCTTGTTTTTATTTCTTTATTTTATTTTATTTTATTAGATTACTATGTTATTTTATTATTTATGTGAAGCACTTTGGGGCATTCTTGTTATTAAAGTACTATACAAATAAAAATTAGTTGAGTTGCGTTGAGCACGTGTCTTATACACCTTCGAAACAAATACACAATATAATACATACCAATCCACTTGACTAAATCTAACAGTGAAATGTTGTCTCTGCGCCTCTAAATCATGAGGGGAATCCTGGACACCATTTTGTCTCAGAGTGAATTTCCTCATACAAAATAATGAAAACTCCAATGATTCGTTCCAAAACCAAAAATATTCATATAAATGTAACGACGCGGGTCTCAAGAGGGGCAGAACCACGCATAAGTATTCTGAACTGTTCAGAAACACAAGGCCGAGAACAGAACAGAAACAATCTGATTGTAGTTGTCCCAGAATAAATGATAAGGTATGGACATCTGGTCTGGGTCAGATAAAGAGTTGTGAGTTTGATTATGTTAACATAGAGGTTTGTGTATAAAATAGCTCAGGTAAGAGAAAGAAATAATCTTTCTCCATGCTGCAATTGTTTGCTGTATGAGACTGGTCCTTCTGCAGGAGTTTAAAATAAAACCTTTGTGATTTTGCTCTTACTGTACCTAGTGTATGAATTGCTTGTCTTTATAATGTTTACAGAATTTCCACCACACTCCCCAGTCCAATGCTAAAATCTCCTCATCGGCGATGTAAACCGGACGGTGAAGGAATTATACCATTATTTCATTTGTTTCTAGCTCTTTCACTGTGTATGAATCTCCTTTAATGTTTATGTTTAGGAGTCATTCGGCTTCTGTTTTGTCTGTTACTGTCACTTCATATTCAGAGGTTTGTGTTGGGTGAACTGCCAGTATTTCCCTCTGCTGAGGGAAAAGATTTATTTATTTATGTCCTCTGCTTTATTCGTTTTGTTTTTCCCACATCAGTTATTAACGTTGCATCTTTTTTGTACATTCTTTCTACTTATTTTCCTTTGCTTATTTTCCCATCCATCTTTCACTTGTTTTCCGTCATCTTCCTCGTTTATCGTTGTTTCCTTTTGGTCATTCAATGATCAATCTACTTGTTTAATTTTTATTCCTTGTGTCTCTATTCCATTCATCCACAAATCCAATCACCGTGTCCTGTTGTCCGGTCTTTGGGTTAGATCTAAGATTCTTTCCTTCCATGTGATTATGTCCCATCCTCCAATGTAATACAAAAATAAAGTAATTATTTAAAGAAATGAAAAAGAAAAAACTCCAATAACTGCAGAAGAGAAATGTATCTCGTTAAAAACAACAACAACAAAAAATATATATTAACAATATAGGGAGGGCCTCGCCCACCTTCTGTAGCCATTCAAAATCAAGAGTTACAGTACCAACAGCGACCTCTGGTGCTCTCAGCCTGGTATGGGTGAAAGTGAAAGCTTGTTTAAAGGTAGGCATATTTGAACAATAAGAATGCAGTAAAAAAAAAAAAAATAAGATAAGAGGCAAAAAACTGTAAAGCAAATAAACTGGAGTTTACCCCAGTAGAACAAAAGGGTTGAGACTTTATGTCTGGGGGTCAAGGGGAGAAACTCTGATTATTGACTATGCACTGAGCAGCAGTTCGGGCTTTGCAGGTGCTTTACCGCACGGTAGTGACGAAAAAAGAATTGAGACAAAAGGCAAAGCTCTCAATCTACCAGTTGATTTTTGTTCCTACCTTCACCTATGGTTATAAGCGTTACGTCATGACTGAAAGGACAAGATTGAGGAAACAAACAGCTGAAATGGGTTTTCTCAGGAGGAAAACTTTTCCCTTTTCCCTTAGAGATGAGATGAGATGAGAAACTCAGAGAAGAACATCTACTTCTTTGCATGGAAAGGAGTCAGTTGAGGTGGTTTGGGTATCTGGT
Source organism: Channallabes apus (assembly GCA_030522415.1). Classification (NCBI taxonomy): domain Eukaryota; kingdom Metazoa; phylum Chordata; class Actinopteri; order Siluriformes; family Clariidae; genus Channallabes; species Channallabes apus. The sequence goes on along the minus strand of CM060104.1, from coordinate 39,283,287 downwards.
AAGGGTGCTACCAGGATGCCACCCTAGGGAGGTGTTGTTGGCACGTCCGGTGGAAGGAGGCCACAGGGCAGACCGAGGAATAGATCTGATTCAATCTGATTCAACTGCGCCATCATAGATGAAGGTGAAACATACAGTAGGAATGTTTTTTGCTCATCTTGGATTGGGATATGATCAGAAAACAGCTCAAAAATAAAGAGGTATTAGTAAAAGGTATTAGTATCTAGGTATCTTGATGAGTAAAAAAATGTGAAGAACTGCTATTATTTCTCAGTTTCTCAGTTCCTGTTAACAGCAACCTGGTTACCCATGTTTTTGGGTGACCACAGAAGCTATGAACCTGTTGTCCATTCTTTAATAAACCTCAACATAAGAAGTGTGGTCTCTATTAAAGCATATTTAGTCCTTTAGCTTGTTAAAATGTTAAAATGTAATGTATTTACCAGATCCTTTACCGGACCCAAATCCTTTTATTATTGTTTTATTAAGCCTAGGATTTCTCCTGAACTGCACTGCACCATGCAGAATTCTGATGAATGTCCAGATGAAGGACCTTTGATTTTCTAGACTGCATCAATTCAATTCAATAAAATGTTATTTGTATAGCGCTTTTAAGAATTCACATTGTCGCAAAGCATCTTAACACAATCAAAAGAATTATTTAAGTTTGTATGAAATGTAAATGTGTATAAATCAAAATAATAAGATTGTCCCTGATGAGCAAGCTGAGGACAATGGCGACAGTGGCAAGGAAAAACTCCCTGAGATGGTACAATAGGAAGAAACCTTGAGAGGAACCAGACTCAACTGGGAACCCATCCTCATCTGGGTGAAGCACGCTGGAAGTTCAGTATAACAGGAGATGTGTTTAAGTTAATATAGAGTCAAGTTTGTTATTAGAGGCTCAGGTAGACTGTAGGAAACTTCAGTCCTGAACGATCCTGAAGTGACTGCAGTCACGAGTCCTCAGAGAACAGCTGTCAGGATCAGCCGAGGCCAGGACTGTCTAGATCACTGACAGCTCAGGAGAGACATGTATAGCTCGACAGAGAGACAGGGAGAAGGAAAAAGAGAGAAGGAGAGAGAGAGAAGAGAGCAGAAGAGTAGGAGAGATACAGTAACGGTTAGTGGTCACAGTCACATAATGTACAAAGTGAATGTATATTTAGTGCAGAGTGCAAGCAGGGACCCGCGCAGGACTAACTATGACTTCCAGAAGGAAACACAGACATGAGGGGGAACTGGGATGTAAAGCGATCAATCACTTCACCATAAACAAACCTGATTGATCAATGTAAGGATTTCTTGTTTTTGCTAGACCCCGTCTAGTCAGTGCTCAGCCTGTATTTTGCTTCCCGCCTGGTACCAGGGAACCCCTCAATAATACACAAGTCCGTGATCAGTGAGACGTTCCAAGTTTATTGTGGGAGAGAGCAGTATATATAGCACACACACACAAAGAACCAAAGAAGAGGGTGCAGAAGTGTTTACATTTGAGCAGGAATGTTTAGAAAAGATAAGGTAAAGAAGAACATAAAAATTAGGAGTAGCTCTGCATTTACGAGCGTTTAACAGTTTTACGACCCTTAACATAAACTACTATAGGATGTGTTTATTGAAAGTGCAGCTTGTGTCGAGGTAAGAGAAAGAAGTAACATTCTGTTCTCACGCACACAGAATATCATAAAACATACTAAAAATCAAATATTCCCTACAGTTCCCCCCTTTTATTCATAAGAAACATCGTTGAATAAAACTCAGAACTTTCAAGAAGTCGCCGGCGGATAATAGGTCATCGGACACGGCGCAGGAACATAACCTGAAACATACTTATACAAAAGATTTTGCACACAGCGAAGAATGCATGGACCTAAAAGACACAACAGGTCTGAATCATTGGTATATCGCTTAGCGGTCCAATTAGCGAATCGCCAAAAAACATCATCATGTGGATGAGGTTGCACTATGTACAACAATCTCTCATTCAAGATTAAGAGGACAAAAAGAAACTTCATTCTAAGGCAGGAGAGGTTACCACCATACTCCAAGTGCTGTTCTATAAACTCTACAGAATGAAGTGTGACGAAAAGAATACACATAGATATAACAGGTTGAGTGTAAACCTGTGTGTGTGAAAAATCTTGTTCACAATGTCAAACATATAAATAACTACTAGTGGTGAACTATTGCCCTTCTTGACGCTACAGTGCTCAGAGTGCGGGCACGCCCAATCTGCACTCGTCCCACCTTACGAGGCGCTAAGACACCACCAGGAATGGTAAACTAATAGCAATAGTGAAGTCGTCCTGTGGCAACCCAAGACAATCCCTCTGTGTCACGTCATGGGTTGGTCATCACTGCAGCACGTCTTCAGTCTAGGAAACAACAAAAATCACAGAGAAAGAAAGATAATAATACACAAACATTTATTCATCCTTTGATCTCACGCCGACAGGACATCTCTTCAGCCTAGTAGCATGGATCCACTGTGGAAAAAGATCAGTTAGGACAGCAGTACGAGTAATTGCGATTATTTCTGCTGGTCCGTCATATTTACAATCTCCCAGTTTTCTGGGGGTCAAAGATCTTACCAGAACAGTATCTCCCACATTAAAAGGATGTGTGGGTTTTGTTGAGGGTACTGGAGTCACATTAGCAATCCGTTCATAATGTTTAGTTAGGGTGTCTATTAGAGCAGCAGAATATTCAGCAATATGTACATCAAGATCAGTTGTTCCTATCGCGGGTTTACCTTTCCTCCATGGCACGGGAAAAGGTCTGCCAAATATAATTTCATGTGGTGACATGTGCACATCTTTTCTTGGTGTCATTCTCATTTCAGCTAGAACAGCAGGTAACAGATCAACCCAGTTTTTACTCCCCATAGTTTGCATTGCTTTAGTCAGTTTTTCTTTCTGTGTCCTATTTGTTCTTTCTACTATACCTGATGACTGTGGATGATAAGGAATGTGAAAATGCCAGGACAGTGAAAGATATTTACACAAATTCTGTGTTACCTGTGATGTAAAAGGTGTTCCTTTATCCGAGTCAATAGCATGAGGAACGCCATAACGAGGTATTATTTCTTTCGCTAGGACCCGGGTCACCACCTTTGCATTCTCTCGAGCACACGGGAAAGCTTCCACCCACCTTGAAAACTTGTCTACCAAAACCAGAAGATATTTGAATGGGCCACATGCAGGCATATGTGTAAAATCAATTTGCCACTCTGCAAACGGAGCAGTAGGTAACAGAAGACTTTCGTGTTTACCTAAACCCTTTGTCACATTATTCTGAGCACACACCAAACATCTAAATATTAATAAATCTATTGTTCCAAGCATGTTAGCTATGCAAAAGAGTTTTTTCATATCTTCCTTAACCCCCCTTCGTGCACGATGTGTAACACCGTGGAACTCGCGCATGAGGAACGGAAGACAATGAGACGGCAGGCACAAACGGCCATCAGCACAATACCATAAACCATCAGAAGCAACGTAGGCACCCTGAGCTTGCCAAAAAGAGGACTCATTCGGCGTGGCTGAAGCTTGCAAAGACAATAAATCTACATCGGGAATCAAAGAGCTAGCAAGAAAAGATGTATTGATCAAATCAGAACCAGAATCAGGAAAGAAAATCTGTTTTTGAGCTGCTTTTTTAGCAATACGATCAGCTAGCGAATTCCCTCGCACTTCCATAGAATCACCAGAAGAATGAGCCTTAATTTTTACAATAGCAAGAGTACCAGGTAGATGGCATGCGTCTATTAAATCCTGAACAAGGGAAGAATGAGAAATTAGCTTACCCTCAGCAGAACGAAAACCCCTGGATTGCCAGATGCGGCCAAAGTCGTGAGCGATACCAAAAGCGTAACGAGAATCAGTGTATATAGTGTCATCTTTTCCTTCAGAAAGAACACACGCACGAGTTAGAGCAAAAAGTTCAGCTGCCTGAGCAGATGAGAAAGGGAGAGAGTAAGCTTCAATGGTTATACCTGGCAGTGCACACACAGAATAACCACAGAGAAATTTCCCATCATATGGTTTTGAACAGGAACCATCTACAAACAAAGTGTCACCAGTTGTTAATGGAGTAGAAGATAGATCAGGACGTATACTAGTGGAGTGAATAATCTCTGAACGACAGTCATGATCTGTGTCTATTAGCGTGTCGTCCTGTGCATTGATCAAGCGTGCCAGAGCATATCCGAGGGTGTCAAAAGAAGAGGTGGTTTTTATCTCTAAGTTACTTGTAGAACACAGGATAATCTCATACCCAGACCGTCTCTGAGCCGTCATGTGTTGTGTTTGAATGTTCTGCAGCACTTGTTTAACCTGATGTGGAGAATACAAAATTAAAGGATTAGAGAGAACAATCTTTTCAGCATCTTGTACCATCACCGCACAGGCGGCCACAGCCCTGAGACAGGCAGGCAAACCTTGTGCCACAGCATCTAAAGTTTTAGATAAGAAAGCACATGGTCTCATCCCCCCCCCATGCTCCTGTGCCAATACAGCAGAAGCGGTGCCCCTGTGCTCACACGCATATAGATGGAACGGTTTTTGATAATTAGGCAGGCCCAGTGCTGGAGCAGAACATAGGGCCTTTTTCAGTTCCTTGTATGCCTCAATCATGTCAGCAGTCCATGTCAGAGGCTGTTGGAGCGGATCATTGTGTGAGATGGCTGTCCTGATGCGTTTATCGTAGAATGAGCAGTCAGGAATCCACTGACGACAGTAGTTGATCAGTCCCAGGAAAGCCATGAGAGCATGTTTAGTGCTGGGACGTTTAGTGTCGAGAATAATCTGGATTCGTTCCTTTGAGAGCCCTCTTTGGCCTTGGTAGAGTTCAAAACCCAGGTATTTTACAGTGTCTCTGCAAAACTGTAATTTAGTCTTTGATACCTTGAAACCCTTCTGTGCCAGGTGTTTCAGGAGACAAATGGTGGCTTCTTCGCAGATGGCAGGCGAAGCGGCAGACACCAGTAGATCATCCGCGTAAGATAGGACAACAGAATCAATGGGGAGAGTTAGATCACCAAGTGCATCTCTTACTACAGCCGAAAAAACAGCCGGTGAGTCAACACAACCCTGCGGAAGACGAGACCAGGTGAACTGCCGCCCCCTGTGGGTGAAGGCGAACAATGGCTGTGTCTGCTCTTCCACAGGAACACTGAAGAAGGCAGAGCAAAGGTCGATAACAGAGAAATGCGAATGATGACAAGGTATAGAGGAGATGATGGACAGCACATCAGGCACAACAGGTGCTACAGGGATAATTATGTCATTTATTTTTCTCAAATCTTGTGTAAATCTCCACGTACCATCAGGTTTCAGTACTGGATTAACAGGTGTGTTATAAGAACTTACACATGGTTTAATAACACCCTGCTTGAGCAATGAGCTTAAAATTTCATCTATTCCTGAGGCCTTGGCCTCGGAGAGTGGATATTGTTTGATGTACACAGGTTGCAAATGTTTTAATTTAGCTTCATAAGGAACACAGTGTACTAACCCCACCTCATCCTTATGTTCAGCCCACAGACTGCTCGGCACACATTGAAGGGCAGCAGGAATAGAGCTGTTCTGTGAAGAAAGGAAACAATTATTTACACGCATATTTGTGAGGTGGGAAAAAGGAACTGAATCAGGCACTTCAACAGTGAGTTTTGCGCCAGAAAAAGTCAAGGACATGTGTAGTCTGCTCATTAAATCGCGTCCTAGCAGATTAAAAGGACAATCAGGCATACAGACAAAACGATGAGAGAGATGAATTCCCTTATCTAAAGGACATGTTACAGTTACCTGAGGAGTGAAATAATTTCGTTGAGCAACCCCTTCAATTCCCACAGAGCTGATACTTTTATTCGAGAGCGGTCCCTCATAATCACGACCTAAAGACGACATTGTAGCTCCCGTATCCACCAAAAAAGAGAATACAGAACCATCTATACACAATTCTATAAAGGGCAACTCATTAACCTGAGGTGACTCGAAAGTACAAAGTAACATCGCGGGGCTGGAACTCTGCAGGCATCCCTATGCATCATATACTCCTACCTGCATCCCTGAGAAGGGATTGGGTCTATATTGCTGCTGCTGTTGTTGTGGTTGTACTCGCTGTGGTGGCTGCTGTGAAGGATTAGGAGAAAATACTTTATTAGCATCATGCCACTGATCATCATTCAATCGATTGTACATAGTTCTGTCCACTACGTCCCTCATCAAGGGCCTTCGTGCGACATTCACGAGCCCAATGACCTTCTTTATAACAATAATAACAATAACCAGATCTACGGGGTGCACTCTGACCCTGCAGACCTCCTTTACCTCTTCCACAGCCTCCTCGGCCTCCTCTACCCCCCTTTTTTCCACCTCTGTGTCCTTCACTCTCCACAAACAAACATGCCACTTGTCTGTTTTCTAAAATACCGTCTCCTTCCAGTGTTCTCACACGCTCACCTAATTTTTTAATAGTTGTTGTAGAACGGTCTGACAATTGAAACTTTAAAATCTTCATGATTTCTGGTCGACAATTATTCAAGAAGGTGGTAAGGAAAAGTGGGTTAGGGTTTTCTTCAGGGAGGGGCATACCACCCAAAAGGGTCCAGGTCTCTCGAAACCTCTCCAGAAACCTGGATGTGGTCTCACTCTTTTCTTGTTTACAATTAGTTACCTGTGACAGATCATGACTAGCTTGTTGACGTGCAAGAAGATAAGTAGTTAGCTCATCTTTTAAAAGTTTCATAGCCTCATTAGAATTACCCCAAAGAAAATCATATTCCTTCTTTTTTCGTCTCCCCCCTCCCTCTACGTCTTCATGTTTCACCACTACAGTCCATCTGTCTTTTTCAGGATCTAAACATTTTACCGTCTTTATCAAATCAGCCTCATCGTACCCATCTCCCAAAACCGATTACAAAATAAAGTGATAATCCGCACCCACGAGCTGACAGTGCCTGGAAGCCTTTATCAGCATATCAACAAAATGCAAAGGTTTGTTGGGAGAAGGGAGCATCTTAATAATGTCCTTCAGCGTGCTTACGGATGGTGGAAGGATTTTTGGACCCTTTGGTCCCATAGAGAAAACAAGCGCAGTGTTTTCTTGTCGAGGTTTGGGGCGAGAGCTCTCATCCGGACCTTCATCGTCCAAGTTATCAAAATCCTCACCATCAGTATCCTCGGGATCATCCGAAAGAGGGCTCTCAGGAGTTCGTCCTGACACCTTCTTGGGAGTCTTTCCCTTTCCTGAGGCACACACTTCCGACGAAGGTGAGCACGGTTTTGTGGGTACGGGAGAGACAGGCACAGATGGGCAGCTCACAAAAGGATTAGTGGGATTCAAATTAGGATAAATTTTCTCAATTATTTGTTGGTTAGATGCTGATGTTTCTATGTCAACATGATATGGAGGAGGGATCGGAAAGGTTGAATGAACGGGCGGCTTGAATTTAGTTTCAGATGTGACCTTTGGAATCTTTTTCTTCTGTATTTTAGTTTCTTTTATGTCTAAGTATTTATCCCAAAGAGCTTTCATTTCTACCCATTTTTGATAACATGAACCCATGTAAGGATAATCCCATCCTGGGTCACCCATACCCTCATACTGTATATCTGAGAGTAAGCAGAGGCTAGATATTCAGGCTTAAAAGTACCTCCGCGTGGATAGGTTAAAAATTGAAATTGTGGTTCAGTCCACCCTGATAAATTATCAAGCCAAGGTGTGGTAAAATAAGTGAGTCCACACCTATTCATCCAGTCACGCGGAACCTCTTCTGGGTCCGGCTTTGGATAAGTAGTTGTGTTCTTATTACCCATTTTATAAATGTGAATTAACCCGCGACAGAAAGAACCAATATCTTCAACAAAAAACACACAATACAACAACAAAAGACAACAAAAAGAGCTCAACAAAGACAAAAAAACAAAAAAAGAGCGGGCAACAGAATACAGCTTCCACACTATGCTTCAGTTCAAGGAACCTTTCAGAAGCGAGCACGCGCTATACTGGCGTAAAAGCCACAAGACAATCCTCCCCCGTACTATATATGGTCCAGATACCAAAACCCAGGGAGCGTGCTTGCTCTATCCTTATAGAGAAAAATAAAAAAGCAGCACTCACCTGATTAGAGGTATCCCGGATAGAGCCTCCTTCTTTCTCTTGTTGACCATCGAGACGTTTTCTGGAGTAAACAGTAGTGCTCTCTTGTTTTCTTTTCGAGAGCTTTATATAGGGGCTGAGGCGGGTGCAGACATCAGCTGTGGCTCGTTGTTAGGATCAATGGTGGCTGCTAGCTTTTGAAACAGTGGAAGCTCATATTAGGCCTTCATCATAAGTTTTTTTATTATAATGAAATTTTTCATATAAAAAAATCACCTGCAAATCCGCATGGGACTGAACTCGAATCTCTGTAGGCTACAGTGTTCAGTCCCATGCGGATTGAGGGGCGTTTCTAGGATTTTCAGGTAAGGGGGGCTCAGCCCCATAGATGTTTAACACAGAATCAGTACTCAAATGAGTCTTCTTGATCACACATGCTGTTTACCGTATATATTATACTCTGCCTGTATTCTGCTGTCCCGCCTGAGCTCAGGGAACCCCGACGTTCAAAGTTTATTGTGGAAGACAGAAGTATATATATATATATATATATATATATATATATATATATATATATATATATATATACACACACACACACACACACACACACGTACACACACACCCACAAAGCACCAAAAGGAGGGTGCAGAAGCGGTTACATCTGGTCCGGAATGTTTATGAAGGATAACATGGAGAAGAACAGGAGGCAGACATTAAAATCTGTGATATAGATAATTTCTGATGCAATGACTTCAATCAATGTTGGGATTACAGTGTTAATGTGCCTGAGAGGCTGCGCTTTCAGAGAACTGAACTGTAGAACTGAACAGAGAACTGTAGATGGAAGGTTTTTCAAGTCACATGGGAGTGGGTCTTCAAATGAGCAGCAGGTAAGAATAGAACATCTTTTTTTTTAATGTGACATGAAAAACCTACATCTACAGTTAAATATAAATATTAAAACTTTGATCATCATGTTATCTAGTTTAAATGAGTGTTTTAGCTACATAAATAAGACAGTAGGTTCTCTATTCAACCCCTTAAAATTTCATAGCTACTCGGCTTTTTATTCAAATTCATTAATATAGACGAACATTGTTTTAATGTAATTAAACAAAGCATCTTTTTAATATCATTCTTTTTATTTGTTTGTTTCTATTCATTAAAAAAAGGAACTTTTTTTTAAATCAAAGTGACAAAAACCCTACTCTAAGGCTAATAAATGTATTTTACCATTTGGGACATTATTTAATACAATATTTATTACAAAAAATAGGAATTTTCTATCTCTGTAAATCACACTGCTATACGAGAGCACTGAATGTTGTCCGTCACTATTTTTAATCATTTATGTTCATAACTCTATGGTAGTTAATGCCATATGCACTGTGTAATGTTTTATATAGACAGGTTTATTTAAAAACACACACCTTGACTTAATCCTCCCTCTGTGATGGTGAATTGAAGACCCGCTGAAAAGTCTGCCGACACTTTCATATGAAATTTAAAGGGGACGATAGGGGATCAGCAATTTGTGTGAAGTTTTTGGAGAATTTTTAGGCGGGCTGAGTACAAATGTTAGTGCGGCTAAAGCCCCCCTAAAAATGGAATGGCGACGCGCTCTCTGTAGCGCTGATGTATACTTAAGACATGCTGTCAATCAAAAAGGGGTTCCGCCCTTTAAACAGCTCCTCCAATCATCATGCAGCAGCCCGGCGTCCTGTCCCACCCACTGCTCCATTCACCCTCAGAGAAGCTCAGCGTCCCTGGAAGTGACGATTTTGGTGCATTTATCCAATTAGCGTCCAGCTTTTCTGCAGTGAAAAAAGCTAGTCTGTGCTTCGCCATAGAGTTCCAGTGAAGCTGGGCTTCAGGAGGGTTTAATGTGCTGTGCTGCACGGAAATGTATGACAAGAAAATCGCGTCAAACAATCTACAATAAATATCTGATTCTGAACGAGCTAGTCATGAAGTTGAACGCGTTCTAGCGCACTTTTATTAAAACCAATATAAATACGACAGTGCATATATGAGCAATTATTTTCTGACATAGTAGAGGAAGCTGAGCTTCCCTTGTAATCTTAGAGCAGCCGCCACTGGTTAGGATGTACTAGCGGTCGGAGGTGAAAAAAAGGGGCTGATGCACAGTTCATGTGGATTCAGTTTTTATTCCCAAATGTGTCTTGCAAGTTTGCAAAATGTAAAAACACCCAGATGAAAAGAGAAAGAAAATAAACAAAAGAAAAGGTCCTAGATCACCAAACAAACAATAAGAAATCAATACTACTTACAATTTTTACAAGGTAAAGTTCACTACAGTATACCAAAAAACAGGCCCAACTTGCCACATGGTTAACCACTATAAACCTCCTCTCCACTCTCTTCTCCTTCAAAATGTCTGCCTGAAGCCAGTTTCTCAACCTGGGCTCCGCTCACATTGGCATCTACCATTTACACAAGAGGTGGAACTACAGGTTATAAATTTAGAGCAGGACTTTACACTGTCTATTAAACAGTTCTAAATCAGTGTTATATAACACAACAGATTAACTTATGTACTGGGGTTACTGTGAACCATTTACCAATACAAAAACAAAAAAAAAAGTGTTTTGCTGCCATTCAGTTCATGTGGAGGTAAAATGGTGTAAGCAGTGTAAGGATGTACATAACTTTTACAAAATACAAGTCCATGGTCACAGTCAGACTGTGACACGTTATACAAGTTTATTTGTCTCTTATTTTGTTGGAAGGAAGAGAGAAATTCTGCGTTCCCAGCACCTTGCGGAGAGAGAGAGATAGAGAGCGAGAGAGAGACAGAGATGCTATCTGCTATATGCTGAACGATTATGGAGTTTTCAGTAAAGAACACATTCAGTACTTTCAACCCCTGGGTGAAAAATCCTTGTCCTTGTCACATGCAAATTATCATACAGTATGTGATTTAAAAAAAAAAAAAAAAAAACACTCTCTAATCATTAAACAAACATATTTTTGGATGATCATTCAATATATGCTGTGCCCAGTACACATTTAGTTTTTTTGCCTGATTATATGAATATCATGACTTTTAAAATTAAAATTATGCTATTAAATTTTCATTATTACATAATAGTTACTTTTTTATTTTCATATTTTTCAGCTCAATACAATCTGAGCTCAAGGTTGGGAAATAGACAGTCATTAAAGTACCACAGGTTCACCACAGACTCTGGGTTGTTTCTGGTTTTCTCCTGACCCCTACACTGTAATCAACCCTTTCCGGATCATTCTGTGTCCGGATCCACCCCGGAATTACGTTCTCTTAGTTACCTATGAGACATTTACCCATAGGACTATTACCACCATCTTTTTCCTAGAGTCATGAAAATCTGGAAAAATATCCTGGAATTTAAAAATCATGTTTTCCAGATCTGGAAAAGTCATGGAAAATTACATAGACGAGGGCATTTAATCATGAGGGCATTTCAAATGTACATGTGTGTAAAGTACTTACACTGTGTGTGTGTGTGTGTGTGTGTGTGTGTGTGTGCACATGTATCTGACGGTTGCTTTTAGGCTTCCATCCAACTCCACCACCCCAGGCTATTTAATTAATTAATTTATTTATTTATGCATTTCTATTTATTAATGACTATTCCTATTATTATTCAAAGCAAATTATTTGCCGCATGGATTGTTTAGCTGCGTGGGTTATACACTTTTACTTGTAGCAGCACCAACAATAACTGGGTGTCAGCGAGCTCAACTCAATTATAACAACGTCACTTAAAAAACATCATTCATAGAAATAAAAGAAAGGTTTTGTCTGTAAATTGCTCAGAACTCACTCTTTCAATGATATTTTTATATCAGATTTTCTCACAGCATTACACAAAATTGGCTGGACAGAACTTATTGAAACTTAGCCATAAGTAAGGTATTTGCCTAAAGTAAAACCTTCACCATAAATGAAATCATCGCATGTAGTAGAATGTTAATGTTAGAGTAAATGTAATGAGCAGTTTTGTGCTGGATTTTGTCACAATACGAATATAGCAGTTTTTCCCTGCAGGTGGGCGTAGCTATGCGTGTCACTCAACAGTCAATGTGATAGTTTACTGTGTGATCACAGGGTATGGGGAAGACACAGAAATTAGCTATACAAACATTTTTTTTTATTGAAAATGATGTAATGCAACTACAGTACAAGCCGCCACAATCCTTATGAAACACAAAGGAAAGTAGATTATGAAAACTGACCTTTCACAGATGAATGGACAGATCAATATATGTTTATTCTTCCTGCGGGAAGTTTAAAACCAGGTTGTCTCATATTTTCAGAAACCGTGGCATCTAGAAAAAGCAGTCGTGTGAATCACCACTATAAGATAAAACACAAGTTGTTGGAGCAAATACGTACAGTATATCTGCAGCTCAGAAGGTGAGAGCTTGTAAAATACCTGAACTGAGAGCCAAGTGTTATACACTAAAATCAAGTGAAGTAATGAGCAAATATGTGCCAGATTATGCATGCAAAACTGGATTCACTCTCCAAATACTGAACAGCGAGTGTATTTGGCTGAGAAAGAAAGAAATACAACTTAGTGTAAACAAGGTGTAAGATGTTCAACCTTCCCCAATTTAATTTCTTTGTATTAATAAGGGCTATTAAGGGGTGGCATAGTGGCTTGGTGGTTAGCACGGTTGTCTTGCACCTTCAAGGTTTGATTCCCACCTCGAGGTCTGTGTGCATGGTGTTTGCATGGTTTCCCCCGTGCTTGGTGGGTTTCCTCCGGGTACTCCGATTTCCCCCCACAGACCAAAGACATGCAGATTAGGCTAATTGGCGTTCCCAAATTGCCTGTAGTGTGTGTATGTGTGTGTGTGTGGTTGTATGTGTGCCCTACGATGGATTGGCATCCAGTCAGGGGTGTACCTTGCCTTGTGCCCTAAGCCTCCTGAGACAGGCTCCAGTCCCCCCGCAACCCTGTACACAGGATGCGGCGGTATAAAAGATCAGTGAGATTGAGTGAGTGTATAATGAGTTCTGCTGGACAGAAATACAGATATGTACGTGGACTTCAACCTGAAATAATAATATCACTCATTATATTAAAGATGATCAGATTATTTAGCTTTACTTTTTACCTATTTCTACAAACTCTTTTCCCATCAATGATGGGTACTTACTGTATGCTAGATTATTATAAAAATTATTAAATAAATAAGTTATTGAGTTAATTAAGCATGTAATGTCCGTGCAGATTGTGATTTTTTGATGAACTTGAGCAACTTTACATGATGCAAAACCATGTTACAGATCCAGTTTAGCTGAGTTTAACTGGTGTAGTCCTCCACAAAGAGAAGCTCTTACTCCAATGCAATGAAAGCTTTATTGATATCCAAAGGATGGCTGCAAGATTATTACAGCTGTTTCCTCTGCACAAAGCAAATGTTTTTTATGGGTGTCATACAGGGATAATCAGACCATGGATATGAACTTCATCCGAAATGAATGGAATAAAGTTTTTAATTTTCTATCTTTATCCCATCTTCTATCTTCTGTCTGAAGTCCTGGAGAAGTCATGACAATGTCATGGAAATGTGGCTTGTAACACGGGCTTGTAAATCTAGTTCATGTAAATTTTATTTCAGCACACCATATTCAACTTTAATCATGGATTAAAATGTCATTTCCCAACAGCCAGTGAAATTGCCAGGTGGCTAGTGTCAGACATGGAGACTTATGTCTATAGGTCGAGCCAGGTATTATGTCTGGCAAAGCAGTGCACAAAATTATACTCACCAACAAAAGGCAACACAGTTGAATTCAAGCAAAAATCATGAAAAGTAAGAAAAAACAGAAATGCTGGCACTATCCTCACAATGGGAGGTAGTCTTTTTTATTAAGGGTTACTTATAACAGAAAAAAGAAAAAAATTAAATTAAACAACTAGCCCTTGAAAGCATCCTAGAATCACAGTACAATCCTATGTACAGTATGTGACAAAATACAATTGTGGACTCATCTTTTTATAAAATCTCAAAAAGACACTTTTGAATTCAACAGATAAACTTCCGTATCACAGTGCACGACTTACATTATTAAAACTGTGACCTCTCCTTCATATAGTTATACAAAACAAAACAAGTGTATTGCTAAGAATTCTGTGGTTGCTGAATGACACATTATTTTCATTGCCACTCTCTCTGCATCTGTTCTAGGAGAAAGCTGAGATTTTCTTTTTCACATAGAACCCTAGCTGTAATCTCCAGGAGCAGATTACTGGTGTGCAGGAGTTTTGTTAAGTGCAAACAGAAGTCTTCTCTTCTTCTTTTTTCTACGTTATTATTATACACAATCATAGACAGCAATAAAATATTGTTTTTCGGGTCAGGGGTAGCTCAGTGGTTAAGGCATTGGACTACGGTTCGGAAGATCCCAGGTTCAAACCCCACAACCACCAAGTTCCCACTGTTGGGGCCCTTGAGCAAGGCCCTTAACCCTCAACTGCTCAGATGTGTAATGAGATACAAATGTAAGTCGCTCTGGATAAGCGACTAAACAAATGCCTAAATGTAAATAGCTTTGTAGGCAGCATACTCTATATTTTGTCAATAAAATAATAATTTAATAACATCAATTAATAGCAAGACAGTATACTGGACATGTTCTCATTAAAGGCTGAGTTCTACTAAAGGTCTGAGAGTTGCATGGCTTCAGTAGAGTGGATATTAGAGACTGGGAGCATCTTAGCCTTTGTTCCTCCTCTATTCTTGAGCAGGAACTCGAGAAGAACGAATAGGTTGATGAGTAAGTCAAGAGGGCTGTGGTGGTTTTTATTTATAAGGGTCAATCTGGAAAAACTCAGGGTGATTTTCAAAGCCATGGATCTCTTTTAGATAGAGCAGGACTAACATTTTGTTAAAACTGTCACTGAGGTTTTTATCTAAAGTTTTGTCCCACCGTGATTCATACTCTTTTTTAATATTGTCAGAAATATCCTTGGCAGTGTTCTCTTTTAGACGTGATACAAGCTTTTCTGTTGTATTTATTTTTATCTGTTGCCACTCTTCATAAGTCTGTTCTGAGCCTGAACATTCAGAAAGAAAGATTTTCATGTTTTTACAAGCTGATTTCCTTATTTTTTGGGGGGGAACATTTTTCGAGGAAATGCTCAGATCATTGAAATGAACAGAAAACTGAACGGAATTGCAAAGTTCAATGATTCTGTTCCAACAGTCTTTCCCATTCTGTTCAAAATTTTTTATGTTCTTGATAAAAACATAAAATTTAGTGAATCCGATGTACATTTTAATCCCATACTGTTGTAATTTGGATGATAAACAGATTAAATTATACATGCAGGGGTTGTGGTTCTTTCTTCCTATACAAGGACTATTTACTGTATAAATCCAAATTTCTGAAACATTATTAATTTCCTCTGTTTGGATCATGACTTCAATTTCTTCAATAATACGATCCTCGCTGTGGGAATCTTCGGGGTAAAATGGTCCAATTAATTTAGGACAGAGTTTATCTTCTTTTAATTTGATGAAGGCGATCGCATGTTGTCTGTGCTTCTCCCTCACTAAATCTTTAACTTTACAATTCTGAAACATTTTCAAAAACTCGCCTTCAACTTCATAATTCTTTTCCTGAACAACCCTTGAAACCTCTTTCATGGACAGCAGCTTATGATTTATTCTATTTATTACGATTTCGTTTAGGGTAGCGAAAATCCAGCGATCTTCCTTTGGGTTGGGCACTGGTACATTTCTGGAAAGAAATAAAGAACAGAAAGGATTATTCTTTTTGCAGCAGATGAAATTACTTTATTTTTAATTCATATTTAATCATTAATTTCCTTCATTTCAGTAACTTACATACTGTAACAATGTACATTATACCAAAATATGTTTGCAGATTCTATGCATAAAATACTACTACTACTAATAATAATATTAATTTAGAGAAATTGAATATTGCAGAAAAATAAATTTTTCAAATTGCAAATTTTGGAAATTTAGTACTATAATAAGATTGAATTAAAATAAAAATGTCAATTACACAGGAATTTACAAAGCAGAATTAAAAAATTTAATTGAAGTAGAAAAGTAGAAAAGCATAAAATTGTCAGGATATGACACCAGCAGTATGATTTGAAACATGAAGTACGAGATGATATGAGATGTGTGTTAATGAAGTTAATCCTAATTTTATGTGCAAAATGCAGAAAAATGTGCAACATCTTGATTTTGATGTGTTAGCGGGAATGTGGGTTTTATGTTTATTGTGTGGAAAAAAGCAAATCCAATGAATTTACAGTAGTTTAGAACTTAAACCCACATTTTGTGGAGGAGGGCAGTTGTTTATCCATTAATCCACTGGGGCCTGCAGTGTCTGTAGTACTGTAGCAACATTAAAAAATTAAAAGGATAAAGTAATTTCAGCTTGTTTTCATGTACATTATATGCCTGATTTTATTCATTGTGCTGAGACCACATGAATTGTTGATTAGAGAACTGTGTGAATGCAAAGGTGCACAAGTATTTCTAATAAGATGGTCATGGTCATTAGGTTTTTTATGTTTGTGGTGGCCTCATTCAGCAACACACACGCTAGATGTTGACTACAGATCTTAATCTGATCAAGTGCCTATGGTACAGTACAGTATGTGCTGGATTAACGAGTCTGGTCCATTGTGACAGTGCCGTGCAAGTTTACACTCCACAAGAGCTCACTCAAAGTTCTGTTCACAATTAATTTGAACTAAGATTAGAGCGCCACTGCAGCAGGCCCAGTATGACTGATGGAGAGAGACAGAGAGTTGACTGTTCCTCTTAGCACAGGATGAATCACTGCTCTCTCTCTCTCTCTCTCTGTTTCTCTTTGCTCTCGGCGCTCGTTGGTTAGCTGTGTCGAGAGAGAGCAAACCACTGATGAACGTGTTTTGTGTTTGCATGTCAGTTCAGACGGCAGTTTAAAGGCATTTGAATCCTCTGCCACGACAGAGCTTGAGTGTATACTAGCAATGACGACCAAAGCAGTGTCGGTGTAACTCCAAGTACTGATACACTAGCGGCGAGAAAAGGTAAGCTGGAACGACTTTAACTTAAATACACTAACAGTCATTTATACACAAGTCATCTGATACACTAACAATCTGATTTTGATGGCTGAAAATATTTTAAATGTTTGATTATGTAATAGCTGTTGTTAAAACACAACATTCATTCCATGGGTCTCTAAGATTTAGAGAGTGTACAGTAGACGAGTTTCTGCTTTTCATGGTTCCTCAGTTTGTTACCACCACTGCCTGAAATAGTGACGCACACCATACTGGCAATAATGCTTACCTAACCAGCCACTGTTTTAGTTTCTATAGATGAGGATCGATTTTAAATGAAGGTGTGTTAAACAGGCAGACAAGAAAGGGAAACATTGTCAAGTAGCATAGAGCAGACATCCAGCAAACAACATAAACCAAAGAGAAAAGTCAGATGAGAAAAAGGGCAAAACTATAAGAAAAAAAGAGAGAAAACTAAAGAATTATTAACATTTCGAGTGTTTATTAGGAGCCAAAACATACAATGACTTTGTGTTTGTGTTACCTCTGTATACTGTATGAGGGACTGTAAACATGGGCTTGAACAGAACTCAGGGAAACGTAAATGCATGTGTGAGTTGTGGACTTTCCACTGTGTTCTTTGCTTTTGCATGAGGTTGAACTTATTCAAACAAATTCAAAATAGTCACATTGTACAGCGCTCGCTGTTTAGCCTCTGAGGTTGGTCTCATCATAGTTTGCTGACAACAAAGCTCTGTTGGGAAACCTCTGGTCCTGCACATCTGCATGATACTTAAACACGTACCGCCTGGCTAATCATTGTTGCTGACCAAGTTACACCCCTTCATGGAAGCAGTTTCCTGATGGCAGGGACCTCTTTCAGCAGGAGAGTCTACTCTGACACACTGCACACATTGTTCAGGAACAGTTTGAAGAAAATGACAAACAGTTAGTGGTGTACCTAACTCTTTGTCATGTTCCTTAAACTATTCCTGAACAATGAGTGCAGTGTGTCAGTGTGCTTAATCTTAAAAAGGCCACTGCCATCAGGAAACCGCTTCCATGAAGAGGTGTAACTTGGTCAGGGACTATGTTTAGGTAGGTGGTAAAGTATGTGCCAAGGTAACATCCAAATGAATGGCAGAGCCAAAAGTTCAAGACCTCATCTCGATCTGATCGAGCGTCTGTGGGATGTGCTGGACTAACATGTGCAAGTTTACACTTCACAAGAGCTTGCTCAAAGTTTAGTTCACCGCACATTAAAATGAACGCTCATAGTTAATAATTCTGAATTTTAAGCGAAGTTCAGAGCACCACGGTGCTGCAGGAGAATCAATGAGACTGATGGAAAGATTCAGAGAGGTTACTACGTTCACTTAGTAGATAACTCAATGCTCTCTCTCTCTCTCTGTCTTTCTTTTGCTTGAAGTGAAGTTGAACTTATTCAAACGAATTCAAAATAGTCACATTGTACAGCGCTCGCTGTTTAGCCTCTGAGGTTGGTCTCATCATAGTTTGCTGTACCCAAATCTCTGTTGGAAAACCTTTGGTCCTGAACATCTGGATGATACTTAAACACGTACCGCCTAAGTTACTCCCTTTCATGGAAATAGTTTCCCGATGAGAGAGAGAGAGAGAGAGAGAGAGAGAGAAACAGCACTGGCTCATCTTGTGCCAAGTGAACCTTTTTACATCAGTTCTACTGAGTCTCCGAGTTCTCTGATCATAGCTCCAAATTCAGAATTATGGACTATGAAGTTTGTTGTGAACTGAAGTTTGAGTTCACTCTTGTGTGTAAACTTGCACATCACTGCCACCCTGGATCAGACATCCAGCTCGATCAGATTGAGATGTGTAGAATTTGGAGACAGAGTCAATACGTCTAACTCTTTGTCAAGTTTTGAAAACTACTCCTGAACACTGTGTACAGTGTGTCTGGGTGCATTATGCTGCTGAAAGAGGCCACTGCCATCAGGGAACCATGAAGGGATGTAACTTGGTCAGCAAAAAAGTTTAGGCAGGCAGTACAATCTCTGTGGCTAGACAGTGAGTGCTGGACAATAAGACTATTTTGAATTTGCTTGAAAAAGGTCAACCTCATGCAAAAGCAAAGAATGCAAGGAAAAGTTCACAACTCACACCTACTTTCAGATTTCACAGAGTTTTCCTCTCTAGTGCATCAGTACTTTGGGTTACACTGACTCTGATTTGAATGGTATTGTCAGGGTTTGACACTGCAGAGTGTTCAAATGCCTTTTAAACCTGTCCTGACCGTCCCCCGATTGTCAGCAGTTTGCTTCCTACCAAGATAACAAGTGAGTAAGCAAGTGAGAAAGAGAGGAGACAAAGATAGAAACAGTAGGACAGAGACAGAGAGAGGAAAAGAGCATTGATTCACATTGTGTTAAATGAACCTATTAACCTCTTTGCCTCTCTCCATCAGTCCAGTTGAGTCTCCTGCAATAACATGGTGCTCTGGACATAACTCCAAATTCAGAATTATGAACTAGGAATGAGAACCAGTTCATTTGAATGTGTATTGAACTGAACTTTGAGCGAGCTCTCGTAAAGTCTAAACTCACACTTGTTAGTCCAGCACATACCATGGATTTCAACTTCACCTCATGCAAAAGCAAAGGATACAAGGGAAAGTTCACAAGTCACACCCACTTTCATATTCCCCAGAGATCTCATCTCTAGTGCATCAGTACTTGGAGTTACACTGACACTGCTTTGAACTGCATTGCTTGTATACACCCAAGCTTTGCCAGAGCAGAGTATTCAAATGTCTTTCAAATCTGTACTGACATGCAAACGCAGTCCCATGTTTTTCCTTCTGTGTTTTGCTTCCTAGGTAGCTAACAAGTGAGAGAGAGAGAGAGAGAGAGAGAGAGAGAGAGAGAGAGAAGTAGAGCAGTGATTATTCTTGTGCTAAGTGCATATAGTAACCTCTCTGCCTCTCTCGATCAGTTCCACTGAGTCTCCTGCAACAGCTTCGCACTCTGAACTTAACTCCACTATTCAGAACAATCAACTATGGACTTGAATTGTTTCATTTTAATGTGTGGTAAAAAGTTTGATCAAGCTCTCGTGAATTGTGAATTTGCACTTTTTAGTCCAGCACATCCCACAATCGCTCGATAAAATTAAGATCTGGAGAATTTGGCGGCCGAATCAACACGTCTAACTCTTTGTCATTTTCCTCAATCTTTTCCTGAACAATGTGTTCAGTTTGTGAGTGTGAATTATCCTGCTGAAAGAGCTCACTGTCATCTGCGAACCATTTCCATGAAGGGGTGTATCTTAAACAGCAACAAAGTTTAGGCAGGCAGTAAAAGTAACATCCAGATGGGCAGGAACCAAGGTTTTCCAGTAGAGCATTGGGCACAGCAAACAATGATGTGACCAATCTCAGGGGCTAGACAGTGAGCGCTCACATTACATTTCCCAGAGTTTTCATCTCTAGTGCATCAGGACTTGGAGTTACACTGACACTGTTTGTATATCACTGATAGTATACAGAGTCTCCCGCAAATCTGTGAAGCTCTGAACTCAAAACTATAAAATTAAAGTTTTCGGGTATGGATCAGACTTGTTAGTCCAGCACATCCCACAGACGCTCGGTCAAATCGAGATCTGGAGAATCTGGAGGCCGAGTCAACACCTCTAACTCTTTGTCACTTTGCTTAAACTGCTCCTGAACAATGTGTTCAGTGTGTCTGGGTGCATTATCCTGCTGAAAGAGGCCACTTGCTGTCAGGGAACTGTTCCTATCAGATTCTCCAGATCTTGATCAGATTGAGGCTCTGTGGGATGTGCTGGACTAACAAGTGCAAGTTCACAATTCTCAAGAGTTCAAACTTCAGATCACCACACATTAAAATTAACTAGTTCAAGTCCATAGTCGATTGTTCTGAGTTGTGGAGCTAAGTTAAGTGTGCCATGCTATTGCAGGAGACTCATTGGGACTGATGAAGAAAGCCAGAGAGGTTACTACATTCACTTAGGACGAGATGAATTATTGTTCTTTCTGTCTTGTTAACTACCTAAGAAGCAAAACCCTGAAGAAATAACATGGAACTCTTGTGAAGTGTAAACGTGCACACGTTAGTCCAGAACATCCAACAGACGCTCGATCAGATTGAGATGAGGTCTTGAATTTTGGACCTGCCATTCATTTGGATGTTACCTTGGCACATACTGTACCACCTACCTAAACATTGCAGTTACCCCCCTTCATAGAAACAGTTTAATGGTGGCAGGGACCTCTTTTAACAGGATAATCTACAGTTCTCTGACACACTGCACACATTGTTCAGGAACAGTTTGAAGAAAATGACAAAGAGTTAGTGATGTAAACATGTGCAAGTTTACACTTTACAAGAGCTTGCTCAAAGTTTAGTTCACCGCACATTAAAATAAACGTTCATAGTTAATAATTCTGAATTTTAAGCTAAGTTCAGAGCACCACGGTGCTGCAGGAGAATCAATGAGAGTGATGGAAAGATTCAGAGAGGTTACTATGTTCACTTAGCAGATAACTCAATGCTCTCTCTGTCTCTTTCTCTTCCTCTCTCTCTCTGTCTCTCTCTGTTTCTCTTTGCTCTCAGCGCTCGTTGGTTAGCTGTGTCTAGAGAGAGCAAACCACTGAAGGAACGACGTGGGACTGTGTTTGCATGTCAGTTCAGATGGCAGTTTAAAGGCATTTGAATCCTCTGCCACGACAGAGCTTGAGTGTATACTAGCAATGACGACCAAAGCAGTGTCGGTGTAACTCCAAGTACTGATACACTAGAGACGAGAAAAGGTAAGCTGGAACGACTTTAACTTAAATACACTAACAATCATGTATTTATTTTGATGCCGTAAGTACATTGTGTGACTGTATGTTTAGTTCAGGATTTTTAATCAGTTTTGATGGCTGAAAATATTTTAAATGTTTGATTATGTAATAGCTGTTGTTAAAACATAACATTCATTCCATGGGTCTCTAAGATTTAGAGAGTGTAGAAAAGGTTCTGCTTTTCATGTTTCCTCAGTTTGTTACCACCATTGGAAGAAATAGTGACGACACAATACTGCCAATAATGCTTACCTAATACCTAATCATCATTTCTATAGATGAGGTTAGATGAAAATGAAGGTGTGTTAAACAGGCAGACAAGAAAGGGAAACATTGTCAAGTAGCATAGAGCAGACATCCAGCAAACAACATAAACCAAAGAGAAAAGTCAGATGAGAAAAAGGGAAAAACTATAAGAAAAAAAGAGAGAAAACTAAAGTTAAAAGTTAAAGTTAAAAAACTAAAATTCACAACATTTGTAGTATTTATTAGGAGCCAAAAGGTACTTTGTGTTTGTGTTACCTCTGTATACTGTATGAGGGACTGTAAACATAGGCTTGAACAGAACTCAGGGAAACGTAAATGCATGTGTGAGTTGTGAACTTTCCACTGTGTTCTTTGCTTTTGCATGAGGTTGAACTTATTCAAACAAATTCAAAATAGTCACATTGTACAGCGCTCGCAGTTTAGCCTCTGAGGTTGGTCTCATCATAGTTTGCTGACAACGAAGCTCTGTTGGGAAACCTCTGGTCCTGCACATCTGGATGATACTTAAACACGTACCGCCTGGCTAATCATTGTTGCAGACCAAGTTACACCCCTTCATGGAAGCAGTTTCCTGATGGCAGGGACCTCTTTCAGCAGGAGAATCTACTCTAACACACTGCACACACTGTTCAGGAACAGTTTGAAGAAAATGACAAAGAGTTATTGGTGTACCTAACTCTTTGTCATGGCAGTGGCCTCTTTCAGCAGGATAATGCACATTGACACACTCAGTCTTGCCAACTTAGCGATTTAGCGACTTTTCAGACCCCCTTGACGACTTTTTTTTTTTTTTTTAAAGCGACTAGCGACAAATCTAGCGACTTTTGGACAAACTTTAGCAACTTTCCAAAACAACTGTCGCCAGTACTGTCCTGTAAGCTTGAGGTCTAGCTTTCCTGGTACAGTTACTCATCTCCCTGTGTCTGCTCTGATCAGTGAGCGCTACAGTGGCTCCGGCTGAAAGGAGCAACGTATTCCTGTGACCGCACAGCATCTGACATAGATATGAATGAGCTGCGCATGTGCAAACGGTGTTAGGGAAAACACACAGGATGCAAATACGACGTATTTACATCATCAATATGTAAATATACGCATGACGTCATCTAACGACATTTGGCGACTTTTCGAACAGACCTTCCCATTGAAAATAGTTGGCAACACTGGACACACTTTGTTCAGGAATAGTTTAAAGAACATGACAAAGAGTTAGTTACACCTCTAAATCTTTGTCATTTTCCTCATACTGTTCCTGAACAACAGGAACAATGTTTAGGTAGGTGGTACAGTACGTGCCAAAGTAACATCCAAATGAATGGCAGAGCCAAAAGTTCAACTTCACCTTATGAAAAAACAAATATCACAGTGGAAAATTCACAACTCACACTTACTTTCACATCCCCCAGAGTTCCCATCTCTAGTGCATCAGTACTTAGAGTTACACTGACACCACTTAGAATTATATTGTCAGGCTTTGCCACAGCAAAGTATTCACATCCTTTTTCTGTCCTGACATTCCAAACTGAGTCTGCTTCCTACCTACAGTTCCTATTACCGTTGCGCTCACCACCGTGTTAAAACGACATTGGCCAAAATAAATCATTTGCATTTCAAAGTCATTCGTAAAATGGCCACCAGGTGGCGCAAAGTGACATTTTCACTCGTCGCAATAAATACAATAGTGATGGTACTTTCCATGAGTACTTTACACAATAAACATGAAAAATAAGAACCAGAGCTATTGATATGTACTGTACAATAATGAGTTAAAAAACATTGTTTAAATGTTGTTTAGATCAAGTTCACTAGCTGACAATTTGATTTGTACAAACTTGATTTGTATAAACTATTATATAGCGTATCTCTGTATCTGTTTATTGTTATACTGTTTAAGTTCTGTGTTATTTCAGGTACTTTAAACACATTGTTGGGTTGCTCATGTTGGGTCATATAAGATGTAGTTTACAAATGAACAGCTGGTTGGGTTATTTTGACCCTACAACTGGTTTATTCATTATTCTTTCGTTTCTCCAAATGGCAGCCTGCAAAATGTTCGAAATATTACTGTTATTGTGTCACAGGTGTAGTTTTAAGAGTTGTTTAGGCAGGAATGCGTGTGTATACAGCTCAAAACCTCCATCAGTTTTTAAACATAGCGTCTACAGTATTTAGAAAAAATGCCCCAGCGATTTTGGAGCTTCAGGAAATCTCCTGGCGCCCTGCGCATAACACCGGGGCTTTCAGCGATTAAGGTCTCTTTTTAAGTTTGTGTAAATTTAATCTTCTGGATTCTAGATTCTAAAGTTGACATTGTTAACGTTTTTAATCCTTAGAATCGAATAAATTGAGATTTTCCTTATGATAGCATAATTTGCATTGTTTTTAATAAGTCTATAGACAATAATATTCTTTGGTATTTTTATAAACAAAATTAAAAACGGGTTTGAGGCTATCTTGGTTTACTAATCCTCATGCCTGGTTTAGGTTTAGCATTCAGTGCGCACCCCACACCGTTTGTACATCTGTTATTTTACAACTATATCATAACACCTTTTATTTGGGGTTAAGTGACTAACATTTTTCAGCTGAGCCTCTGTTTCACTGAATAATCCACGACTTTTCATGAGTATGTAAGACCTCTTGACACCCCTCACACACACACACACACACACACACACACACACACACACACACACACACACACACAAACAGCAGACCAAATCGTCATTAGCACGTCCCTCCCCCAAACAGTGCAGCTGATCAATAGCTCATCATATCAATTTATTCATACAGATATACCTTTTTTACATGGAAATTTACAGGCTTGTTACTGAATGATTGACTCTGACAGAGCCATAAGAACAGTGGCAGCTGGAAAACAGATGCAGGATTATTTTTATAATCTACATAAAATGCTTTTCTAAATGTGGGCTATTGTTATTTACTTACAATATTTGTTAATTTAATTTAAATGGGGCTTGGGCTCCGGAATTTTGAGCATCGTGATCCTCCTCTTTACTTTCCTACGTAGTCTAATCAGCACTTAACCGCACGCATAAAGTATTGTAAATTTGTTCAATGTTTAACTTGTATTTCATAAGGGTTTGCCAGCGGTGGTACAGCGCAACGGGGGTCATTACTTACTATTAAAGAAAATATGATGATCTGTCACGACGTGCACTTGTGATGGGTGTGCGCACAAATCTACTATCGCTACTTGCTCACTCCATAGGCTCCCTGAATAGGCGGATGATCCGCGCTCTGAAAGAGCTGCGCGAGCTCCCACGGCACCTACACTCCCGCACCGCTTTCGCAGCCCCGTCGCCGAAGAGGAGTAGGCATCGAGGACATTTGCGTTAAGTTTTTGGGTTTGCTTCAGCGAGGACTCCTGTCGGTCATCGACAGCGGAAGAAGCGCCGTCACGAGGGAGCGTGCAGGAGCGCTGCCTCCGCATGCTCCTTTCTGCCACTCCGCCCACCGCCACTTATCGTCAGCTGTGTGCCCGCATGCCAGCGTGACACAGCCCCCAGAAATGCACATGCACAACCTTTATACCCTTCCCTTTCTTTCCATTCTCCCTCCTTCAACCCTTTCCTTCCCCATTTTACCTGAATAAATTACCCGTTTCCCCGTAAGACCTCACCTCATGTCCGTGCTTTATGGTGCCGCCCATGCAACATTACAGATCATAACAGCATACTGCATTTTTTTCTTATAATAACGCAAAAACACAAGCGGGGCTGAGTGACCGACATCTGCTGACGCAGTAGAACGTCCTGACAATGTTTTCATTTTATGGTCAATTATTTCAGTTAATAAATCTACTACAAATTTAAAGAACACAAGATATAAAATGACACAAAACCCTACACGCGTAGCTTTTCTAACTATACATGATAAAATCCAAAGGTTCCTGTGTTAACATTTATTTAGCTTAAATTTGATCCTAATAAGATTTAATTTAATTTTAATTCTACATTTGTACTGTAATTTTAGTACTGTGATTATGAATTCGTTTAACTACAATGATTCACTTGCTTTTATCCGCTACTACAGTATGTGCCGCTCTAAATGAGCTGCAGCTCATTAATCCTGTAGAGAATGAACTAAGGCATGAGGCGTCAGTCTGTAGTTATATAGCGCTACTCAGAGGTAAAAGCCAGCAAACCCAAATGCTGCCGCCGATCACCGTGACGGTAAAACCAACATTCCTATTGAGTAACCACTGTAGCTAACAAGCAAGCAAGAAAGAGAGAGGGAGAGAAAGAGAGACATAGACAATGAGAGGAAAAGAACCATTTCCATGAAGGGATGTAACTTGGTCAGCAAAAACGTTTAGGCATGCAGTACAAGTAAAAGTAACATCCAGATGGGCAGGAACCAAGGTTTCCCAGTGGAGCATTGGGTACAGCAAACAATTATGTGACCAATCTCAGGGGCTAGACAGTGAGTGCTGTACAATGAGACTATTTTTAATTAGTTTGAATAAGGTCAACTTCACCCCATTCAAAAGCAAAGAATGCAAGGAAAAGTTCATAACTCACATCACATTTCCCAGAGTTTTTATCTCTAGTGCATCAGGACTTGGAGTTACACTGACACTGCTTTGAATATCATTGATAGTATACAGAGTTTCCCGCAAATCTGTGAAGCTCTGAACTCAAAACTATAAAATTAAAGTTTTCGAGTATGGATCAGACTTGTTAGTCCAGCACATCCCACAGACGCTCGGTCAAATCGAGATCTGGAGAATCTGGAGGCCGAGTCAACACCTCTAACTCTTTGTCACTTTGCTCAAACTGCTCCTGAACAATGTGTTCAGTGTGTCTGGGTGCATTATCCTGCTGAAAGAGGCCACTTGCTGTCAGGGAACTGTTCCTATCAGATTCTCCAGATCTTGATCAGATTGAGGCTCTGTGGGATGTGCTGGACTAACAAGTGCAAGTTCACAATTCTCAAGAGTTCAAACTTCAGATCACCACACATCACACATAAAATTAACTAGTTCAAGTCCATAGTCGATTGTTCTGAGTTGTGGAGCTAAGTTAAGAGGGCCATGCTATTGCAGGAGACTCATTGGGACTGATGAAGAAAGCCAGAGAGGTTACTACATTCACTTAGGACGAGATGAATTATTGTTCTTTCTGTCTTGTTAACTACCTAAGAAGCAAAACCCTGAAGAAATAACATGGAACTCTTGTGAAGTGTAAACGTGCACATGTTAGTCCAGAACATATAACAGACGCTCGATCAGATTGAGATGAGGTCTGGAATTTTGGACCTGCCATTCATTTGGATGTTACCTTGGCACATACTGTACCACCTACCTAAACATTGCAGTTACCCCCTTCATAGAAACAGTTTAATAGTAGCAGGGACTTCTTTTAACAGGATAATCTACAGTTCTCTGACACACTGCACACATTGTTCAGGAACAGTTTGAAGAAAATGACAAAGAGTTAGTGATGTAACTAACTCTTTGTCATCTTCCTCAAACCATTCCTGAACAATGTGTGGAGTGTGTCAGTGTGCTTAATCCTATTTAAAAAGGCCACTGCCATCAGGGAACTGTTTCTATGAAGGGGGGTAACTTGGTCAGGAACAATGTTTATGTAGGTGGTATGTGCCAAGGTAACATCCAAATGGATGGCAGGTCCAAAATTCAAGACCTCATCTCAATATGATCGAGCGTCTGTTCCATGTGCTGGACTAACATGTGCAAGTTTACACTTTACAATAGCTTGCTCAAAGTTTAGTCCACCGCACGTTCATAGTTAAGAATTCTCAATTTTAAGCTAAGTTCAGAGCACCACGGTGCTGCAGGAGAATCAATGAGAGTGATGGAAAGATTCAGAGAGGTTACTATGTTCACTTAGCAGATAACTCAATGCTCTCTCTGTCTCTTTCTCTTCCTCTCTCTCTCTGTCTCTCTCTGTTTCTCTTTGCTCTCAGCGCTCGTTGGTTAGCTGTGTCAAGAGAGAGCAAACCACTGAAGGAACGACGTGGGACTGTGTTTGCATGTCAGTTCAGATGGCAGTTTAAAGGCATTTGAATCCTCTGCCACGACAGAGCTTGAGTGTATACTAGCAATGACGACCAAAGCAGTGTCGGTGTAACTCCAAGTACTGATACACTAGAGACAAGAAAAGGTAAGCTGGAACAACTTTAACTTAAATACACTAACAATTATGTATTTATGTTGATGCCATAAGTACATTGTGTGACTATATGTTTGCTTCAGTGTATAACCGAAAACTAGAAGGTTTAAATTTTTCAATTAGTTTTGATGGCTGAAAATATTTGAAATGTTTTATATAATAGCTGTTGTTAAAACATCACATTCATTCCATGGGTGTCTATGATTCAGAGAGTGTAGATGAGGTTCTGTTTTTCATGTTTCCTTATTTTGTTGCTCTCATCACAAGAAGTACTGTAGTGATGCACTCTGTGATATCATTAATGCTATTTCTATCACTGCTGAAGATTACCACTACTTAAACGGAGAAATCATTGAATCATTGAACCTCCAGGAGACTCTCCAACATAAAGGACTTTCATTTCTTACAAGAAAGACAATGCACATCTTTTACAGTGATAGAAGTGATGAGGAGTGTTGAGTCATTCTTTAACCTGCTGGTTAACGAATAGTTCTAACGAAAGGCCAAAATTAGTAACATTTCTATTATTCATTAGGAGCCAAAAGTTACAATGACTTTGTGTTTGAGTTACTCCTGTATACTCTATTAGTGATTATGAGGATGAGCTTCATCAGAACTATGGGGAATGTAAAAGTCTGTGTAACTTGTGAACGAGTTTGTAGTCTTTATGACAAGTAAGCCTGAATACAAAGTGTTGTGCAGTATTGGTGGATTCTGTGGTTGGAATCAATCCCTGACCCTGCAGGTGCAAGGCAACAGTGCTGACCACTAAGCCAGCGTGCTACCTATTTGTTTTATGACTTCTTTTATAGTTCTTATTGTTTGTTTTCCATTTTGTATTCACAAACAAATAGGTCTGTGAGTAGGCATTGGTGGCTGAATGGTACTGTAGGTTTTTCTCCCACCATGCAGAGGGCCCAGGTCCAAGCCAAAGCCACTGAATACAGTGCCAGTCCAAAGCTCGGATAAAATGGGAGGGTTGTGTCAGGAAGGGCATCTACCGTAAATCCTGTGCCAAAGTTGTGTGCGGATCGGAGGGCCCATTGTGGAGACCACATGACGGGAGCAGCCAAAAGACAACAAACTGATATATATCTGATATGTCAATTTATATTTTTACTTAATACATTGCTTTTAAACAAAGAGAAGCTTCACTAATTTTTTTATAAATATTTAAACTGAGCAGAGCCATGGCCTCACACCTATGTTTTTCGTATGCTTGGTGGGTTTCCTCCCAAAGTCCAATGACATGCAAATTAGCTAAATGGTATTTCCAAATTGGCTCTAATGTGTGAATGAATGTGTGAGTGTGTGTGCCCTTCAATGGAAGGCACCCCAACCAGGGTGTTTCCCGCCTCATGCCCAAGGGTCCAGGGATAGGCTTTAGACTTCCTGTGACCCTAAACAGGATAAGCGCTATAGAGTTCATACTGAGTGACGTATAGCTTATGAGTGACTGGTGTGAGTGAGTGAGTGAGCTGAGAATATTTCTATTAAAAAATATATAATTAAATATTTTCAAATAGCTCTTTTAAATCTTAAATCTCAGACTGCAGTTGGTGTGTGTACATTAGTTCACACAACAGGTATAAGCCAGTCGAGATGTATGTGAGAGGTTTCACCCTATAGAAAAATGTTTTTTTAACAGAACGAGGCGGGACAGTTCCCTAAAAGTTGTCACTGACACCTCACATCTCCTGGATTGGAGGTTTAAACCTCACCTTTGGTCTGTGTGTGATGACTTTGCAAGTTCTCTCTGTGCTTGATCGGTTTCCTCCAGGTATTCTGGTTCCCTCTCACAGTCCGAAGATTTACACTGGTTGTTTTTGTGGGTTTGTCCTTCTTCCTTGCTATGGGTGGGCAGGTGGTACCCAACCTCTCGCCCCAACTCTCCTGGGACAGAGTAAATTGCCACATGTTAATATTTCTCTAACAGGTTGTTTATTGGAAGCATTTGTGTAAATCTTTTTAGATGTGCAGTTGATTTTCTTTTTACCCATGTTGGGTGTGGCTTCTGAGTTAGCTAGCTTGTTCATATCAACTCCGGCGGCGAAAACAGGAATTCTGTAGAAGGCTTCGTTTACCTGTAAAACAGATTGTTTGCTGTTGAGCATACTCTTTGTTTATCCCCTAAATCCCAGCTCTAGTTTGACTGTCTCTGATATCGTCAGAATCACAGCTTAGGACAGACACATCAGCTGAGCGGCTGTTGGATTTGTCGCACAAGAATTTAGTTTACGTCAAAGCAAAAAATTTTGGGTTGCAAATGCCCAAAATTTGGTAAACAAATGAAGGACTCTGTGCACTTACTTTATGTTGTAGACGTCCACCTTAGCCGTGTCTTGTCCAGTGTCGTGGCGTTGAAACTGGTTCCGTCCTACAAAAACTGTGTAGATACACAAACTCAAACACTGCGTTTCCTTGCAGGTTTACGTCACATTCTTACGTAGCAGTGTGTCATGCCACATCAGGACCGCCTACAGTATATTTTACACAAAATAATATCCTCCTACCGGATAACCTCCAGCTTCACAAGTTAAAGTTTTCATAGTTTATTTAGCACAGCAGTGCTAAAACTATAGGACTAATCTGTAGATCTTTTGGTTAGTTATTTTTTTAAATGAAAAATATATTTTTTAAACACCACCAGCACCAAACGCTACCATTTTATTGTATAATATACTAATCTGGTCATCGCCTGCCGAATTTGCTTAATATTTATCTTTAAAAAAATTATTACAATAAGCAGATTACAAGATAACAGATTGCTAAGGTTAAAACAGTATAATGTTCTAAAGTTAAACTCTGGACTTTAAACTTTAACTCTGGGCTTTAAAGTTAAACTTCTTGGACTCCAGAAGTACAGAATACAGAACATAAATGCAAACCGGTCCCCACATACAGTATACAATAAATCTTTACTACCATGTAACTACACACAAGCACACATTTATTTATGATAAAGAGTTTTCCTATGTCTATGTCATTTCTCCATATTAATTTTAACAACTCTAAGATTTTGTTTGTAATTTAATTGTAGTAGAGTGTGGTATAGCGTAAAACTAGTCTTACTGGTATAATCAACATCCGCGTGTACTGTGTACTACAACATTGTGACCACGTGTGTGTGTGTGTGAAACATATTTTATTTTGTGTTTGTAAGCGTGTTTGTACAGCGCGCGTGTGTGTGCGTGCATATAAAGTACAGTAAGAGCAAGTCTCATTAAAGGGTAAAGATCCATTTTTTCTCTCTGTATCAGCCTGTCGTGTTTCATTTTACCTTCGAAAAAAATTGCGACAGAGTTTCTGTGTATGGCTGAGAGAGTGTGTGTGTGTGTGTGTGTTTGTGTGTGTATGTGTGTTTGGGAAGCCGAGTGGAGGAGGAGGTGGTAGAGGGGCTATAAAGGCGAGAGTGTGTGTGGGTGCACGCATGTAATTTGACACTGTGCTCCACACCAACACACACACATCACACACACACACACACACACACACACACACACACACACACACAGCGCCTGCGTGCACAAACGGAAACACTTATCTGTCTGGATTTATTTTATTTTTACTAGGTAAAGTGCAGGTTAATTTGTTTACATTATTTTTATGTGTGTATTTTTTTGGGTTGTAGAAAAAATTATGTGAGTTTCCATTATTTCTTATGGAAAAATTTTTATTTGGTTTATGAGTGTTTTGGAATATGAGCAGACCATCAGATGGTCGCTGATAATGGAGGCTAAAATGAAGATCCAGAGAAGGCGGCGTTGACCCTATCTCTGCGGTATGCAATTTGTGGAAGAGTTTCCAGTATAGTCAAGACTCTTTACTCATCACACTGATGTGTGGTTGGCCTTTTATAGGCAACCAATGACAGTGGGATGGTGGAGAGTAAAAACTCTGCAAGCCTCTCTTAAACAAGCAGTGGAGCTGGCCGTGGTGCTGAAGGGTTTCCTTAGTTTTGTTTTCTGGATTAAGTGAGGAGTGTGAACATGGTAAGAGGATTTAGACCAGCTGTCCTATCTCAGCTTTCAGCTATGGGTAATCTTATGTAATGGGAAGAATGCTTGATGCCTGGAAAGGCCATGTATGTTGATATAGTGTCCTCTGGGCCTGTGCAGGATTAAGAAAAAATTATCCTGCAATGATGGGAACGAACAGGCCTGTGATGTGGTTGGTATCCTTAGCCCTTGCTATCGACTGTAGAGGGTAATGATCAGACTGATTTATTTTGGTTTATGTATTTATGTAGTTTCGCGGCAGTGAGCACAAGGGTAATAGGCATTCAGTATGAGCTCTACAGCAAAACCTTGTGTGAGTCGCTCAGGCTTTTTAATGGTAGCAGATTCAACCTGTGTGCTGAGTTCCATGGATTTTTGAGG
Source organism: Channallabes apus (assembly GCA_030522415.1). Classification (NCBI taxonomy): domain Eukaryota; kingdom Metazoa; phylum Chordata; class Actinopteri; order Siluriformes; family Clariidae; genus Channallabes; species Channallabes apus. The sequence goes on along the minus strand of CM060104.1, from coordinate 39,250,487 downwards.
AAAATCTTTTTTTTAAATATATATACACAGTATATATCATCTTTAGAAGAAAAAGAGGGGCCTTACACACTATGATATAATACGGCTGATGTAATATTGCCTGAGCCCTAAAAAAAGATTAAAAAAAACAAAATCCATAGAAAAATAATAGGACGATAGGAGGGTTAGGGGACCTAGAGGAAACATATAGTCAGAGGTGGAAAATAATGAATTACATTTACTCACCTTACATTTACTGTAATTAAGTAGTTTGTTTGTGTACTTCTACTTCTTAAAGTAGTTTTTTTAATCTGTAATTTTACTTTTAAGTACGTTTTGTTTAAAGTATTGTACATTGGAAATCATATTCATTACTGAGTAAAAAATAAATGAATGAAAATAAAAAATAATATGAATAACGCAATGGGGAAGGAAACAAATTGCACCCCTGAGACCACTGCACTGATTGATTGACGGGTGGAAGAACAAACACGCTTTGAGAAGGAGAGAACGGAGTAGGAGCTCAGGTGTGCTGCTCACCTCCGAAACGCTCTGTTCTTTTTACTCTTTTCTTTACTTTATGTTTTGTATTATAATTTTGTGACACTGAAAGAGGCCGATAAAGGTTTTGTGCTGAACTTTATACTCGGCTCTGAGTTCTTTTTTCCCTCGGCTATCCGGCGCAAAGCATCACACCTTATTTAAGTGACCACTTTGATTTCAAGGTGTTCCTTCAACTAAAAACAACTAGTTTGAGATTTATATCCACGTGTCTTTTTTGAACTAAAGACAAGTGGATATAAATTTCTAGAGTCCCCCATCCCACCCACAAGGCCACAGTGCTAACGAATACAGTATGTTGCTGTGCTGCCCTTGTTACCACATAATGGTATACTGTATATATATCTGTTTATGTATGGTTATTTTATATGTTTCATTATTATTTACTAAGCAATATGTTTTTAAACCAAGGTTGGGCCACTGAGCAAAGCCCTAAACTCACCTGCTCATTTGTGTGAGAAAATAAAATGGAAGTTACTCTGGATAAGGGCATCTGCCCAATGACGTAAATGTAAATTAAATGTAAATGCTGAACAACATGCAAATTTTTTTCTTTTTGTTTTTCACCACCAACTTATTTTTATTCAACTCAAAAATAGATGTTTAATCAAGATCTATAAATGTGTCATTTAAAGTTATTTAAAAGAGCAAATTTGTGTTACAGTATAAACAACAGCAATGTTGGCCTTTTTCTGGATATTATTCTAAGGAATGGAACTCTGGAAGTGAAAATACTATTCTTGGTTTTAAGATTAGAAAGATTAGTTTTGAAAAACATCAATAAACCTGTGGAAAATAAACTCTACTTCCAGAATCTTGTCCCATGTTGAGTTTGTTTAAATGAAGAATATATGATTTTTAAAAGCTGAGGTTTTACCCAGTGCACCCTGCATTAAAGTGAAGAAAAATAACTCACACTTCACAGCGAACTTGGGGATCCCTCTTATTTATAGAAATATGAATGCACTAAAAATTACATAGAAATATGTTTTTGCATTCAACTCTGTATTTTGAAAAAATATTTAAGAATCCAATTTATTTTCCACAGTGTTGTTTACTAGTGAAATATTTCTATTAGTTGAAAAATACAAATACAAATATATCATTTAAGATATTTATCAAATCACCTTCTTAAGGGCACACAAAGCCATTGGACGTTCAACTGTGGTCATTTTGATTAGTTCAGAAAGTAAAGAGCTTTATATGTAGTTTTAATACATTTGTATTGATCATTATTCATTATTTAACATCTACTGTATGTTAATATCATTTATTTGTATGATGATTAGATATAATGTTAAATCTTTGTCTTTACAAGAATTATTTTGTTTCTTTAACCAGAGGGCTGCTGTAGAAGATTGGGTCAGAAGGTTGGTGTTGGCCTTTTGAAGCTACAAGAAGAGCATGAACAAGCTGTTGAAATTGTTCTGGGAGAGATGTTTGGTCTGGTCAATACTCTATACAGGACGGACACCTACTGTATGAAGCCTTCCATATGATTACTTACTGTAGATGATTGAGGACGTAGAGAGACATGCTTCCCTTGGAACATTTTAGAAACAAACTCTTGTTGCTAAAAACTCTTTTTTTGTGTGTATGACACATTGAGAACGAGATAAAAAAAAACAGTTAATCTTTGCTAGTTTAAAAAAAATGGTTTTGATATTGTAATAATAAAAAAAATATTTTATTATTATTATTATTTTAATTTTTTGTTTGTAAGAATAAAGTTTTTAAAGTAATGTTTGTGTGTTGTAATCATTGCGGTATTAATAGAGCTCCTTGTTTTTTTTATGGAAAAACAATCATTTGACCCTACAACCCAGTCTATATCTGTTTTGACTGACAGAACCAACTTGACCCTATAGATAAGTAATTAACTAAATCAGCAGTTGTAATGGAAAGAGACAACTTGCTTTTGTTGAATAATACAAAAAACAATTGGGTTAAATAAACCATAGAGAAATACTACTTGAATATTTGGTTAAACCTGCTGAAATACAGTATTTGAATTAGAACCTCTCACCCCACGACATGGAACAACAGCAAGAACAGCCCTACCTCTGAGGAAAAAGTTACATATATACAGTAAACCATTAATCAACAATGAGTGCACCAAAATATAACTAATACACACTCCAAAACGTAAAATAATATTACCATCATTAAAGTAAAGGAGCTGCAGTGAACAAATTACTATGTAAGTCCAAAAAAGCTGCCACATTTTGTTAAACTTTCTTAAAGCTTATGTGTGACACATTTTTTCAAGATTTAAAAGAAGAAAGCATTTCATTCAGTCATCTCTGAAAGCAAGGAGGAAGTGATGATTTCCACTCTTTCAAAATTTAATTTCATTCCAAACATGAGAGAGGACTGCGTCCTGTACAAGACCTCCATAGTGGAAGTGGCTACACATGCTGTAGCTGTGTTCAAAAGCTTGCTGGTGTGTGTCATGATGGTAACTCAAGGACCTGCTGGTGGACAGCAGAGTCGAGGGAACTTGTCAGGTTGAAGAAGGATGTTTCTTTAAGCCTGGCTTGAGGACCTCCAGCTTAAGCAGTTATTTACTGTAGTGTTAACTCACCTGCCTCAGGTGTTTATGCTCACCATGTTTGCACTGATTTCTTTCTGGAAGACATGTATTTTTTTTGCACATGAACAATCATTGATATGATAGCTTTGCACTTTACAGCATGCCCCCACCCATCCTTATGTATTATTATGGTTCATTATAACATTCCCACACATCTCTACACATTTGTTCTTATATTTATGCTTGCACATATTAATTTGATTGAATTGTTCTTATTTTCTGTATGCAAACTTCAATTTTATTTTAGTGTGGATTTTATTTGATAGATCATTAGCTATTTTGTATGTATTTCTCTGCATGCCATACTGTATATGGTTGACAAATGTATATGTAAAACAAATTTTAAGTTGGAATTTAAGTCAAGTTTGTTCGATGTGGACTTTGGTTTTTGTTAACACTGTACCTGGTCTCCTTTTTTTGCAGGATTTTGCGGTAGACGCAGCTTCTGCAGTGATGTGGCCTCTGTACTGAACCTTAGCAGTGAAGCTAAGAGATGGAGCTGAGATATAAGGAGAAGGAGAATTTACCTTAGTTACCTTAGTTTACTGGGGTATAATTATAATCACTGGAAATGAGTTAATGTTTTGCAATGTTAATGTTAACACTGATAAGTGTATGTTGTCAAAGTATTTGTGGACATATACAGTAATTGGGACAAGACATTAGGTACTAAATGTAAATTAAGGATGTCTTGAAACATAATGCAATAATTATTCCATTCATTCATCTTCTATACCGCTTTATCCTGTACCAGGGTCGCAGGGACCTGGAGCCTATCCCAGGAGACTCAGGGCACAAGGCAGGGTACACCCTGGACAGCGTGCCAATCCATCGCAGAGCAAACACACACACTCATTCACACACTATGGTCAATTTGGGAACACCAATTAGCCTAATCTGCATGTCTTTGGACTGTGGGAGGAAACCGGAGTACCCAGAGGAAACCCACCAAGCACGGGGAGAACATGCAAACTCCATGCACACAGAGACGGGAATCGAGCCTGGCTGGGAATCGAACCTGGACCCTGGAGGTGCAAGGCGACAGTGCTAACCACTACACCACCGTGCCACCCATGCAATAATTAGCTTTAATTAATTATTTATTAATTAAAACAGAATGAATAAATATTGGGTTGTGTATAGAGTGATTAAAAACAAAACAATGCATGTGATGATAAGGAAAATCTCTCTCTCCCATTCCAAAGATTAAAAACTGTAACAATGTAAATTACTATAAATTGTATATACATTTTAAAAGCTGTTTTTTTTTCTTTTACTCTGCATTTTTGCATAATTATCTGCTGATAGTTGATGCCTCTGGCAAGCAATACACTTTAAAAACAGTAGATGGCTCCTGCACACTGATCACGTCATCAGGTTTCATTCAATATATTCAGAAAAAATCAAACAGTCTTAAAGAATGACTGACAAAAAAAAATCAAGATCAATCAAAAATTAACAAGTATTAAAACTACCCTCATGGCTCACGGCATTTACAGCAAAACATAATTTAAAGCAAAACATTCGCTGTGTATATTCCCGGCACTGCACCAGATGTGTTTAGACGAGTTAATCATGAGGGGGAGAGACGATGCTGCGTGTTACAAACACAGATGTTTGGTAAATAAAGTAATCTCCTATTGACAAAATTTTAAGAAAATGTCACGTTGTAACGCTTGGATTTATAAAACCGCTTGGTTACAAAAAAACGGATTCGGAAATCCAAATAAGGGCTGTTTAACATTACTTCCGGTATTGCGTAATCGCGACAGGACAAAACACGACGCGACACAAAACAATTATAATAAATTAAACCAATTGTATTATACAAAGGCAAACAGATAAATAAATAAACAAGGTACACCAAAACCAATATATACAAATATAAATGGTGTGTGCGGGATGTATGCGGGTGTGTATGATAGTCCAGTGTCTGAAAAACGGCAAAAGATATGAAGCAGGTGAGTTGGAGAGATGGTTCGATCTCACCAGATGAAGATGGTAGGTCTGGGAGATCGAGAAACGGAATGAGCTGGGTACTGAATGAAATTATCGAACAATAATCCACAAGCAGTCTCTCAGCCTCGAAAACCATGCAGCGCGCTGTCCTCATCTCCCCGTGTGGCTTCTACGCCGGTTCTGGCTTTATGCCAGATCATGTGACCCACGTCACTTCCAGGTTCCCTTGAGTTGCGATCGCGCATGCGTGGGAACTTGCCCGGTGACCAAAACACTGTCAATGGGGGAAGAGAAACCGCTAGGGCACACCTTCGGCCACAGGTGAGCAGCATTAGCTCTAAGACCATTTTCCTGTTGTTGAAGGAGTCCCTTTTGTGTGGCTGCGCTACATAGACCCCCCCCCCCAAGCTTCCGGCGTCTGAGGAGAGCGTCCGTACCAGCGCTTTAAAGACGCCACACTGTAATCCTCGGCTTTTTGTGGGTAGCCCCAAGACATTGTGTATTTAATTGGTCTTTTTCTTCTTTTTGTTTCTGCTGGTCCCTCCCACTTGGGCGCTAGCTTAGCAGAATCTCTCTTGGCTGTGGAGGAGTGTGGTTGAGCTTTTCTCCACACCAGTTCTCCCGGTTGAAAGTGCGCTGCTTTCCTCCGGGTATTGTGATATCTGGCTTGTGTGGCTTCTAGTTGTTGTGCTCTTTGTTGCACCTCCTCCTTGATAAGTCTTTGTCGGGGTGATGTCGGATAGTCTAGCTTGTGTCGTTGACAAACGCTGCAGGCTCTAAGACGCGCCAGACGTCTTTCCGCACGGTCGGCCACCACGCCACCTCTAATAACCTCAGCAGGGTTTTCAGTTGTCCCCAATGTCCTCCCAATGGATTGTCGTGATAGTATTGAAGAAAAACTCTTATTAGCGACTGGGGGACTACGAGCTGAAATTTCTCTCCTTTCCTTACCGGTACCTGGCGATATAGCACGCCCTGACGACCTTCGAAGGTGACCCTTTGATCTTGTGTGCCTCTTGGGTGATCTTTGGAGAGCAGCTTCGTGATAGTTGGGTCGTTCTGTTGGGCTTTGATGATCTCGCTCAGGTCTCTCGGAAAGTTGGAGGCCTCTGTAGTGGACGTGGTGGGTAGACGTGGGGTGTCAGCTCCTTTCAGCGGCGGGAGTGCTCGGGGTATGGCATCTGGACCCGGAATAAAGCGGCCCACGCCGTCTTTCTCTCCCCTAGTGCCTCTCTCCACCTGTTTTTCCATGGAGCTCGCCGCTCCTCTTAACGCCACTCTCGTGTTGATGTTCTCCCCGGCTCGCCCCACTAGCTCTTCCTCGGTGTTATCCGGGTTCCCCATGAGACAGAGGGCGGGGTGATCATTGGCGCAGTCTCCCAGGCATGGCCCCGGCAGCTGTACCGGAGACCTCGGGTTGTCTTCCTCTTCGTCGAGGTCGTCATCCAGTATAAACGCCGCCGTGAACGCCTGCTTAAAAGACTCCCAGTCCTTCACCTTGCCTTTCTCTGTCTTCCACCAACTGAGAGCCGGCCCACGGAGAACTGTGCCGAGGGTTCTGTAAGGTTAGGTTGAATATGTAAGGTTGTAAGGTTTTGAATGTTCTTTGAAAGTTCTACACTTTTAGGTTTCTTTGCTTAAGCTTTAATTACATTTAAATTTAAGTAATATGTAAAACTTTATATGTAAGATTTCTTTGAATTAGATTTTTCTATGACTTTGATTTAAAATGATTTAAGATACCATAATTTTGATGAAAAGTTACTAGTTCAAGGTTTATTTCTTAGTTTTTTCCTATTCTAAAAGGATTAATATTGATGTGTAAGGTTTATTTCTTGTTTCTGTAGTAATATATAAGGTTAAGGTTCATAAGTTAAGCATTGTTTAAATTCATTGTTTAAATTCTGTTAATGTTCATAAGTGAGTAAGCATTATTATCTCTTTACTTTACTTTATGCTCTTTTATGTGACTTAAAAGTCACAGAGGGGGAAATATGTAAGCATATTTTAATTACATATATTTGTGCATGCAGTAATATTACAGAAAACTATTGATTTTATCTTATGGATGTAAGATGAAGTGAGCAGAGTTGAGCCAAGGACAATGTGATGTCATAGTAGCCATCATGTGACGTTCAGAATACAGTATGTACCCAACAAACCTTAGACTGGCAGCCATCTTAGAGATTTCATAGTAACCATAGAAACGACACCAGATCAGCAGATATGACGTAGCCCCAGACATGATGTAATCTCAGACATGGGGTGATCTTAACTGTGATGTAACAGGCATTGGCTACTTAACTGTGATGTAACAGGTATTGGATACACAAGCAACCTGTCAAATTAAATAACCAAAAACACACACACACAGTGATCTGAATAAAAAGTTTAATAAAGAAATAGACACAAAATAGTATGTATCTACATAGTGAATATTATACAATACAAAGTATTAGGCCCAACATAAAAAAGTATAAAAATACACAGGGCCTGGGTAAGCATCAGTAGCAAAATAAAATGCATAAGAAGTCAATTAGCAAAACCTCCTGTGAGGAAAGACAACACTAATTTAAAAATCAGTGAAAGGAAATAGAAACAGAAACGCCGCGATTTGGATTTGGCACAAGTGCAGAAGGAAAATCTGTTTGGGTACCAACAGACACTTTAACATCGGTCTGGGTGCCAACACTTACGTGACAAACAGGTCTTAAGACCAGTGGAGCTGGCGTTGTAGATTCAGGTCGTACAGGCCTAAAAGAAAATGGATAAGGACTATCCGCACGTGGCCTCTTAGAAGGACCCGGTTTGGGATCAACATCCTTGGAAAAAGTGAGACCTGTCTCCTCTAGGAACTGCAGTAACGAAGCAGATGGCTCGGGCTCATCCTCAGTAAAACTCACCGAGGCCCGGTCCATGACAGGTTCAGTAGGAGTATAGTCAGTAGGACTGTGAGCCGGGCTGCTCTGGCTGTCCGAGTCGTCCAAAGCGACGTGGTGATCATTCGTGCAGACGCGATTAGCTATAAGAATAAAAATAGAGGATAAAAATAGGTAAGTACAATAAAAGTCACAAACTTAGACAAATAATTAAAATAACATGTAGAAGATGCTTACCCATGGCCTGTCTCTTGAAAACTGTAGAGTAAAGCGGAAGCACCAAGAATTTATAGCAGACATAAGCGCCACCCCAATATTTTTTAAGTTGAACAACAAAAGTGAAAAGATAATGGAAACTAATTTGAAAGGAAAATAAGTTATATTGGAAGCAAAATTTGGTAAAAGATGGAGTCAGATAACGAGGTATATGACGTATAATGCAAATGTAATTTTATTGGTTGAAAAATTTGATAAGGAACTAGAAAAAATAATGAGCAAATGAGGGGGCCAGATGAGCGTCCCGCCCACTGTAAAACTGTATAAAAGAAGGCACCGATGTCACAGTAGATCAGTCTGTTCTTGGTGATGCTCTGGGTCACATCTTAGGCATTGTCAGGACTGGCTCACTTTGTTTTATTGTTGCAATAAAACTTATCCTTACTTCATCTAGATCTACACGGAATCCAGAGTCTTTCTTTGATTTCTTTATTCAAGTTACAGTATTTGTTTAATGTTTTAAATTAGGGCAACTTCGGTGTGGGGAGAATAAAAAATCCACCACAGTTCCCAGCAGCTCAGGGCGGGTCAGGGGTCTGCTCTCCAGGTACTTTTCTGCTTGTTTGATGAAGTTCTACACCTCCGCTGTCTCTGACGCGTCACAGAAGGCTGGAAACTCCACGCAGATGGATGGATGAGCGTGAAGAGAAGAAGAAGGGAGTGGGGAGGAGAGCAGAGCCGAGGAGTGTGCTGGAACACCAGTAGGAACGTCGGTGATGGCATGAGTGCTTGGTAGCTTTACCTTGGCTGTCGCTGTAGTGGTTGGAGTGCTGGGACGATGTTGTGTAGGAGATGGTGTAGGGGTGTAGGCCTGTAACCTGTGGGCGGTGGGCGTACAGTACAAGTGGGACGCAGTCTCTTCATCCGGTTTTCCCAGATGGCGTCACGTCGCAGAAAACAGTCAACGATGGCTCTCTCCATCTTTTGCGAGAGCCTCCTGGCAGTAGCGCTGCAGCCCTTCCAGGCTCGCGTCCACTGCGTCACGAAGACTGATTTCCCTGTGGAGACTGCTGTACAGGGATTGTCTATAATCATGCTCTATAGAGCTCACTTTAACAGTAAGCGCCACCATGTCCATCTTGCATTGATTAAGTTCAGTACGTAATGTGTGCACTACTTCAATATCAGTCCCATGAACAATAAAATCATCATCATCATTATTGTCATTATCATGGCTATCTGATATACAGTGGTGTGAAAAACTATTTGCCCCCTTCCTGATTTCTTATTCTTTTGCATGTTTGTCACACTTAAATGTTTCTGCTCATCAAAAACCGTTAACTATTAGTCAAAGATAACATAATTGAACACAAAACGCAGTTTTTAAATGAAGGTTTACGTTATTAAGGGAGAAAAAAAACTCCAAATCTACAAGGCCCTGTGTGAAAAAGTGATTGCCCCCCTTGTTAAAAAATAACTTAACTGTGGTTTATCACACCTGAGTTCAATTTCTGTAGTCACCCCCAGGCCTGATTACTGCCACACCTGTTTCAAATAAGAAATCACTTAAATAGGAGCTACCTGACACAGAGAAGTAGACCAAAAGCACCTCAAAAGCTAGACATCATGCCAAGATCCAAAGAAATTCAGGAACAAATGAGAACAAAAGTAATTGAGATCTATCAGTCTGGTAAAGGTTATAAAGCCATTTCTAAAGATTTGGGACTCCAGCGAACCACAGTGAGAGCCATTATCCACAAATGGCAAAAACATGGAACAGTCGTGAACATTCCCAGGAGTGGCCGGCCGGCCAAAATTACCCCACTAGCCCAGAGACAACTCATCCGAGAGGCCACAAAAGACCCCAAAACAACATCTAAAGAACTGCAGGCCTCACTTGCCTCAATTAAGGTCAGTGTTCACGACTCCACCATAAGAAAGAGACTGGGCAAAAACGGCCTGCATGGCAGATTTCCAAGGCGCAAACCACTTTTAAGCAAAAAGAACATTAAGGCTCGTCTCAATTTTGCTAAAAAACATCTCAATGATTGCCAAAACTTTTGGGAAAATACCTTGTGGACCGACAAGACAAAAGTTTTTGGAACTTTTTGGAAGGTGCGTGTCCCGTTACATCTGGCGTAAAAGTAACACAGCATTTCAGAAAAAGAACATCATACCAACAGTAAAATATGGTGGTGGTAGTGTGATGGTCTGGGGTTGTTTTGCTGCTTCAGGACCTGGAAGGCTTGCTGTGATAGATGGAACCATGAATTCTACTGTCTACCAAAAAATCCTGAAGGAGAATGTCCGGCCATCTGTTCGTCAACTCAAGCTGAAGCGATCTTGGGTGCTGCAGCAGGACAATGACCCAAAACACACCAGCAAATCCACCTCTGAATGGCTGAAGAAAAACAAAATGAAGACTTTGGAGTGGCCTAGTCAAAGTCCTGACCTGAATCCTATTGAGATGTTGTGGCATGACCTTAAAAAAGGCGGTTCATGCTAGAAAACCCTCAAATAAAGCTGAATTACAACAATTCTGCAAAGATGAGTGGGCCAAAATTCCTCCAGAGCGCTGTAAAAGACTCGTTGCAAGTTATCGCAAACGCTTGATTGCAGTTATTGCTGCTAAGGGTGGCCCAACCAGTTATTAGGTTCAGGGGGCAATTACTTTTTCACACAGGGCCATGTAGGTTTGGATTTTTTTTCTCCCTAAATAATAAAACCCCTCATTTAAAAACTGCATTTTGTGTTCAATTGTGTTATCTTTGACTAATAGTTAAATGTGTTTGTTGATCAAAAACATTTTGTGTGACAAACATGCAAAAGAATAAGAAATCAGGAGGGGGGCAAATAGTTTTTCACACCACTGTATATATAAAGAACTAATCAATGAAGTTAATTCAGCTGTAGGGTTACGGCGTGTATCAAATGCATCCTCTACATCAACCAGCATGTTATTATCTACTACAAGGTCGGCCTTAGCAGCACTACTAGCATTAGCATTAGCGTTAGCGATGTTAGCGTCCATTTTGTTCAGCCTCGCCACACAAAACCGGAAAATACCCCAAAATACAGATTCCCCGTACGGGCCACCACTATGTAACGCTTGGATTTATAAAACCGCTTGGTTACAAAAAAACGGATTCGGGAATCCAAATAAGGGCTGTTTAACACTACTTCTGGTATTGCGTAATCGCGACAGGACAAAACACGACGCGACACAAAACAATTATAATAAATTAAACCAAGTGTATTATACAAAGACAAACAGATAAATAAACAAACAAGGTACACCAAAACCAATATATACAAATATAATACAAATATAAATGGTGTGTGCGGGATGTATGCGGGTGTGTGAGTGTGTGTATGATAGTCCAGTGTCTGAAAAACGGCAAAAGGTATGAAGCAGGTGAGTTGGAGAGATGGTTCGATCTCACCAGATGAAGATGGTAGGTCTGGGAGATCGAGAAACGGAATGAGCTGGGTACTGAATGAAATTATCAAACAATAATCCACAAGCAGTCTCAGCCTCGAAAACCATGCAGCGCGCTGTCCTCATCTCTCCGTGTGGCTTCTACGCCGGTTCCGGCTTTATGCCAGATCATGTGACCCACGTCACTTCCGGGTTCCCTTGCGTTGCGATCGCGCATGCGTGGGAACTTGCCCGGTGACCAAAACACTGTCAATGGGGGAAGAGAAACCGCTAGGGCACACCTTCGGCCACAGGTGAGCAGCATTAGCTCTAAGACCATTTTCCTGTTGATGAAGGAGTCCCTTTTGTGTGGCTGCGCTACAACGTTCCGGGTGCGACGGGCTGGTGGTATCGCCGTGGGCTCAAGAAGGGCAGGCATAAACGCAGAGGGGTGATTAAACCAAACAAAATTTCTTTTAATAACAAAATAAAAAAACGTGAACAAGTAACATAGGATCTTACAAATCGAATCCACACTAGCTCTGTTAAGTGTGATACACACATCCTAGCTCTTGTTCATACCCCACTCTCACGTCTCACCCACACTTGTGCACCTCTGACATTCATCCAGTTGCGCTCCTACTGTACGAGTGGCATACCATACACACGCGCTCTTACGAGCGACCCTAACACACTCAGAGCTTACACAGGCTATTAGCTTACTCAGGCTCTGTATGAGCTTACACAGGCTATCAGTTTACACAGGCTATGAGCTAACACAGGTTATGAGCTAAAGACGATGCTAACGACAGGGGAAACACTAAAGACAAGGAAACACAAAACCACCAAGTAAGCATGACCTACACTAAATAACATGCAAACTAAGAAATACATAAAACAACTTCACAAGAGCCCATGATAAAACAAAACCAAGCAAAAGGAATGCCCACTAGACATTTTTAATGCTCGACCCAGTTTCCCAGAACTACCAGCTTTTTATAAGATCTCTAATGAGCCACCTCGGCTCAGGTGAACTTCATCATCACCTGACCGAGGTGTCTTCTGGGAAACTGAGTCTTCTAACAAAACTACAAACAAAAACAAACATGACCACAGTGCCCTCTACGGGCCGTCCCTTACGGAAAATTCATAGAATAATGTGCGTTTCATCAAAAATTCTCCTCAAAATAATTCATACAGTAGTTAGATTAATGTATCACTCCGCTCTTGTAGAAAATAACAAAAATGATCCTAGATTCTTATTTAATACTGGAGCCTAATTAAACAAGAATAAAACCACCACATTAACACCATGCAGGAATGAGGATTTTGAAACCACACAATGTAACAAACATTGATGCAGATGATAAGCTCAACATATCTGATCAGGACCTAGAATATTTTACTTCCATTCAAGTGACTGAACTCATTTCACTCATGTTGAGTAGACCTTATACCTACACATTATCTCAAACATGTATAACCAGAAATAACTGAACCTCTGTTAAAAATAGTTATCGCTTCACTTAGCAGTGAGTATGTATGTTTTAAATTAGACATTTTTTATGTCTTGTTTTAAATTAGGCAGTGTTACGACTGTCTAGGGGACTGTGTCGTAGCAAAAAGGTGAGTGAAGGAGTCTCACTACCAAAGAGATTAGGAAATTGTATTTCTTTTTATTTCTAGGCAAAAAAGATAAGGGTTACGAACTTCAGAGGTTGACCAGGCCAAAATAATAAACAAAATGGTCTTCTTTTAAGAAGAACTATATTCCTTAGTCAAAAGAAAATAAAACAAGATACATAAGGCTTCCCTAACTCCCTAACCAAAAACAGAGTACAAAATATATACAACAAAAGAAATGGCATCAACCTCCTACTGCCCTTAATATGATGAAAGTATTTACAGTATTTACAACAATATTTACAATATGAATCGATGGCTAACAAATCCAAAACAGAATCCAAACTCGTATTCAAAAACAGGCTTAAGGTCACATCAACAGTCAGACTAACAATTCTCTCTAGTAAGAAACTCGAATATACAAAGACCAATTTGAACAAAGAGACACACACAGTGGCACCAAAGGCATCTGAAAGGAGTTTGGGGTGGTCCTTTTATTCTGGTTGGTTGAGGAGATGAGCCAACCGCAGCATCCGGTGAATTACCTGGAGGAACACCCACCTGAAAGGCAAGCAAGTACCCAGAAAGAACAGCAGAGGGCAGAATAACAAACTCCTAACACCCCCATCCATAAAATAAAACATATTATGTTTTAAATGCTAATTAACACGGGACAGAGAATCAGCAATCACATTATCTGTACCCTTTTTATGACAAATGTTCAAATTGTAACCTTGACAAATTAATGACCAGCGCATGCGTTGGAGAAATATCAATGGATTATGGTCGGTGTAAACATTGACAGGTTGTACAGTGGAACCAATGTACACCTCAAAATGTTGCAAAGCAAAAATTAATGCAAGGGTTTCCTTTTCGATGGTACTATAGTTTAATTGATGTTTCAGGAACTTTAAAGAAAAAAAAACTGATAGGATGATTTAAACCATCATTCCTGACCTGTAATAGTACAGCACCGCTACCACTAGCATCAACTTCCAATATAAATGGCTTTTCAAAATCAGGGGCAACAAGCATAGGGTTTGTACACAGCAACAACTTTAGAGCATTAAATGCAGATTCACATTCAGCAGACCATTTAAATGTGACTGCTTTTCGGAGCAGTCCTGTTAGAGGACCGGCAACTACAGAGAAATTCCTACAGCGATAATACCCGATCATTCCAAGAAATCGTCGCAGCTCTCTTTTGTTCTGTGGAACTGGAAAATGAAGGATTGCATCAACCTTCGAATTCAAAGGACGAACTTTACCAATTCCGACCTCTTTACCCAAATATGTGACAGTAGCACATCCAAATTCACACTTAACCAAGTTCAGAGTAAGGTTAGCAGCTTTAAGTCGCTCAAAGACTCCACGCAAGGTTTCAAGATGATCTTTCCATGTATTATCATAACACACAACATCGTCTAAGTAAGCCTCACAATTAGACATGTTAGACAACACGATAGACATAAGTCGTTGAAAAGTGGCACCCGAATTTCGAAGTCCGAAAGGCATAACCCGATATTGTAGGAACACATCAGGGGTGGCAAACGCAGAAATCTTAGATGCACGTGCTGAAAGGGGCACCTGCCAATATCCTTTTAGCAAGTCGAGTTTCGTTACAAATTTTGCGTTCCCGACCCGGTCGACACAATCTTCCATGCGTGGCATGGGAAAAGAATCAGCTTTTGTAACCGAATTTACTTTCCTGTAGTCTGTACAAAATCGTGACGACCCATCAGATTTGGGCACGATAAGACATGGAGAACACCAGGGACTAGAACTCGGGACAGCCAACTCATGTTCAAGCAAATACTGTGTTTCTTGTTTCATAAGTTCTCTCTTAACTGGATTTACCCGATAAGCATTTTGCTTAATAGGCGCATGTGAACTGACATCAATGTCGTGCATTAACACTTGTGTCATTGAAGGAAAATCACCAAACAAGGTTGGATAACTCTGAATCAAGTTTCTAATATCAGCTTGGTTGGAAATTGATAAATGAGATAACTTGGATGAAAGATTCAACAAAGTTTCTGAGTTAGACAAACGGGCATTAGTGAACATGGCGCTATTCATCATCAAATCATCATTTTCTGGCGAGTATTCGGCAAGGGACACCACTGCTGCTGCAACAGTGACAACAGGACGCTTCTCCACAGAATCGTGACGGGTCACATACAGTGGGAGCCACGTCAAACAGCCGCCTGGAGCATGACGGCTCCGTGGCAGGTCCATGAAGGGTTAATGCAGGCTTCGTGCACGAAATGTGATCCCCCGCGATGACGCAGTTAACAATGCCCTGCCCCATAAACGCCCCCATGCGCTTTCTAAAAAGATGGTTGCAATGCCGTATAATTCCGCCAGATGGAGCATTGACTGGCACAGTTAACTGCAGTGTCCAGGAAGCCCAATACCGTATCTTTAATATACAGACAGTTCTTGCATTGTCAACATAGTTTCATAAATAGATGAAAAAAAAACAAAAAGAAACCGATTAATAAAACAGATTTGTTAAATCACTCAATACACAACCCATGATGATTATGCTATTTATTATTTAATAATGAATTAATAAAATTAGTTAGTGAAATATTTTTTAAGACATCCTGAAATGATCCTTAAAGACAAGGTAGCGGCTGTAATTTGTCTATACCGATCATTGTAGGTACGGAATAAAAACGCAGGCTATGTACAGTATTTTATATTACTGTGTATTTTACCCCGTTCCATTTAATATACTGATAGATAATATTTTGCTGCAAAGTAAAGCTCAAAATGTAACGTCTGCTTGGGTTTGTTTTCGTTATATTTTTGATGATGTTTTCGCTGATTTTTTCACTGATAGTCTACAAGTGGCATAAGAAAGGCAATTAATACCGCATGCAACCTGGAATAAATATCTGCCCATATGGATCAGTATTTCTTTAGTCATTTAATCATGCATAATGCTCCCCCGTCAAAAAATCTGATGGGGCATTAATCACTTATCACAACTGTGAATGGATGCGGCAGCAGAGACACATTAAATCCCCATAAACACTTGGAAACAATAGTAAAAAAAAGTTCCAGAGGGTTAGCGCCTGTTATACTAATGTATTTTTACAGATTTTTTTTTACTGCTTATATTTCGTTGGGTTTTTCGCAATTTCATGTGTGTGTGTGTGTGTGTGTGTGTGCGCGCGCACGAGAGAGAGGATACTCTGACAAGACCAACTTCCGTGTGGCTCCAGTGGCGCAATCGGTTAGCGCGTGATACTTATGGCGCTTTTCCGCTGCATAGTACGATACGACACGGCTCAGTTCTACTCACTTTTGGGGGGTTTTCCACTGGGACCAGTACATAGTACCTGTTCCTTTTTTTAGTACCACCTCGCCAGAGGTTCCAAGCGCGCCGAACCGTTACCAAAACGTGACGTGTAAACACACTGGTCACTGATTAGCCGGAGAAAATCGTCATTACTGCGTCACCGAACTTGCGACACGAGACACAACAGAACCGCTATATTTAGAAACAGCCAGAGAAGGATCGCACGCACCTTTTTGTATTAACCGTCGGCCTCTTTTGAAACAAACTCCTTCATCTCGCTGTTAAAAACATCCACATGCCGAGAATGAAGAACACCATGCCGTCGATATGCTCCATTGTTGTGTGTGTGTTTGTGGCGCGCTTACGATGACGTCACGGCAGTAACGGCACCGCGCGCGAGTAATCCCGCCCACGCTAAAGTGTTACTACACTGCAGTGGAAGAGCAAACCGAGCCAAACTGCGCCGAACCGAAGTGAGTTGAACTGAACTGTGTCGTGTCGTTCTATGCAGTGGAAAAGAGGCATTATAAAGCGGTCCAGGTGAAGCAGTGCCGAGTTCGAGCATAACTCATAAAGGATAAAGCACCCAAAGCATTTTACAGCATATCGCTCTGTGTATGTGACAAATCAAATTTGAATTTGAAATTAACCTTAAAATGTAACTTCTGCTTGGGTTTGTTTTTCGTTATATTTTTGATATTTCCGCTGAAAGTCAAATTGGCATAACAAATTGATTAATGGCGCATAATATCTGGAACAAATATCTGTCCATACAGATCAGTGTGTCTTTAGTCATTTAACCAGCATAATGTCCCACATTAAAGATCTGATGGGGCACAAATCACTTATCACAACGGTGAATAGATGAAGCAGCAGAGACAGATTTAATCCCCATAAACATTCACACTTGAAAACAAAACTAACAGAAGTAAACAGTTCTAGAGTGTTAGTGCCTGTTATCACAGGACAGGAATCACATACAGGATACTACTGTATTTTACTGCTCATATTTTTTACCCTAGTTTCATTTGGTTTTACGCGATTTCATGTATTATTTGTGTGTGTCTGGGTGTGTACTGCGTGTGTGTGTGTGAGTGCGAGAGATAGCGTGAGAGCGCGTGCGCGAGAGAGGGCTTACATGGTGATTTGTCCAAGGTTACTAAAACCTGGCTTACTACCTATAAAAAATATTTAAATTTAACTCATGGGTCTCAATCACAGATGACACGACAAATTATATACTCTGAAACGTTCATTTGAACATTTAAAAATACATACAAAAACACGAATACTAATGTTATCATGGTGTAAATTATTAACATTAGGTTAGGTCCTGCCCTTAATTAATTCATATTATAATTACTTTTACATAGTATAGTTACTGGACTGACATTACCAAAACTAGCTATTTTATTTAGCCTTTCTAAAATCAACCCATATATCATTTATAATCAGAAAACATAAAACATATTATGATCTGTTCAACAGCCCATCTGTTTTAATTTAGTTTGTATTTTTTATTATTCATAAGACAACGTTTCAGTTTTGTAAATATTTTAGTTATAATGTGTGCCTAAAGTCTTACTTTAGGTTAAACGTTTTTGAGAATTTGACCATCCAGCTTAGATAAATGTTATGTCATTGATTGATAAAATCTGGATTAAGGATATTTTATTATATAATATATATATATATATATATATATATATATATATATATATATATATATATATATATATATATATATTTTAGTTTCCCCCTGAGGGATTGCCACCTTATTGTGGTCTGGGGGTTTGCGTGCCTCAACACAATTCAGCAAATACAATACTGTTACTATACAGTAAGCCCAGGTAAAAACAGTGCTCGAACATGATGCCCCCTTCAAATTTCTGACTGCGCCCCTCCCCCCACCCCGTGTTGTCTGGTCTAGAACGGCGCTGCCTCTGACCGTCTTTTGTCTTGTAAATGAGTATTCTCACTCACCTTCCAATCCCCCCAGCGCACACACTCTGTTTGTACTGTAAACTGTAACTGTGTTTGCTAGGGCACTTGGTTATACACAGTACTTTAATGTATGGAACACTTACTTAACTTACTGGTTTGGTTTAAATATCGCTTATTACCTTATTCAACAAAATAAATTCATTATTAACGTATTGAAGTATTTTAGTTAAGGACAAAAACTGTGCTTGTGTTTAGAACTGCCAAACAGCCGAAAACACACACACACCCATCCCCCCGCCAAAAACAGACACACACAGAGCAATTAACACCATGTCCTACTCAGGAGTGGAAGGTGAGAAACCTCAATGGAGAATACCAAGTTTGTCGTTGCTCTTTTGGAGTTCTTAAAACCCAAAACATTTATTTATACTGAGAAAAAATTATTATGGGTCACATAATCACAAACACATATAATCAAGTGTTTAACTGGTTTCATTTGTTTCTATGACCAATAATAATTATTATTATTTTCAGCCCAACTCTTTGACTATTTAAAACAAAGTTGTCCCATTTGTTGCCCATTGAAGTTGTTGGTTCAACTAAACAATTTTTAAATACCCAAACAATCCCCCAAAATTAAAACACGCAAAACATGACTTTACCAATTCAATTCATTCTTCCAAAACTAGTCAAAGTTAAAACAGTAATTTATATAAAACAGATGAATACATGTTGTCTTTTTGCTTAAAGTTCATTAAACTACCCGGATACACGAGCTGCTTATAAGTCTCTATGTATAGTCCTTTTACATTAAAATATTAATTTTTCAAATATCAAAACTATTAAACATTGAACAGTTTAAGTCTTTGTTTCCCCCAAAGTACTGTATCAGACATTTAGCAGTTCTATGTTCAGAATATACAGTAGACCTGATCAAACATCATTCTAAAGCTGTCGGACTGTGACGTCATCCCTCCTACAGCTCCCTCAACAGCTTGTTCAGGCTCCTCCAGTCCTGTAGCTCCAAAAGTCCAGCCGTCAGCCGTCTGACCCCCCAATCCTCCACAGCGGAGCTCTGCTTAAAGACAACAGGAGAATTTAGTGAAGACAAAGACAAACTTCACAGAACATATAGTTCTAATAAAAATAAAATATATTAATAAACCTATTTACCACAGAGTGTGTAAAGTACTGTTTTGGGGATTCTGTAATGTAAATAAACTGCCTGTTTAACTCTCCCCGACACAATACCAGAGCGCAAATGTACATTGTGCAGAGGAACTTTAACAACTGTCAAACCAAGACCTTGCAACAATACACTCGAACCGCAGCTTGACTGCTCTGAAAATGGTAACACACTTTCTAAAATTAAAGACTGGCTCGCACCAGTATCAAGAAGGATACGAACATTTTTCATTTTAGAGTCTTCACTAAGTGACACAACACCGTCCACAATAAATGGCTCAAACACATCAGTAGTAACCAGGGAACGTTCAACCAAAGCAACGCCTTTCGGCGCGTTTGTTTTCCTGATAGTTTTACGCTTGAGAGAGGGACAGACAGCGATGAGGTGTCCCACTTCATGGCAGTAAAAACACTCGCGAGTTTCATCATTAACAGCCCCTTGCGCCTTCTTTGATCCTGTTGTGGCATCATTAGGACTAATGTTACGAACACGATCGGAAACATTTCGTTTCGTGGGTGACGAATACACGAATCTATGAGTCAGTACAAACTCATCGGCAAATACCGCCGCTTCAGACAGAGAAGACACTTTCTGCTCATTTAAGTAAATGACAATTTTTTCATGAAGACAATTTTTAAATTCCTCCACCAGCATTAACTCCTTTAACTGTTCAAACGTAATAACTTTGCTCGCTGCGCACCACTTCTCAAACAAATTGGCTTTATCACATGCGAATTCTACAAACGTTTGTCTAGTGGTTTTCACATGATTGCGAAATTTCTGCTGGTAGGCTTCAGGCACCAACTCATAAGCGCGCAAAACAGCATTCTTCATTTCATCATAATTCAAACTTTGTTCGAGTGTTAAAGCAGAACAGACTTCTTGCGCTTTTCCGACGAGTTTACATTGTAACAAGAGTGGCCAAACAGTCCGCGGCCATTTCAAAGTAGCTGCTATACGCTCAAATACATTAAAATAAGTGTCAACCTCGCTTTCACGGAACAATGGAACTAAAGCAATTTGTCTACTGATATCAAATTCTGAGTTACTTACTTGGAAAGGCGATCGTGGTGCAGGAACGGGACTCGGAGTGGAAGCATTGACGGGAGCTGAGACTGGCACATTCACCCTGGGCGCCTCCGCTGCGGGGAAGTGAGTTGGTTGTTGAGCCTTTAGCTCCAGATCCAGCTCCTTGAGCCTGATTGCTCGCTGAGTTTCCAGTTCAACCACCTGCACCTGCAACAGTTGACTCTGGTACTGCTGTCTGCTCAGCTCTAACTCCAGCTCTTTCAATCGGATTGCCAGCAAAGGGTTACTAGGAGATGGAAGATTAGCAGGATCTATGCTAGCCAGCTCCGTGGGTTTGGGTTCCTCCTCCCCCTCACCTGCGGAAGCTGACATTTCAGATGCAACACCTGCTTCTTCGCGTTCCTGAGGTAAAACCCCCTGCTCAATCAAATGCTCATGGATCACTCCTTTTATTTCTGCTTTCCTCGCACCACGAGCAACCTGAATCCGATACAAATCTGCAATAGTGAGCAAATCATCTTTGCGGCAGATATCCAATTGCTGTGCTGATGGCTGAATCGCAAATTGATCTAATTCAAATTTCGAAGTCATTTCCGATTCCCTCCTCCTTAAAATGAAAACCACTAGGCAAAACCACTAGGCAAATGCAAACATAAAGATATAAAGCGAATTTTATGAGTTTTCTTTTCCTTTAGAAAAAAAGAATCCTGGACGAGCCCCCAATTTTATTACGACTGTCTAGGGGACTGTGTCGTAGCAAAAAGGTGAGTGAAGGAGTCTCACTACCAAAGAGATTAGGAAATTGTATTTCTTTTTATTTCTAGGCAAAAAAGATAAGGGTTACGAACTTCAGAGGTTGACCAGGCCAAAATAATAAACAAAATGGTCTTCTTTTAAGAAGAACTATATTCCTTAGTCAAAAGAAAATAAAACAAGATACATAAGGCTTCCCTAACTCCCTAACCAAAAACAGAGTACAAAATATATACAACAAAAGAAATGGCATCAACCTCCTACTGCCCTTAATATGATGAAAGTATTTACAGTATTTACAACAATATTTACAATATGAATCGATGGCTAACAAATCCAAAACAGAATCCAAACTCGTATTCAAAAACAGGCTTAAGGTCACATCAACAGTCAGACTAACAATTCTCTCTAGTAAGAAACTCGAATATACAAAGACCAATTTGAACAAAGAGACACACACAGTGGCACCAAAGGCATCTGAAAGGAGTTTGGGGTGGTCCTTTTATTCTGGTTGGTTGAGGAGATGAGCCAACCACAGCATCCGGTGAATTACCTGGAGGAACACTCACCTGAAAGGCAAGCAAGTACCCAGAAACAAACCCTAACAGGCAGTTATTAAACATCTAATTAAGAAACTTGACCCGTCACAACTACCCAACTACAGGCCGATATCAAACCTTCCTTTTATCTTCAAGTTCCCCCCCCCCCCGATTTTCTCCCTAATTTAGTCGTGTACAATTCCTACCTGTCACTAGGGCTCTCTCACATTAAGCTGCTACTACTACTCAGTCTGGTGGGCCGAAGACTTTCTCATGTTTCCTCAGAACCATGGGATGTCTGCTCGCTCATGCACCATTGGGAGTAGCATAACACACTTGGAGGACAGCACTGTCCGCTCCTTCTGCTTGCGTGATCCCACAGACGACCCCATATTGGCTGTAGAGCCGTGATTAATGTGGGAGCACTAAGTACCTCTCATTCCGCCCTTCTGAGAGAGCTCGGCCACCCGCTGCGAGAGGTTACAGCATCATCCAGAACTCGCAATCTCGATCACCATCGAATTCGCAGTCTCCAGATGATAGGGCGAGCACTTTACCACTGCGGCACTCGGAGGCCCCGACTGTTCACAGGATTTATTTCCTCTCTCAGTGTGGGCTGAAGCTTTTGTAATATTTCTGATCCTGTCTGATTCACATCTTTACACTTCTGGGCTGAATCTTCCAGTTTCTTTAATATGTTTATGTTTTTGTGAAAACTAGATTATGACATAGATAGTTTTTAAGTTTTTTCTCCCTAAACATGGATTTTTCAATGAGTATGTTCAAATTTCAGATACTTCATTATTTTCTTCTATAAAAGTGTTCATTTTTATCAATAATAAAATATTTACTACATATGTATTCTTTTTTTTCTATTTGACCTAATTAGGCCTATTACTGTCACAAACCTGCTGGTCTGGGCTATTATCAATGTGGGCACAAGAAGGGCAGGCATAGGCGCAGAGGGTTGATTAACCAAAAAGAGTCTGTTAATAACAAAATAAAACACAACAAGAAGAAACAAAAACATGCAAAGAAACTTAACTAAAATCATCATCTAGACACAGGCTCTTTTAAACAGAACATACACTCAAGCTCTTCGAGACATTATACAGTACACACTCAAGCTCTTCGAGACATTATACACCCTCACCCGCGCTCCTAAGAACGACCCACATACACCCGTGCTCCTACGAGCGACACACCCACACACCCACGCTCCTACGAACAACACACCCACAGCCGCGCTCCTACGAGCGACACACACACACCCGCGCTCCTATGAGCGACACACACACACACCTGCGCTCCTACAAGCGGCGTACCACACATTCACGCTCCTATGAGCGACACACACACACCTGCACTCCTACAGTGGGTGCACAAGCAGTATGCGACTTCTACCGTCATGGCCTACGGCGATAGCATTCGGGTTTGTGCGTTTGCTGGCTTTTACCGCTGAGTGGCGCTATATAACTATAGACTGACGCCTCACGCATCAGTTCGTTCTCTCCAGGCTTAATGAGGCGCAGGTCGCCACAGCTGCACGTCGTTGCAGATAAAATAAAGTGAAACATTGTAAATAAACGAATTCATAATCACAGTAGTAACATTACAGTACAAATTTATAATTAAAATTCAATTCAGTTTTTTTAGGATCGAATTTAAGCAACGTAAACGTTAACACACTGAACCTTTTTATTATGTGTAATTACAGTAGAAAGGCTACACATGTAGGGTCTTGTGTCATCTTATATTTTGTTTTCTTTAAATTTGTAGCTTTTATAAGACTCTAGGTGCACTCACAATGACGAAAAAACTTTATGATTTTGTTAAATAAATAAAGTAAACGGGGTTCTGTATTGATTTTGGTGACCTTGAGCGCGTCAGAAAATGAACCCAAACTCCGTGTATACTCGCCGCACAGACGTGAAAAATATATACTTATAGAAACAGAAATATCTGCTTTAATATAAACTAATGAAAAAAAATTATTAGATTATGTAATTCGTATGAGAAGTGAATTATAGGCGCGCTCACTGCTGCGGAGACGAGGAGATGACATGATCACCTTCAGCAGCACAGCCGAAACCAAAGGAATCACTAATTTATCAATGAATTATTAAAATGGTCAGAGTGAGTTTCCTGGCTGTTTTAACAAATATTTGAAGTAGATAACAGTAGCCCACATTTATAAAAGCATTTTTATTTATATAAAACTATAAAAAAAAAATAATCCTGCATTTATTTTTAGGTGTGCCCGCTGCCACAGTTCTTCAGTAACAAACCTATAAAACATGTACATCTGTATGAATAAATTGTTTAAATGTGATCAGTGATTTATGTAAATGACTCAGTTTAGATGTAAGTAAATGCTCCTTGCTAGGGACTCACATCGGCGTGCGTTTCTCCCAGCGCCGCATAGACAGCGCTTATTTAACACCTATAATATGTGTTTGCTGAAAGAGATATCTAATCTCTCATATCGGCGCGCGCGTTCATCTGACTTTAGATCAAAACTCGGCAAAGTTAAAGAGCGCACACGCGGGATCACGCAAACGTTTTAAATTCATTAAAAGGTTTATTCAGAACCACATTTCAGCCATTCACACAAATTTAAGATGAGGCCTGAAGCAAGATCCAGGATCCTCCCCAGTTTGCTGAAACCATGAACAGTGGTGATTTTAGTTTCTCCGAGTGTATACTGTAGGTGAGAACAGCTATTCACTTGGGGAGCATTTGTATGTGTCTGGCTTTGCAAAGCACACCTGTAAAACCTGTTTAAATGTAAATGCTCCACGCTGCGCTGTTTGGGGGAGGGGCACGCTAATGACGATTTGGTCAGCTGTGTGAAGGCTCGCCCGTGAGATGTTGCGCGCGCACTACACGGCAAAAATATGTTAGTATATCATGACTGAAATACAGATACAGAAAGCAAAATGTCTGCTTTTATATAAATTAATGGGGGGAAAATCAGGTTATGTAATTTGTATAAAACGTGGATTACTACAGCGCATCCACTCACAGCCGAAACCAATGACATCAACGTATCAATGCATTATTAAAATGGCCAGTCAGTTTTCTGTGAAGAATTCAGAATTCTGTGAAGGAAACAGACAAACGGGATAAAATGGAGATTTTTATTTTACACCAGGAGCAACTTACAAATGAGGTCTCAATTTGAAAAGATGTACAAAACATAAAACACCAGAAATAAGTATTAATAAAAAAAATTATTAAACACCAACAGAAACGTTTTGTACTTTATAACTGTACGTTATGACTTTTACATGTAAATATGACCGTTAGATCCGGTTGGTCAGGAGTCTCCTGAAGTCAGATGCAGACACACTTTCAGTCACAAACTCCTGTGGAAAAATACAGAGATAGATATTCAGTTAAAATTCATGATACTTAATTTAGCAAATGAACAATATTTATACTTTGTTCCTCTTGCTTCACAACTCATGAGAACAGACAGAAACCAGAACCGAACCGCAGATTAAGCACGCGCATATAACCGTCGGTATTTTAAGTGTGATTAAAAATATAAGAAATAGCTTAAACCAAACTAACGTGACTAAACAGCAGGTGACATTTATGTTCAGTATTTCGTTTCTATTGAGAAGGAATTAATTCCTGCTTACCTTTTCCACACAACCGCCAAACGCTTGCTTCTCAACAAGCTTGGATGCTCAGTAGTGCAAGTCAAGTGGAGTCAATGCAAACCAAAGTGCAAACAAATAACGAAATAAATATTATTTTGTACAGACAAATACCTGTATCTGAAAAAAAAAACTGTTTTTTTTTTTTTTATGACAAATCTCTCAAAAATCACAAGATGCATTTTGGTTTATACTGCAAACGAAAAACGACTCCAAAGACAAAAGACAGACCAGACTGTGGTGGACGTGAGGCCTGAGCTGGAAAAGCGTGGCACAGAAATTGAGGCGCTGAAACAGCAGCTGCGTGTCTGCAAGGCAGAGATTGGTAACCTTCGGAGTGAGTTGGGAGTTTGCAAGGCAGAGAAGGATGCTCTTCGGAGTGAGTTGCAAGTCTGCAAAGAGGCACAAGCAGATCTGAAAGCCACCCACAAAGAACTCGCTGTTGTAGAGAAACTAACAGAGGCTCTTAGT
The DNA here is from genome assembly GCA_030522415.1 of Channallabes apus. NCBI lineage: Eukaryota > Metazoa > Chordata > Actinopteri > Siluriformes > Clariidae > Channallabes > Channallabes apus. Next base: position 39,224,362 of record CM060104.1, on the reverse strand, counting down.
ACACGGTTAAACTGTGTGCACACCTCAACACCAGACTGTGTTACACCGGCCAGGTGTACTGCTCATGGGGATGCAGAGAGCAGGGAAATTATGTCTCCAGCTACAGCATCAATTACAAGCTGCCATCCTGAACTTCAGTTTACTCTTCCCACTACAGAGCTTCTTGAGTCGCTGATGATTCAGAGTCGAGGACGGCCAGATCGGCTTGGTTGCTTCCTGTTCCGCACTGTGCTACCGCAGGCTGTCTATGATGAATGGGCATCCACAACGAACTGGGATGGTTCAAGAGGCAAACGTGGACTGCCAGTGAACTTACGAAATTATTTGATGGTGACAGTGGCCCAGCAGTTTCCCTTCCTGTCTAGCAGTGACAGCAAGCGTTTCAAGGACCGAGTAAACGAATTTCTATGCTCACCGAGGGTCACTGTTGCTCACAGACGCTTACATTACTAAATATAGTTTTTGCTCTGTTTTATTTAATTTTGTCAGTTCTCAAACTTTGTACATAGTTGGTTCTTTTTTATTTCTATATTTAAAACTTGATGTCTGAAACTCTAACAACTGTAAGTATTGTCGAAATAAATTTTTTTTAAAAAGCCCTAGTGCTGTTTTCTTTAATAATAACACTAAACAGATAAAAACAGATATATGGTTAATGTATTTTGGTTTATATTGCAAACGAATAACGAATCAAGAGCCTGTGATTATATTGCATAAATATTATTTTGTACAGACAAATATTTGAAAAAAAAACAGATTTTTTTTTTTACAACAAATCTCTCAGAAATAGTAAGATGTATTTTGGTTTTATACTGCAAACGAAAAACGAATCCAGAGCCTGTAATTATATTGCATAAATATTATTTTGCACAAATAAATCTCTGAAAAAAACAATGATATTTTATTCACAAATGTAAGGGTGCTTTCACACCTATAGTTCGATTGCTTTAGTCCGCACCAGTCAGAAAAATGTTACAATGTAGTAAACAGACGTTGGTACGGTTTGCTTTCACATATGCAGAGTTCTAAACGAACCAAAATAGACCGCGAAGCCCATCGGCACCGGAAACAGACTATTTTCAGAAAATCGCGCCACTTTCAATAATCATGGAGGAACAGCTTTGCGCTCATGGTGCTGATCCTCGCGCACTGCATTGTAAGTGCAAATCATTATTTTCAGATAATTAATTTCGAACACGATTTGCGGCTGTGACTCCAAACCAGTTCCCTGGTTTATTCATCTCGCCGACGGCGCATCGCCGCCACTTCAGGGAGAGACGTGCCCTCCTCCTCAATGATCACTTTGTTATTAGCCGGCGATCTTCCTGCAGATCCATCAGGTAATCCGTTGGCTGATTGAAACAGCCCAGCCACACATTTTTTCATCTTTAATGTGAATACAGAGAGGCACTTAATTTCTTCGGCACTCCACGTTTCTCCGCGGTTTGATTTCATCGCGAGTCGAGCTTGAAAAATTTAATCGAGTCATCAGGAAGGGAAAATAATTTTACCCGCAACCCCGTATCTTACCCAAAGTGCATTAAACTATACCATTTCATCAGATTTGGTTTGGTTGCGTTCACACCAGACGAACTGCACCAAAGTAGAGCGGATAAAGCGGTCCGAGACCACCCCTTCAGGCAGGTCTCGGATCGATTGATTTGGTGCGCACCAAAGTACCGAGATTGCATTCACATCAACGCAAACGAACCGAACCAAGGGACCAAACACGTTTGGTGCGCATCAAATGCTGTAGGTGTGAAAGCACCCTAAGGGTGCTTTCACACCTATAGTTCGATTGCTTTAGTCCGCACCAGTCAGAAAAATGTTACAATGTAGTAAACAGACATTGGTACGGTTTGCTTTCACATATGCAGAGTTCTAAACGAACCAAAATAGACCGCGAAGCCCATCGGCACCGGAAACAGACTATTTTCAGAAAATCGCGCCACTTTCAATAATCATGGAGGAACAGCTTTGCTTTGCGCTCATGGCGCTGATCCTCGCGCACTGCATTATACGTGCAAATCATTATTTTCAGATAATTAATTTCGAACACGATTCGCGGCTGCGACTCCAAACCAGCTTCCCGGTTTATTCATCTCGCCGACGGCGCATCGCCGCCACTTCAGGGAGAGACGTGCCCTCCACCTGAATGATCACTTTGTTATTAGCCGGCGATCTTCCTGCAGATCCATCAGGTAATCCGTTGGCTGATCGAAACAGCCCAGCCACACATTTTTTCATCTTTAATGTGAATACAGAGAGGCACTTAATTTCTTCGGCACTCCACGTTTCTCCGCGGTTTGATTTCATCGCGAGTCGAGCTTGAAAAATTTAATCGAGTCATCAGGAAGGGAAAATAATTTTACCCGCAACCCCGTATCTCTTATACCCAAAGTGCATTAAACTATACCATTTCATCAGATTTGGTTTGGTTGCTTTCACACCAGACGAACTGAACCAAAGTAGAGCGGATAAAGCGGTCCGAGACCACCCCTTCAGGCAGGTCTCGGATCGATTGATTTGGTGCGCACCAAAGTACCGAGATTGCATTCACATCAACGCAAACGAACTGAACCAAGGGACCAAACACGTTTGGTGCGCACCAAATGCTGTAGGTGTGAAAGCACCCTAAGACAATATATTTTGGTTCAGTGCCAGACGAAGTGCGAGCAAATAATGTAATGAGAGGCCCCGATTATACTGCATACATCTTTTTTATTGATTTATTTTTTTATTATGTATTCTGGAAGTTTGCTCAATTTGTTTTAGCTATTTCTATATTTAAATCTTGATGTCTTAAACTCTAACAACTGTAAGTATTGTCGAAATAAAATTTTTTAAAAAGCACTAGTGCTGTTGTTTGTGCTGTTTTCTTTAATAATAACACTAAACAGATAAAAACAGAGAGTCTGTCTAAACAAAATAAAACCAATGTTTTCTAACTCATATTTTTTAAATATAAACATAAACATCGTTCAGTACAACTGAATCGCAGAAAAAAACAGCGAAAATATTATTCAGTACAACGAAATCTTTGGATCCTTGATGAGACGGCATAAATATTTAATACAGCAAATTAAATATTTTGGTTTATATTTTGGTTTATATTATATTGTTAATGTATTTTGGTTTATATTGCAAACGAATAACGAATCAAGAGCCTGTGATTATATTGCATAAATATTATTTTGTACAGCGGCACGGTGGTGTAGTGGTTAGCACTGTCGCCTTGCACCTCCAGGGTCCGGGTTCGATTCCCGTCTCTGTGTGCATGGAGTTTGCATGTTCTCCCCGTGCTTGGTGGGTTTCCTCTGGGTACACCGATTTCCTCCCACAGTCCAAAGACATGCAGTTCCCAAAATTGACCATAGTGTGTGTGTGTGTGCTCTGCGATGGATTGGCACGCTGTCCAGGGTGTACCCCGGCTTGTGCCCTGAGTCTCCTGGGATAGGCTCCAGGTTCCCGCGACCCTAAATACAGGATAAAGCCGTATAGAAAATGAATGAATGAATAATTTTCATATATAAATAGTATATAGTGAGGTAGATTAGTTCCAAAAGGTGCAAATGAGCAAATGATTACAGATGTTACAGTAAGGAAGATATTGTACAAATTAGGAAGATACAGTACTGTATATGCTAATGAATTTTTCATACATTAATACAGTGTAAACATTATACAGTGAGAAAGGTAATATATTGAGTGAAAATGAGCAAATTAATTATTAGTGGGAGCAATAGGAAGGTATTATATACAGAGGAAGAGTTATGTACAAAGAGTGCAATGATGCAATGAAGAAGGTTATATGGCAAGATAAGCATTATATGCATTTGAATATATATATATTCAGCGATGACTTCGTGACTCATCACCTTGGACCGCGCCCACTGAGCTATCTCCGACTCGATGTCCCATACAATCGGAGCCACTACAAGTGATGCTGGTAAAATAGATTAGCAATAGGATCCAGCGCCGGATAACAGAGGGACAACCTCCGCAACCTTGGTCAGCTCCATTTCGACCCCTATGCGATAGCCGAGGAATGCCACCTTCCCGCTTGTGGAACATTTCTCTGCCTTCGCATAGAGCCCGTGTTTGCGCAGGCGATGAAGGATGGCTGTCACATGACGGTCGTGTTCGGTATATGACCGTGAATATACTAGGATAACATTCAGTATAAACGGTTAAACATATCCCGAAACACGTCATTCATGGACCCCTAAAACACCGCAGGTGCGTTTACCAGTCCATAGGCCATCACATTATATTGGTAGTGACCTGATGTACTGTAGTGCTAAATGCTTCCACTCATCACCTTTACGCACACGAACGAGATTATATGCGCTGCGGAGGTCGAGTTTAGTGAAAATGGAAGCGCTCGGAGTTGGTCGATAGCAGTCGGTACCAGTGGCAGTGGGTGCTTGTATTTTATTGTTACTGCATTGAGACCACTGTAATCAATGCAGGGTCGTAAACCCTCGCCTTTTTGTCTATAAAAAAAACCTGCCGAAGCGGGAGACGTGGAACTGCTGATGAGTTCCTGCCAGAGAGCCTCGCTCACGTATTCCTCCATGGCCCTGGTTTGTGCCACTGACAATGGATAAATACGTGAGCAAGGTGGTGCTTTCCCCGGCAAAAGCTCTATCGCACAGTCCCATGGGCAGTGAGGGGGAAGTCACGCGGCTGCCGTAACACTAAAAACATCCTTAAATTTTGCATATTTGGATGGCACATTGATGGGTATATGGGCATTCGGACTTTCAGTGGTAGTGGTTTGGATTACAGAATTGAGCACATCTAGGGGCCCAGGATATGACGCTTGAATTAGCCCAATCAAAATTGGGATTGTGAGAGCTAAGCCAGGGGAGACCGAGCACGACGGAATGATCTGACCGAGGAAGAACAAAAAATTTGAACTCCTCTGTGTGATTGGGGAAGGTTAACCGGGGCGCTGAAATTAACTCAATAGGCGATTGTTTTTGATTACGACCATCCAGAGCTTTAACCTATATCAGTCATGGAAGCTACGACACGGGATCTTGCAGCAAGGAAATTATGGCTGATGAAATTAAGTTTCCAGCCGACCCGGAATCTATGAGGCTAAAAACAGACAAGGCATGATTATTGAAGGATAAAATGAGTGATGTGCGTGGTGGTGTGTGTGATGTTACTTTCAGCAGTGGGCAGTTTTTTACTCTGTGTGCGTTCCCCCCACAGTATAGACATAGTCCCGATGCTTGTCTCCTTCTCCTCTCTGTGGCCAAGAGGTGGGAAGTGCTCACATCCATGGTCTCAGGAAGGTCCCCTTCGCAGTGGTCATGCTGTTTCATTGTCATTCTTGTAGGTAATCGGTGTCACTGGCCACAAACGTGCTGGTCTAACTTAATAGCCAGGTTAGCATTCTCATCAAGGGTCATGCCGGCATCCCGGCACGCGAGTTCAAGTTGAACCCCCGACTGTAGTCCGTCTCGAAACCTAGCTATTAGACTCTTCTCACACCAGCCACTCTCTTTATGGCATATTCTTCGACCGGATTGTTCCCTTGTCGCAACCTCAGCAGATGTTGTTCTCCAGACCGGGCTTGATCTGGATAGTCGAATACCGCTCTGAAGGCCTCGATGAAATTCCTGTGGTAGAGACGGCAGCCGCCCAGTCCATGGCTGAACCTGTGAGCTGTTGAATGACGAAGCTGATTTTTTGTCGCTCTGTCATGGCCGGATACTCCGTCAGATATAACTCACAGGCCAGCAGGAATCGTTTGCACCGGCGTGGAGAGGTTGGAGGAGACCCTGGTATGGCGAGCTGCTTGACGCTGTGAGCCAAGTCATTAACAGCCCGCACCAGGCTGTCAATCTCACGCTGTTGGCCCCGGAGATATCGATGCATCGGGGAGTCTTCTTCCAGCAGGGGGGTACCTGCTGCGTCCTGATGGGTTCGTCCATCTGTCATGTTTCCTTACGAAGAGTGGACGGAAATGCAGGTTTGAGCACACAAGTTCTTTTTATTGACAAACAAAAAAATAGAACTAAGGAAAGTCACTTGTAGAAAGCAAAATGGAACAAGGTCACTTGTAAGGTCCTCCCGCCAGGCTTGAGCACAATTCAGAATTTGAGAATTGGCCGCCATTCAATTCATGAGTTGGAATTTCAATTGGAGTTGGAATGACAGGAAGTGGAATTAAATTCATGGCAATTCAAAGACATTCCACACAGTCATACCACAGAAAGAATGTGTTGAATCTCACATACAATTACATTAATTTTGTAATTTACTGTAATAGCATAATTTCATTACACATAACTAGTCACTCCTCAACCCTGCATACATTTTGTTCCAACATATAGATAATGATCAAATTCTTGAAATAAATTACTCAATACACCTCAATGTTTGATTAGTTTTATTCAAAATGTTATTTTCATTTCAAAGTAATCAAATAACACAAAGTCGAGTGTTGACCATCAAATTGTGTAGAAAAGAAGCTTTCAAACAAATGTACACCTCAAATTGTTTGGCAACCATTTTAAATACTTGGTTAAAGCAAAGCATTCTGGGATATGGAGTCACGTTCCATTGTGTTCCCACAAAATTACAATTCCAATAAATCAAACTTAATTATGTGTTCTGTGACTAAAGCTTTTAACATTCATTGCTGGGGGAAACATTTCCTGTTAATGTAATCTGTACAAGTAGTTCAAAAAAATATAATTTATAGAATATGTAATGAATTCATATCTGACATATATTGTAAAGCTTCATTGTTAAACACTTCACTTATGTACAGTATATACATTTCTTTGAATTTGTATTGAATTGCAATTCTGCTTCCTTTAATTCAATTCCGAATTGTAATTCTAGATCCTGTTTTTGACATCAATTCAAATTCAAGAATTTAATCGGAATTTAGGAGTCATTCTCAATTCAATTCTGAATTGTGCACAAGCCTGCCTCCTGCGGAGTATTCATAACGAGAACAAGGCCCACGAATTGTGAGGTAATCACAAGTCGGGGCCAGGGGTAGCTCAGTGGTTAAGGCATTCGGAAGATCCCAGGTTCAAACCCCACAACCACCTTAACCCTCAACTGCTCAGATGTGTAATGAGATAAAAATGTAAGTCGCTCTGGATAAGAGTGTCTGCCAAATTCCTAAATGTAAATGTAATAAATCCTGAGAAACAGGTAAACAAAATCGTTATGCTCTACATGTATGTGAAGACAAAAGATACAAGTTACCATAACGGTGGACGAACGGGGTCGGCTGGTATAAATAGGGTAGCACACTAGGGAGACACAGGTGAATCTAATTTAATGCTAAAGTGAGACACATACACACGTAGACACACAAGGGGGAGACAAAGTGGCGGCTCAGTAATCTGAAGAGCCAGATCTTATTCCCTGAGGCCGAGGTGGCATAGGTGTTACAAGTCTGTGTAAATACATCATTTATTTGAACATTATACATTAAAATGTTCTTCAAAATATGTACTTCAAAATATTCCTCCAACCAGCAAAATGATGAGAAAACCAAACATTTTCCACATTTGGCTCAACTCAGTTCAACAACAGTTCCAGTATTACAGCACACATTCTTTTTTTTTCCTCTAGATTAAACAAAGTAAACGCAGCAATACAAACAGTAAATAACCTAGCAAAATTGCAAATGATATGTTTTATATGCCGACTACCTTAGTACATATATTCAATAACTGCATAATCAAAAATGCAGTGCCCTAAAGCAAAACTTGTACTGTATATTAGCCCTTTAACGTTTCTGGTGCTTACTATGGCAACAATCTCTATGGTTCTAACCTCACTATGGTTCCGTATGCTGCTGTAATCACTGGCAACAAGTCGATAATAATAGTGCATAGCTAAACAACTTTCTCACCACTAAACATCTAAGCATCTTTCTTTATTTTACAGCAAAACTCATGTTACCACCACAGATTCTTAACACACTTATAATTTACTCAAGAGTATTTACATCTCATTTGAAGGAATATTAACCCACCTGTAGTTAGGACAGGGCTGATAGTGGAAAAAATTCCTGAGCCTGAACTTTTTTCCCTTGCCCCCGAGGTGAGTAGGAGTGGGGGTACTATGTATGCGACGCACTGTTAACACATAACTTGTTGGCCCCTGGGCCCAAATATATAAACAACCTATGTATAACCCTGATCATCATTATTGTCAAGTGGCTCTTTTTAGATATTTTCATATTTGAATTATGCCCCCAGTATTATTCAAGAAAACACAGCATTTTCTTCTCAATATGTTCAGTGCCTAGATTGATATTATTAGCCCATCTTAGTACAATCACTGGAAGTAAATGCTACAGATACTACAGCCATACCAAGACAGGTCAGTAAGTGGCAATAATAGTACTCCAAAGTACACAGGAATTGATTAACTAATTGATTATCCTCCACTAATTTCTTACATAAAGTGATGAGTGGGTGGGTGATATTAAATGACAGGTCAAGCTCAGCAATGAAGGAGCACAAACGAATTTTTAATCAGTCACACGATCGGTCATTGAGGGTGGAATATTATGGCGTTATATCCCTGCCACAATTCTGAGCAATTCTGCGCATGCGGTGTCTCCCCCGCTCGCTCAACATGTTCTCCACGCAGACACGATTTCTCAATTCTGTGCGCGCTCGACTCTGCCTGCACGCACGTGTAACATTTATTTTCTGTGCGCTCTCGACTCTGCCTGTACGCTCGCTCAACTTTGTCCTGTGTTACAAAACAACCACAAAACTAGCCAATCAGAGACATCCACACACTACTGCTGATTGTCTATTCCTTCTCTATCACCTGCACATCTCAGATCTAGAGAAATGACGGCTCAATATCCGCGAACCTGATTTTTTTTTTTTTTTTTTTCCCCCGCAGCCACAGTATGCCGGAAAGCTATCACCCCTGAGTTAGGAGGAAAAAGGGACAAAACTTTAGCTTATGTTTAGCTTAGCTGCAGTACTTAATCAGCAACACTTGGCCCTAGCGATAAGCGGCTGATAATGACCTGTTTGACAGTTTTCACAGTTGAGCACAAAGTACTGTACTACTGTAAGTAGAGCAAACACAGAGAAGTGTCACCGCCTATCAGGGAGAATAGGAGCAACACAGAACTAAAATTACAGTACAAATGTAGAATTCAAATTAAATTAAATCTTATTATGATCGAATTTAAGCAAAGTAAATGTTAACACAGTGAGCCTTTAGATTTTATCATACAATGGTGTGAAAAACTATTTGCCCCCCTCCTGATTTCTTATTCTTTTGCATGTTTGTCACACAAAATGTTTCTGCTCATCAAACACATTTAACTATTAGTCAAAGATAACACAAGTAAACACAAAATGCAGTTTTTAAATGAGGGGTTTTATTATTTAGGGAGAAAAAAAATCCAAACCTACATGGCCCTGTGTGAAAAAGTAATTGCCCCCTGAACCTAATAACTGGTTGGGCCACCCTTAGCAGCAATAACTGCAATCAAGCGTTTGCGATAACTTGCAACGAGTCTTTTACAGCGCTCTGGAGGAATTTTGGCCCACTCATCTTTGCAGAATTGTTGTAATTCAGCTTTATTTGAGGGTTTTCTAGCATGAACCGCCTTTTTAAGGTCATGCCACAACATCTCAATAGGATTCAGGTCAGGACTTTGACTAGGCCACTCCAAAGTCTTCATTTTGTTTTTCTTCAGCCATTCAGAGGTGGATTTGCTGGTGTGTTTTGGGTCATTGTCCTGCTGCAGCACCCAAGATCGCTTCAGCTTGAGTTGATGAACAGATGGCCGGACATTCTCCTTCAGGATTTTTTGGTAGACAGTAGAATTCATGGTTCCATCTATCACAGCAAGCCTTCCAGGTCCTGAAGCAGCAAAACAACCCCAGACCATCACACTACCACCACCATATTTTACTGTTGGTATGATGTTCTTTTTCTGAAATGCTGTGTTACTTTTACGCCAGATGTAACGGGACACGCACCTTCCAAAAAGTTCATCTTTTGTCTCGTCGGTCCACAAGGTATTTTCCCAAAAGTCTTGGCAATCATTGAGATGTTTTTTAGCAAAATTGAGATGAGCCTTAATGTTCTTTTTGCTTAAAAGTGGTTTGCGCCTTGGAAATCTGCCATGCAGGCCATTTTTGCCCAGTCTCTTTCTTATGGTGGAGTCGTGAACACTGACCTTAATTGAGGCAAGTGAGGCCTGCAGTTCTTTAGATGTTGTCCTGGGGTCTTTTGTGGCCTCTCGGATGAGTCGTCTCTGCGCTCTTGGGGTAATTTTGGTCGGCCGGCCACTCCTGGGAAGGTTCACCACTGTTCCATGTTTTTGCCATTTGTGGATAATGGCTCTCACTGTGGTTCGCTGGAGCCCCTAAGCTTTAGAAATGGCTTTATAACCTTTACCAGACTGATAGATCTCAATTACTTTTGTTCTCATTTGTTCCTGAATTTCTTTGGATCTTGGCATGATGTCTAGCTTTTGAGGTGCTTTTGGTCTACTTCTCTGTGTCAGGTAGCTCCTATTTAAGTGATTTCTTGATTGAAACAGGTGTGGCAGTAATCAGGCCTGGGGGTGACTACAGAAATTGAACTCAGGTGTGATAAACCACAGTTAAGGTATTTTTTAACAAGGGGGGCAATCACTTTTTCACACAGGGCCATGTAGATTTAGAGTTTTTTTTCTCCCTTAATAACGTAAACCTTCATTTAAAAACTGCATTTTGTGTTCAATTATGTTATCTTTGACTAATAGTTAACGGTTTTTGATGAGCAGAAACATTTAAGTGTGACAAACATGCAAAAGAATAAGAAATCAGGAAGGGGGCAAATAGTTTTTCACACCACTGTATGTAATTAGAAAATCAATCTTTTTTTATCTTTCATTTTGTAGTAGATTTATTAACTAAAATAAACTAAACTAAATGACCATAAAAATTCTAACATCGTCAGGACGTGCTACTGCGTCAGCAGAAGTCAATGTGTTTTTTCGTTAATATAAGAATTAAATGCAGGAGGCTGTTATGATCATCATAATGTTCCTTAATAAATAATTAAAACGTTTTAACAAATAAAATTTTTACATTCCAGCACCCCATTGCGCTGTACCACCGGCGGCAAAAACCTTATTTCGTTTCTTAGTTCCATCGAATTTAATCAAAGTAAATGTTAACACTGTAAGCCTTTGTATTTTATCGTCTGTAACATTCGCGTAGCCAGAAAACTCTGGGTGTGCATCAGAAAAAGTGGGTGAGCCAACTTTATAATAAACTATATAATAAAACTATATAGGTGTCACGAGCCAGCTCCCTCATACAAGCACCTCGCAACCCTAACTCCACTCCGGAGTTTTTTGCACGCCCAGCATTCATCACGGCACACCTGGATCTGATTAAGCGTCATCCCTAGGCTTTAAAAGCAAGCTGAGCGCACCTGTCTTTGCCGCAGTGTCTCACTCGTGTGCCTTACGTCTTAGTGTTATTGATTCCCTGGATTTTGACTCGTTGCCGACCCAGCTCTCCCTTTGGATTTTCCTTTCGTCTTCTCCGTCTGTTACCTTGCCTGATTCTCGGACTGATTTTCGTGTATGACCCTGCCTGTATTAGGAATCTGATTCTGGACTCACCCTTTGGATTTGTTCATTCACGTGGCTGGATCTTCTGGTTATCGACCCTTACCTGGCTAAAGACGCGGATTGATCACAAGCGGACCGCATAGCGCTCGCTCGTTCCTCCCGCTACAACCGAGGAGAATTTGTGCGCTTCCACTTCCGGGTTCACGGAGGATTCTCTGACGTCTTCACCCAGTCCCCTAGTTTCATCACGAGGTATTCCCCGAAGCATCCTGTGCACGCACCGACTTTCTCTCTCGCCCCATACACACACATACACACACGCTCACACATACACGCGCCCCCCCTACCGCGGCTGCGCGCTGACTCTCTCTCTCTCACTCACGCACACACACACACATACACGCGCTGCTCCCTGCTGCGCGCCGACTCTCTCACTCACACAGACACGCACACACCCGCACATACACACTCCTCCTGTCGCTGTTTATTTAACCCTTTAGTACCCTAATAAATTCCTTTAAGAGAATCTGTGTCTGCTATTGGGTTCTTTCCTCTCCTGCCTTCCCCCGCCCCTGACAGTACACTGCGGCCATGGCAGACCCAGCAGATACTTTTTCCTCCAGGTCAGGTCTTCGCACCCACCTCCAATCCAGGACAAGTAACCGATCCGAGGCTAGGCTTCGCCAGACTGTCGCCCAACAGGGTGCTCTTATTAATTCCCAGCAGCAAAGCCTTCAACAGATATCCTAAAGCTTGTCACAGCTGTCAGCCCAATTTCAGCAGGTTTGTTCAGCTCTCCCATCTACACTCACACCCCCAGCGCGGCATGAACCCCCAGCACGACATGAACCTCGCCTGCCCCATCCCCAACCCTATGGTGGAGATCCTGGCACCTGCCGGTCGTTTTTATCACAATGTTCTCTGCTACTTGAGCTCCAGCCCTCGGCTTTTCCTACGGAGCGCTCCAAGGTGGCATACATAATCACGCTGCTTACGGAGAGAGCCCGGGAGTGGGGAACGGCCGTCTGGGATGCTAACGACCCCTGCTGCACCACCCTCAGCGCCTTCACAGAGGAGATGAAGAGAGTATTTGACCGATCCCACGTGGGAAGGGAGGCCGCTAGGCAGCTTTTGGAGCTCCGTCAGGGTTCCCGGTCTGCTTATGACTACGCTATTGAGTTCCGAACCATGGCAGCCACCGCTCAGTGGGACACTCAAGCGCTTTATGATACTTTCCTGAATGGGCTCTCTGAGCCGGTCAAGGACCAGCAGGTGTCTCAGCAGCTTCCTGGAGACCTGAACGGGCTGATGGATCTCGCAGGACGAGTGGATTCGCGCCTCAGGCGTAGACACCGCACCTTTAGCCAGCCCGGGCACAGGGCAGGGACCCCTTCCGCACTGACCATGCCAGTCATCGCTCCTGCTGAGCCCATGCAGGTTGGACGAACCCGGATCTCGCCAGAGGAACGGCAACGCCGGATTCAGGCAGGAGCGTGCCTCTACTGTGGCCAGGTTGGGCACTTGCGTCTGCAATGCCCGTTAAAAGCCAGGCCCCCCCCAGTGAACCTAGGCACACTGGAGGGGCACACCCAAGAGCAGTTGCCTAGAGGCCGTCCAGTCCTTCCCGTCACGCTTTTCTTAGATAATCAGCCCTACGTAGCCCATGCACTCGTCGACTCCGGCTCCGACCAGAATATGATCTGTGCCACAAAGGTCAAGGAACTAGGCATTCCCACTTGCCTCCTGAACTCCCCATTGTCCGTCCACGCGCTCGATGGAACGCCACTCCCTCCAATCACCCGACGCACCGTTCCAGTAACCCTCAGGACCTCTGGGAATCATTCGGAGGAAATCTCCTTTCTCATCATGGATAGAGCTCAGTGCCAGTTGGTGCTTGGACGTCCATGGCTGGTCCGACACAACCCGCGTGTGGACTGGAGAAACAATGCTATTCTCGAATGGAGCCCTCTCTGCCTGGCCTCTTGCTTGAAATCTGCTCTTCGTCCCACCATAGCCTCAGGAGTTTCCCGATCTCTCCACGCTTCCACATGACTACGTCGACCTCAAGACTGTGTTCAGTAAGTCTCGGGCCATCTCTCTTCCACCTCATCGTCCATATGATTGCGCCATTGACCTCCTGCCCGGCACTGCTCCACCTCGAGGTCGTCTCTTCTCACTTTCCCAGAATGAAAGGAGGGCCATGGACCAATACATTTCTGAGTCATTAGCCGCCGGCATCATTAGACCATCCTCATCACCCGCTGGGGCGGGGTTTTTCTTTGTGGCCAAAAAAGATGGTACCCTTCGTCCTTGCATTGATTACAGGGGGCTCAATGACATCACCATAAAGAATCGGTACCCACTGCCCCTGATGTCCACAGCCTTCGACCTCCTGCAGGGGGCCCAATTCTTCACAAAATTGGACCTTCGCAGCGCCTATCACCTGGTCAGGATCAGAGAGGGGGACGAGTGGAAAACCGCCTTTAACACCCCATCAGGGCATTATGAGTATCTGGTCATGCCGTTTGGGTTGGCCAACGCCCCGGCCGTGTTCCAAGCCCTAGTCAATGACGTTCTCAAGGATTTCATCAGCATCTGTGCCTTTGTATATCTAGATGATATCCTCATCTTCTCACGTTCCTTGGAAGAACACAAGATTCACGTCCGCCAGGTACTCCAGAGGCTGCTTGAGAACCAGCTGTTCATTAAGGCCGAAAAATGTGAGTTCCACAGCAGCACAGTCTCTTTCCTGGGCTTCATTGTCGCCCCGTCGAGGATACAAATGGACCCCGCAAAGCTAAAGGCAGTCACTGACTGGCCTGCCCCAACGACACGCAAAGAACTTCAGCGCTTCCTGGGGTTCGCAAACTTCTACAGGCGATTCATCCGCAACTATAGTTCGGTAGCCACCCCACTCGTCTCCCTAACTTCAGCCAAGACCCCATTCATTTGGTCGGAGCAAGCGGCCAGGTCATTTCAGGATCTGAAGAGGCGGTTCACCTCGGCTCCTGTTCTACTTCAACCGGACCCATGCCTTCAGTTTGTGGTCGAAGTAGATGCCTCCGACTCGGGTATTGGAGCAGCTCTGTCCCAAAGGTCTCCCAAGGACAACAAGCTGCATCCATGCTGCTTTCTCTCCCACCGACTTTCTCCTGTCGAGAGGAACTACAGCATTGGCGACCGGGAGCTACTGGCAGTCAAACTCGCGTTGGAAGAATGGAGGCACTGGCTAGAGGGCAGTGAAATCCCATTCCTGGTTTGGACGGATCATAGGAATTTGGAATATCTCCGGACAGCCAAACGCCTAAACTCTCGTCAAGCAAGGTGGTCCCTGTTCTTCTCACGTTTTAATTTCTCCCTGTCTTACCGTCCGGGATCTAAGAACACAAAGCCGGACGCTCTCTCTCGCCAGTTCTCTCAAGCTAACGATCGGGCACCTGAAGCCACCGTCTTGCCCCCTCACTGCCTCGTGGGTGTCTCGCTACAAGAAATTGAATCACGGGTTAAGAACGCACTTCATCAACGACCGCGCCCCTCACAAACACCAGAAGGCAGACTCTTCGTTCCGGAGGCGGAACGGCCCCACGTTCTGGAATGGGGACATAGCTCGAAACTGGCCTGCCACCCCGGCGCAACACGCACGCTGGCTCTGGTCCGACAACGGTTTTGGTGGCCCACCATGAGGGAGGACACTCGCCACTTTGTAAACGCCTGTGACACTTGCGCCAGAAGCAAAACCAGCAATAAACCCCCCGCTGGCCTCCTTAGACCTCTCCCGATTCCTCGCAGGCCCTGGTCCCACATCGCCCTTGATTTTGTCACGGGACTTCCGGACTCGGAGGGTAACACCTGTGTGCTCACGGTGGTGGATCGCTTTTCTAAGGCAGTCCACTTCATTCCACTATCTGGACTCCCTACAGCAAAGGAGACGGCCGAGCTCTTAATCATGCACGTTTTCCGGCTTCATGGACTCCCCACAGACATCACGTCGGATCGAGGTTCCCAGTTCACCGCCCGGTTCTGGTCGGCCTTCTGTAAGTTAATTGGCGCTACCCCCAGCTTATCTTCCGGCTATCACCCACAGACAAACAGCCAGGCGGAGCGAGCCAACCAGGACCTAGAAACAGCCATTCGGTGCATGATCACCAAGGAACCCCATTCCTGGAACCGGATGTTACCATGGATCGAGTACGCCCACAACTCCTTACCCACATCAGCCACGGGTCTCTCCCCCTTTCAGTGCTGCCTCGGTTATCAGCCTC
The DNA here is from genome assembly GCA_030522415.1 of Channallabes apus. Taxonomy (NCBI): domain Eukaryota; kingdom Metazoa; phylum Chordata; class Actinopteri; order Siluriformes; family Clariidae; genus Channallabes; species Channallabes apus. The sequence goes on along the minus strand of CM060104.1, from coordinate 39,208,510 downwards.
CTCTGTTCCCGTCCCAGGAAGTGGAAGTGGAAGTTCCTTCAGCTCAAGCCTTTCAAGCCTGTAAGGCAAGATCTAGGATTCGCCGGAGCGTTTCAATCTTCAAACAACAAGCTGACCGGCGTCGCTCCAGGGCACCGTCATACCGCGTGGGCCAAAGAGTGATGCTGTCATCCCACTACATTCCCCTTAAAACTACCTCACGCAAACTGTCTCCCCGATTCATCGGCCCATTCACCATCACCAGAATCATTAACCCCTGCACCGTCAGACTTCATCTGCCTTCCACCATGCGTCGGATAAACCCTTCCTTTCACGTATCCCAGATAAGACCCCTGGCCTCATGCCCACTGAATCCACCCTCCCGCCCGGCTCCTCCTCCCCGACTCATCGATGGTAGTGAGGCCTTCACCGTGCGCAAGCTTATGAAAGCCAGACAACGAGGCAGAGGCCTCCAGTACCTGGTGGATTGGGAGGGTTATGGCCCCGAGGAGTGGAGCTGGATTCCTTCCAGATTCATCTTGGACCAGTCCCTCATCAATGACTTCCACCGTCAACACCCCAACGCACCGGCCATTCCGCCAGGTGGCGTCCGTAGGAGGGGGGGTACTGTCACGAGCCAGCTCCCTCATACAAGCACCTCGCAACCCTAACTCCACTCCGGAGTTTTTTGCACGCCCAGCATTCATCACGGCACACCTGGATCTGATTAAGCGTCATCCCTAGGCTTTAAAAGCAAGCTGAGCGCACCTGTCTTTGCCGCAGTGTCTCACTCGTGTGCCTTACGTCTTAGTGTTATTGATTCCCTGGATTTTGACTCGTTGCCGACCCAGCTCTCCCTTTGGATTTTCCTTTCGTCTTCTCCGTCTGTTACCTTGCCTGATTCTCGGACTGATTTTCGTGTATGACCCTGCCTGTATTAGGAATCTGATTCTGGACTCACCCTTTGGATTTGTTCATTCACGTGGCTGGATCTTCTGGTTATCGACCCTTACCTGGCTAAAGACGCGGCTTGATCACAAGCGGACCGCATAGCGCTCGCTCGTTCCTCCCGCTACAACCGAGGAGAATTCGTGCGCTTCCACTTCCGGGTTCACAGAGGATTTTCTGACGTCTTCACCCAGTCCCCTAGTTTCATCACGAGGTATTCCCCGAAGCATCCTGTGCACGCACCGACTTTCTCTCTCGCCCCATACACACACATACACACACGCTCACACATACACGCGCCCCCCCTACCGCGGCTGCGCGCTGACTCTCTCTCTCTCACTCACGCACACACACACACATACACGCGCTGCTCCCTGCTGCGCGCCGACTCTCTCACTCACACAGACACGCACACACCCGCACATACACACTCCTCCTGTCGCTGTTTATTTAACCCTTTAGTACCCTAATAAATTCCTTTAAGAGAATCTGTGTCTGCTATTGGGTTCTTTCCTCTCCTGCCTTCCCCCGCCCCTGACAATAGGATACATAGCCTTTATCTTATCCCCACCAGAGGGCTCGCCAGCAAGAGGTTGTGCACGCGCGGTCCACTACAAAAATATGTTGGTATATCCTGACTGAAATAAGGCGGCTCACATCAAATTGTTTTTGATGTATTTCTGGGAAAGAGAACTCTCTTATAAATCTCTCATATCGGCACGCGCGTTCATCTGACTTTAAACTCGGCAAAGTGAAAGAGCGCACACGCGATGCGGGTTCATGCGAACATTTTAAATTCACTAAAAGGCTTATTCACAACCACATTTCAGCCATTCACACACATGCATTGTGCTATGTTGTTGGTACACACTTTTCCCCTTCTAATCTCCTCTTTGATCAAAATGCTCCCGATATGAGCCGACACGATTTTTGTTTCAGTCAAAATATTCCTCTATCATAAAGAGAGGCGACATATACTTGCTGATTAAACACTGCATTTTTAAAAGTGAATGCGAGAAGTGAAAGTGCGGGATGTGAGCAGCTTTAATTATTAATAATTAAATAATTATTCAATGTTAGACATAAACAGCAAAAAGCACCATAAGTATTAATTTCATGTTCTTTTGCTGTTTGGGCTCAGCATGAATGATTATTTGGAACTGAAGTGCTTCGTGATTCATGCCACAAGTCATTTTATCATACAAAGATTATTACGTTGAGCTTCTGTAGATTCCAAAATTTACATTTTTACCGTTAAAAATAAAAATGTTTTTACAAGCCCCTGAGCTGTTGTTTGTGCTGTTTTCTTTAATAATAACAATAGACAGATAGAAACAGAGTCTGTCTAAACAAAATTAATGGCAGCCGTTTTGCAAAATGTCCCTTTGCGCCACCTGGCGGCCATTTCACAAATTACTTTGAATTGGGACTGATTTATTTTGGCAGTTGCCGTTTGGCCGCGACAGAGTGCGGGGCAGTCATAGTCATTCCCCTTGAATAACCACTGTAGATTGGTAACCAACCCTCATATGAGCTCCTGATGTGATGGCATCATTGAGAGAGAATGCTAAAGCACAAAGCTAAAGCAATATAATTTAATTTCCAATTTCCTTTTTTTTTTACCTTGTCATTATCTACTGAACCAATGTTGGGCCAACCTATCTTTGGCCCCACAAATAGACCAACAATGGGCCAATGGACAAAATGACATTGGGCCAACCACTTATGCCAACATGAGCCCAATGTGGCTGTTCTCCCAACGTTGGCCCGACACTGGAGCACTGAGAAAAGGTTACCAAAATTTTGCAGACGTTGGGCAATCATAGTAATGCTATCTGGGAAGGTTAAATCTGAGTAATGCATGTAATCTTAGAGAACTTCATTTTGTAATACTCATAGCAGAGTGGAATACATTTCAGGTGAGGTTGAGTAATACGCCATGAGGTAGAGCAGTCCCTCATGCAACCTCTGAATAGACAAGGATAGGAAAGCATTTTGGGTCTTTGAAATTCAATGTTTTGATACCCTCCTTATTTTTTTATGACAATCAAGATAATAAGAATAATTAGTTATTTTGTGCAATGAAATTAAACATACTGTACTGAACACTACACAGAACATTCCATTAAAGCTATTTCAAAGTTTCCAAATATCCAAACAGAACATATACTGTAGGGCATGCATTAATAACAGCTATAAAAACACACATTATGAACTACTGCAGAGTCTCACCTTAATGTCATGAAAAAGAGCCTCTCTGCTTGCTACCTAATTGGCCAGAGAGGGGATTGGAGGTGCTTTAACTACACCTGGCATAGCACCCTCAAGAAATGTCTGAGGTTTGTTTAGTATTTTAGCATAAAGTAATTCTGCTAATTTATATGTGCAGGTGTAATTCATATACTGTATGTACTATACTGTTTAATTTAATAAAAAATAAAAAACAGTAATAAAGCAAGCCTTGTCCGTTTATGGTCCTGATTTTTGCAATCTTTGTGGAATTGATGGTTACACCATTAGAATGAATAATCATTTATAAACAATTACAGTTTGTCATATACTGTTGCAACCTCTGTGGTGTAGTGGTTAGCACTGTTGCCTTGCACCTCCAGGGTCTGGGTTCGATTCCTGGCCAGGCTCGTTTCCCGTCCCGTTTCCCGTGCATGGAGTTTGCTGGTTCTCCCCGTGCTTAGTGGGTTTCCTCCGGGTACTGCGGTTTCCTCCAACAGGCCAAAGACATCCATTTTAGGCTATTTGGCGTTCCCAAACTGTCCGTACTGTGTGTGTGCCCTGTGATAGATTGGCACCATGCCCAGGGTCTACCCTGCCTTTTGCCCTCCTGGGATAAATACAGGGGGGAAAAAGCGGTATAGATGGTGAGTGAGTGAGTGGTGCAGCCTTTACTGCTTTTGTTGTGAAGGGTATGAATTAACAAACATAGAGCTAACTCTCATTATGAATCTCTAATGCTGACTAGTTTTGCTGTGTTCCTGCATTATTTTTGACACTAAACACCAGGGGCTGTATTCATGAAAATTCTTAGAGTAAAGATTTGCTCCTATTGATGAAATTCCAAAATTATTGATAGCTAGGAATTTTCGACAAGTCTACCTGAGCCTCTACCAACAAACTGGACTCCATTTTAACTTAAAGACATAAACTGTTATATTAAATTTCCAGCTGCTTAACACACAGCATTTCCCCTTGCCACCTCACCCTTGGCTTGCTCATCAGGGACAATCTTATCATTTTGATTCATACACATTTACATTCCATTCAAACTTCCAAAATTTCTTTCACCTGTGTAAAGCTGTTTTGCAACAGTGACAATTGTTAAAAACACTATACAAATAAAACTGAATTGGAATTTTATTGAATGTTCTCAAGTGTAGTTGGTGTTCCACAGGGTTCAGTTTTACAACCCACTGCTATTTTCTATTTATGCTTCCTTTAATGCTTCATTTGGGCTACACAAATCATAAGCATGGTATTAGTTTTCACTGATATACAGATGACACACAGTTATATATCTCAGCAACTCCAGATGAAATAAACCAGCTTAATAAAGTTGAGCAATTTCTATTTCAGGACATTCATTACATACAGTTTTGTACCTGAGCCTCCAATAACAAACTGGACTCCATATTAACTTAAACACATCTTCACCTTATACTGAACTTCAAGCCTCCTAACACACAGTATGATTGCGAAAACAATTCTTTATTTAATATCACTCAAATGAGGATGGGTTCCCTGTTAAGTCTGATTCCTCTCAAGGTTTCTTCCTACTGCCATCTCAGGAAAATTTACCTAACCACCGTCACTCTCGGCTTGCTCATCAGCGTCTTCTCACACTTTTTGAACTTATTTCCATAATTTTCTTATGATTCTGTAAAGTTGCTTTACGACAATGAACATTGTTAAAAGCACTATACAAATAAAATTTAATTGAAGTAGAAATGAAAGAGTTAGATATTCAAACTGAGATTTAGGTCTATGCCTGGCAAATCACACACTTCACAACAAAAGCAGTAAAGTCTTGTAGGGCTTATAGACATATGGTTGGCCTACATACATAGACTTAAACACGTCATTACAGTGTGAATAATTATTTTTTAAATGATAATGATTAAATCAGAGTAACCAAAAGATGTTTGTGTTACAGTTGGAACTACATGTCGTACTGAAAATACTATACTCACCTTCTAACCAATAAGATTCATCCAAAAGGATGACATATTAACATGAAGTGTGTGTGTGAAGTCCATTGTGTGATAAATATTAAAGACACAAGAAAGCAGACCACAAAAAGACCAATCAGTTTGATTTATTTAAATTGCATTTCATTTATTCTTCACTGGCAAAGTATTTCAATAATTCCTCATAATGCACCATGAAAATCTCCAGGTTTAGATCTTCTAAGAAGCCTACAAAATCGCAAGTGAAATCTTCATCTAGCTTTAACGCTGGGCACTGACTGTTCGCAGGTTTGATCTCTAAATCTTCCTCGCAGTTCTCTTTTATTTCCTCTCTCAGTGTGAACTGAAGCTCTTCTAATGTTTCTGATCCTGTCTGATTGACAACTTTACATTTCTGGGCTGAATCTTCCAGGTTCTTAAAAAATTTACACGGGTCTTTGATAAAGATGTAATATTTGGAGAAGCCAATATATATATTAATATGTCCATGTGCTTTTGAAAACTGGATTAAATCATACATGCAGGGAGTGTGTTTTTTTCTCCCTAAACACGGATTATTAACTGTGTATATCCAAATTTCAGAGACGTCATTATTATCATTTAGAAACATGTTCATTTTATCAATAATTAAATCCTCACTATGTATTCCTTTTTTTCTCTTTGATTCAAAAGGGCCTATTACTTCAATCTCATTATTTGTCCTTATGAAAACAGCAATAGCCTGCTGCCTGTCTTTATTATCCATTAACTCTTTAAATTTATTTTTAATAAGTGTATTGTTTATAATCATTTTTAAAAATGTATATTTTTTAGTATTTAATGTTTCTTCTTGTTTTGTCTTTTTATTATATATATAATTTTCTTTTATATATTCCAATATGTTTTCTTTAGAAATATTTATAGTAGAGACTTCATTCTTATTTTTGATGTTGAGGAAAACCCACACATCGTTATTCTGGTCTGTCACATCCTCCGGGTTTGTTGGTGGGACTCTTCTGTAAGAAACCAAACAGGTGTTTTCTATATGCAGTTAGAAAGACTGCATGAGCAGACACACAGATGCACACACACTCATGCATGCACTCACACATACACACATACATCTACACTCACATACACAAAAAGTGAGACTGGTCTAATAATAATAGGCTAAACCTACCACTACAAATAATAATAATAATAATAATAATAATAATAATAATAATAATAATGATAATAATGCATAGATTACAATGTATGTGTTTTCTTAATCATTACACTACAAAATTAAACACAGAGTAAATAAGTTTTGTATTATTATTATTAACAACAACAATAATAATAATAATAATAATAATAATAAGACAGTAAATAATAACACAGTAGTTATTATGGTGTTAACTTTGTATGGATGGACGGTTCTGTCTATGTTCCCACATGGTGCAGCTGATATACTGTACTGTACATCCACCATTTCTGTGTCAGTTATTAAGAGGATCGGGTTGCCAGCTCGACAGCCGATTGTATCTGAGCACTTGGAAATGAAGGAGTTTGCTCGAGGGTCCAACAGTGGTGACCCGGCAGTGTCAGGGCTTCAACCAGGGACGTCCTGGTCAACAGTTCAACACCTTAAACACAGAGCCACCCCTGCCCACGTTAACTCTGTGTACTTTGCTATTTTTCTTTCTATTATAATACTTACTTTATCTTTCTGCGTGAGCAGTCAGTGCTGGATTCTCTGCTTTTCCTGCAGATCAACAATAAAATCATCGACAACACAGAATGAGATTAGTTTATAATAATAATAATAATAATAATAATAATAATAATATTACACAGTAGTTGTAATCATTGTGTTACTGTAACTTTGTGTGTAACTGTATTTTTGAATTCTTACACTTACTTTCTGTTATTGCTTGAGCGGTCAGGGCTGGAGTTTGTTCTACAGATCAACAATAAAATCATCATCATCATAACGACACAGAATATGATTAGTTTATAATAATACAGTACACATAAGTTGTAATCATTGTGTTAACTTTGTGTGTAACTGTATTTTATACTTACGTTCTCTTTCTGGGTGAGATGCCAGGGCCGAAGTCTTTCTTTTTCCTGCAGATCGTCATCATCATCATCATCATCATCATCATCATCATCATCTCACAAACACTCACATACTGTATTATTATATCATATGATATTAAAGAAGCAATAAGTTTGAAATGGATACACACGCACGCACACACACACATACATGTACAGTATATATATATATATATCCCAAACTCAATACAATGAATAAGAACAAGATGGTGTGTGTGTGTGTGTGTGTTTGTGTGTGTGTGTGTGTGATGGAACATAGAGCTAGTGTAGGCTGCTAAGATTACAGATGAACCAGCGTAAGAAGTGTGTGTATGGAGCAGTTGTGACTTGGGGAAGCTTACGGTGATGTTGAAGTGTCCTCAGGTGATTCTGACACTGGAGGGGAACACTTTTCCAGGTCATTTGTATCGCCAAAGCTCTGTTAAGGACAAATCACAAAACAGTTGACTACAGAAATGAATAGATGAAATAACTAATATATTAAAGCACTTTCAACCCTGGAGTAAATGAAGATTCAAACTGATTAATAAAGCAAGATTATTATTATTATTATTATTATTATTATTCTTGTTGTTGTTGTTGTTGTTGTTGTTGTTATTACAATTGATAATATTAATAATAATAACAATAATAATAATAAATGTCTCTTTCTCTCTCCCTCTCTCTCTCTCTTTGTCTCTCTAGTGGCGATGATACTATACTACTGGATATATATACAATGCCTTTGACAAAAAATAAGGCTCATGGCATTCACAGCAAAAAGACAAACATTTGAAGTTGCACATTCCGGTCGAGCACCAGATGTGTTGAGACAAGTTGATGATGAGAGCGAGTGTGTGTGTTTAGGAGGAAACTGCTATTCTGTACAGGAAGTTTATAAAGTACACAAAGTTACACTGTTAATTTCCCCTTGTGTATGGAGACTTTTATCACCTCCTGCTTTGCACACACACACACATACACACACACACACGCTAAACCATCTTGTTCTTATTAACACAGATAGTTCAAGGAGTGTAACCTTACCATGGGGCATGTTCCCGTTACCCCAGATGGAGGGCTGGGAACAGGGCGCAGAAACACTCGAGTCTCTGAATCACATTCTTGCGGAGATGTTGGTGCTACATGTCGGTCTGTAACGCTGTCCATTGTTCCTGCTCGTGTCTCTGGATCAGGAGCGTCTCTGAGCTTCACCTCCTCCCAGCCCTCAGCTGGTTTTTCTCTTTTAAAACTTTCTTCTGATGTTTCTTGTGCAGTCGGTATCATTACAATGAACAAGGAAGTCAGCTTGGAGATTTTATACTCGACAGTGACGTCAGCACACCTGGGTGGAGGCTTTCCGGAATTCTGTGTGTGTGTGTGTGTGTGTGTGTGTGTGTGTGTGTGTGTGTGTGTGTGTGTATTTAAACCCCACATATGTTCTTGTTTTTTTTCCCTGCATTTCTTCATACAGCTTTGAGTGCTGAAAGGAAGTTTCACAATAAGTGCAGTATTAATGAAACGAAACTAAGTGGCCTTGCTGAATCTGTGCAGGAAGAGCTCCTTATATATGAATGTACTGTATTTTCTAAGAGATAAAAAGTAAAGAATTATAACTGAAAAGAATTTACTAATCATTTTTATAGATTTTTTAAATGTAATTAATCAATCAATCAATCAATCATTAATGTTTATGATTGATTGATCAACACACAGGAAATAGCCATCATCATGACATTAACACCTTATTGAGACCTCACCCATTTACCCATTTTTAGGATTTTTAGGGCTTCATGGCTTTCTTCATGACACCATGAAACTACATCTTTCAACAGAAGCTTTTCCATCTGTTCCTCTTCTCAGAGATGATAAATATAAGAGGCGTTCAAGTCAAACCGGGACTTGGATCTACACACGCTGCTCCTGAGCTTCCAGTGACCCAGACGCCCCCCCCCCCTCTCTGTGCTCTTCACCTGCTGAATCATTCCTACGCTGAACTGAACTCCATGTTAAATTAGACAACTTCTGTTATACTGAACTTCCAGCAGCCTAACACCCATGATGTCATTATAGAATTCCTGTTATCTGTTATCACCCAAATGAGGATCGGTTCCCTGTTAACTTTTGGTGCTTTTCCACTGCATAGTACGGCACGGTACGATTCAGTTCTGCTCACTTTTGGGGGGTTTTCCACTGGGAACAGTACCTGGTACCCGGTCCTTTTTTTAGTACCACCTCAGCCGAGGTTCCAAGCGCGCCGAACCGTTACCAAAACGTTACAGTATGTGTAAACTCTGCTGGTCACTGATTGGCCGGAGGAAATCATCATTACTACGTCACTGAACTTGCGACACGAGACACAACAGACCTGCTAGATTTTTAGCACAGCCAGAGAAGGATCGGACGCACCATTTTGTTTTAACCAAAACTGGCTGTTTCGTGGTCTATTGTTCCTCTCGTTGGTAGCCGAGGAGCGGATCCAGCGACAGCTTGATGGGGCGACGCTTTTGGGGGGACGCTAAGCTCTTGGGCGCACACGGCTACCATCGGACTTACAAACAGTGTAGGGACAAGTTTAAAAAAAAGAAGAGCGACTACAGGCAGTAGAGGCGGCGCAACTATAACGACACGTGAATAATCGCGCCCACTCTAAAGTGCAGACTAAACTGCAGTCGAAACGCAAACCGAGCCGAACTGAGCCGAACCAAGATGATCTGTACTGAACCGTGCTGTGCCGTACCATGCAGTGGAAAAGCGCCATTTGTGGTGTGTGTTAATGCCTGCATGCTGAAAGAAATGGACAAAAGTGCTCTATCATAGAAGGAGAACTTTTATCTGATGCATTGTAAAAGTCTGAACAAACTACTGTATGTGACTAAAATCTGGCTTCTTGGTATAAACTTAGGCATCTTTTATACTTTTTGTTACAATTTCCTGCTTCTTGTTGGCCATCGAGAGCTGAACCAATACGAGCGCTACCCCAGCTGGATCGTGCTGCATATTTTGTATTATCATAAAGTCACGATAACCAAAATCTAAACAAATTGTAAAATGTAGAATCAGCAGTTATTAAGCCTCCTTTGATGACCTGAACTGAAACCACTAGAAGAGGAAGTAAATTAGATTTAATTAGATTAAATGTGGAAAATGTGGGAGAGTCAGAGAAACGAAACTCAAACTAAAAGTGAAACTCAGTTTTATATTTATGATTACAGCTAATAAGAAGAATTACCAGCTGTATATATTTTCAGCACTCACACTCATTCATGATGAATAAAAAATAAATTTAGTAATTGCAAATAATAAATTTAATTACATTAAATTGAATTAATAAGAAAAAACATTGTGTTTCTCTGCCTGGAGTTTATGTAAACCCTTGTAGTTGCTTGTAACTGATTAAATCTTACTCAATGTTACCTGGACAACTAAGATTTGAAATGAGATTTTTTGTAGTGTAGGAAGGATGATGTCAGCATAGGACATCATTTAGGTTTCCGGTGTAAAAAACAAAAAGAGACACAATTTTGTTGGAATTGCAGTGTTGATGAAATTAAATAAATTGTTATTATTGAGTCCGTAGAAATAAACATGTACATTTAACATGAGTTTATTGTCTAAGGTTTAAAAAGAAAAAAAACTAATACATCTTCACAAGTCTGCTGATTGACCTTCATCCTGGTTACACATGAATGTTCTGTTTATTCTTTATTCTCACATCATACATTACAAAAATATTTATTACAATGTCCACTGCCCAATGTACACTAACGTCTTGTACTGAGGATGGGAGAGTCAGACCTCTGTCTGTACCAAAGATTCTCTAAAGTCTGGAGTCTGTGGTGGCCGATCCAAGTGTGAAAAATGATGTCTCATGCTCCCTCAACCACTCTTTCACAATTTAGTCGTATTTCCTCGATTTCTCTTCACATTGTGAGAGTGGAAATACTTTCACTTCCACTATTAATCATAGCTGTTCCAGAGTTTTCAGTTTTTCTTTTCTTACAATTTCATTTTACCAAAAGTTTAAGAAATGTCTTATCACAATAATTCTGTTTTCTTTCTCAGAGATGAAGGTGCACCACTATACTATACTTCCAGGTATTAATGATGAGTTTTACAGATGTTAACCCAATTTTACTAGTTTTATCTCCATAGTTGTTATCTGTACTGATTGGCAGGACAATAATTTGAACTTTCTGAAACAGAGCAACATCTTTGCCTTGACCAAAGGATATGTCTTCTGACACGAGGGTTTAACAACTAGGGTTAAATAACTTGTTGCAGCTCGACCATATTAACCACTGCAGTAATTATACCTAGTTAAATCCCGGTGGTGACTTTTTCTGGCTGGTCTTGTACATCTTTTAAGGTCAGCTTGAAGACCTGTTGCAGTCTCAGTGATCTAGGTTTGATTTGGTGATGTAGCTAAAGGAATAGTGCGACATCTAGTGGTGATAAAGAGAGGGAAATTGTTAAAAAGTCATTAGTGGCCAGTAAAAAAAAAAAACACAAACCTTTATTTTCTAAGTGTACCAAGTTTAGTGTTAATTTTAAGTGAATAACGATGGTATCACTTGTCATGATTCTCTTACAAAGAGCGGACGCAGATGCAGGTTCGAGCACACGTGTTCTTTACTAAGAACTAAATTAAACAACGTAAAGTCTTTGTGTTAAGTCCTCCAGCGGAGTTTTCAGAAAGGGTTCGAGATCTGCGACATCAAAGTCTATCAGTCCTGGGAAACAGGAAAACACACTCGTTTATGCTCAGGAGGAAACAAAAGACACGTGTTAACATAACGTCGCACGGACAGGGAGCTACGGGGTCGGCTGGTATAAGTAGGGTAGCACACAAGGGAGACACAGATGAATCTAATTTAATGCTATCAGTGAGACACATACATACGCAGACACACTAGGGGGAGACATAGTGGCGGCTCAGTAATCCGCAGAACCAGATCTTATTCCCTGAGGCTGCGGTGGCACAGGTGTTACATCACTGACGGAATCGTACAATATCAGGTTTATTCAGGTTAATATTCTAAACAGGCAGGGCAAGAAAGAGATGCTGAGACGCTTGAAATAAATAGATACTTTTGTTCTAAATAGAAACTCTTAGAATTATATTATTATAGCATTATTCATTTGTTAAAGCATTTAATAGTATGCTCACAGAATATGTTTTCCCCCAGTATGAATGAAAAATAAATACAAAATTAAAAATAAATAGAACTATAGTTTTTCAAAGTTTTTTCAATCCCAAATTGGGATACTGTTTTTGGAAATATTTTTAATTAAAAAAAAAATTTCAAACAGGAAACTTTTAAAAGCTTACATCTCATTTATTATTTCAGATATTTCACATTTATATAGATGTTATTCACTTCACCTGTCAGTGGTTTTAATTGACCGATCAGTCACAACATTAAAGCCACAGACAAGTGAAGTGAATAACATCAGGTATTTAACTAGACTCTACTCCATGTAATGCACTTATTAACCACTAGAGGGTTAAAAACACTGTCAGATATGTTTTTTAAAAAATGGAAAATCATGTGACTACTGTAGAGGCCTAATCTAAATAGTTGTGCCTTTTTTCGTCATCTATACATTATTGCACAATAAAAATCTTTATTCTTCTTACAGTATATCCCAGCTTTGTTAGGAGGCAGGTGTCAGAGGCGTCAGGATCGGCCATTATATAGCGCCCCTGGAATAGACAGGGTTAAGGGCCTTGCTCAAGGGCCTAACGGCATCAGCCTAGTGGAGCTGGAACTTGAACCCACGACCTTCTGATTAGTTACTCAGAGCCTTAACACACTAAGCTGCCACCACCCCCGAACATATCAGATGGCCCTATGTTTCCTGTCCAATATATTTAAAGTGTTTGTTTATAATAATTATATTAGATTAGATTAGATTAGATTAGATTAGATTAGATTCAACTTTATTGTCACTGCACATGTAGGTACAAGGCAACGAAATACAGTTAGCATCTAACCTGAAGTGCATTTTCACAGTGCAGAATAATTTTCAATATATAAATAGTATATAGTGAGGTAGATTAGTTCCAATAGGTGCAAATGAGAAAATGATTACAGATGGTACAGTAAGGAAGATATTGTACACCATGCTAATGAATTTTGCATATGTAAACATTATACAGTGAGGAAGGTAATATATTGAGTGCAAATGAGCAAATGAATTATAAGTGGGTGCAATAAGAAGGTATTATATACAGAGGAAGAGTTATGTACAAAGAATGCAATGATTTTGGTGTAGCCAGTGTGAAGATATTGTATACTTATTCCAGGTGGTGCTCTGAAAATAATGTGGGCTTTATAGATAATTGGAAGACCTTTGAGGGCAAAGCTGGCCTGTTAGGGCGGGACGGTGTCCATCCCACTCGGGAAGGTGCTGCTCTCATTTCCTGTAGTATAGCTCATAGTCTCAGTAGAGGTCTAGTTAATCGGTGACAATCCAGAGCCCAGGCCAGGGAGCAGACAGACAGGCTAAACCAACCGTCTGCTAGCTGCATAGAGTCGTCACTCAGGGTTCACCTTATTGAGACTGTGTCTGTTCCCCGATCTAAGCAAAAATGTAGAAAGACTCAGAAAGTCTGTTTCAATAATCTAATTAACATAAAAACCACAAACTCGGATTATACTGAATGCGCAGCCGGCACCTCTGATCTGAAGCTAGGATTGTTAAATATTAGATCTCTCCAGTGGTGTCAAAAGTAGTCACATTCATTACTTGAGTAGAAGTATAGATACTAGGGTTTAAAAATACTTCTTTAGAAGTTGAAGTATCAACTCAAACTTTTTACTCTAGTAAAAGTGTAAAAGTACTGGTTTCAAAACTACTTAAAGTATAAAAGTAAAAGTAACGTGAGGGGGAAAAAGCATTAAGGATAAAAGCTTAGGCTGTGCCACGGGCCTGTATACTACTGTACACTAACACCTCATAAAAAAAAAAGAAAAATGTGTTGTTTTTTTGTTGTATTTAACGGCCATAGTGATTTGGGATACTGTATATGGCAATTGAAAAATAATGCATTTTAGTACAATGCAAATACATTAAAGAACCATATATGTGTACTACTGAGCATTAACGTGTTTTATGGAGAAGAAGATATGATAACTAGTTGCCTATAAGTATTTTAATGGTGCAAAAAGTCAAACTTCAGAGGCACGTCATCAGTAACCTTTATTGGAATGTAAATGTACATCCAGGCTTAGCTGCAGGAATCTTTGAGGACAACATACAAGAAAATTAGTGTACGCAGGGCAGGCTTAGTAACAATTACCCTTGTATGGTTGTCTACAATAAACATTAGTGCTGTCAGAATGAAGGATTAATCCAAGTGATTAATCAAAAAATATATGTAAATTATATATATACTATATATATATATATATATATATATATATATATATATATATATATATATATATATATACCTCTTCGCTGGTGTATGGTTGTGACATTTCACTCGAATCTTGAGTCTCTATCACGGACATCTTCGACTACTCATCACAGCCTTATCAAAAATTTATTCAAACGTCCTTGCTGGAGTGTGTGACGTGACGTCATGTGCAGGTGCGATGGATCGCGTACCAACCAATAGGGTGTCGGAATGGCATGTTTATACTTCTCATCCAACCACAATCAAATTCGCTCCATCCGGATGGCGCCATTTATCCGTATGTTGTTGTTTTTTTGTTTGTTTATTTGTTTTTTGAATGACAAGCTGAAATAAAATAGGAGTAACGAGGCTATTTTTAAAATGTAAGGAGTAGAAAGTACAGATAATTGTGTGAAAATGTAAGGAGTAGAAGTAAAAAGTCAGGTGAAAAATAATTACTCCAGTAAAGTATAGATACCCAAAATTTCTACTTAAGTAAGGTAACAAAGTATTTGTACTCCACTACTCGACACCTCTGGATCTCTCACATCAAAAGCAGTTATTGTTAATGAAATTATCACAGATCAGGCGTTTGATATACTCTGTTTAACTGAAACATGGGTTAAACAGGACGAGTATGTAGCTCTAAATGAAGCTAGTCCTCCTGGATACAGCTACATACACCAGCCTCGGTTAACTGGTAGAGGAGGAGGCGTCGCAGTTATTCATAATGATAATCTGTCTATCGTACAAAAACACCGACACAAATTTAACTCATTTGAAGCTGCCTATAGTAACATAAAGTCAGCTCAGTTGATTCCGCTAATCATCATTTACAGACCTCCAGGGCCGTACTCTGAGTTTCTCTGCAGATTTGCAGATTTCCTCTCAAACCTAGTCGTTTCTGTAGACAAAGGGTTAATTGCTGGAGACTTTATATTCATTTTGAGAATCCAGAAGACCCTCTGAGAACAGCATTTATGTCCATACTGGACTCCGTAGGCGTAAATCAGTGTGTAGTAGGACCCACTCATAAAGCAGGTCACACTTTAGATCTAATAATATTTTTCGGATTAAGTATAAGAAATGTATTCACAATTCCACTGTCTGAAATTCTCTCAGATCACTATCTTGTCTCCATTCAAGTGTCTCACAGTGATAATGTACGCACAGTACCGCGCTACCGTATTAAACGTACATTCACATCAACTACCACACAGAGTTTTATCAGTAATCTCCCAGAGTTACCAGCTTCGATTAGGCCACCGTCTGACCCCACAGAACTCGATCAGGCGACTGAATATTTAGAGTCGACACTTAGTTATAGCTTAGATAGTGTACACTACCGTTCAAAAGTTTTAGAACACTTACAAATTTCTTTGTTTTTGTTTAGTGATTTATTTTCTACATTCTACAACAATACTGTGGATTTCAAAACTGTAAAATAACACATATGGAATTAGGTAATTACGTAACAACAACAGAAACAGCAGTTAGTTGTTATTGTAAGACACAGAGGTCGGCCTTTCTGTAATAGTTCCTGCAAGAACAGTATTGTGTCAAGTGCATTTGCAAAATCCGTCCAGCACCATAATGAAACTGTCTCTCATGAAGGCCGTCCCAGGAGGACGAGACCAAAACCTCCCTCTGCTGCAGACGAGAAGTTCATTTAGAGTTATCAGCCTGAAAAATGACCAATTAACAGCAGCTCAGATTAGAGGCGTTATGAAGTCTTTACAGAGCAGAAGTAGCAGAAACATCTCAATATCAACTGTTCAAAGGAGATTCATGCAGTTTTTGGACGCCTTCAGCAAAACTTTACAATGTAGAAAGAAATAAAAATCCGGAACCATCATGTTAGAGTTAGAAAGTGTTCTAAAACTTTTGAACAGTAGTGTAGCTCCAGTTAAAAGAAAAATTATTAGAGATAAGAAACTCGCTCCTTGGTATAACGATCACACGCGCACTTTAAAACAAACCGCTCGAAAATTAGAACGCAAATGGCGTCAAACTAAATTGTTAGCATTAGTATACTGTAGCATGGAAGGAGAGCATCCTGAACTATAGAAAAGCTCTTAGTGTAGCTAGATCTCTTCACACTTATAGAATAGAAACGGATACAGTATGCTATCCTTTCCACGGATATTTGCTTTCTGTTTTCACCCAAATGAGGATGGGTTCCCTGTTAGGTCTGGTTTCTCTGAAGGTTTCTTCCTATTACCATCTCAGGGAGTTTTTCCTTGCCACTGTCGCCGTCGTCCTCGGCTTGCTCATCAGGGACTATCTTATCATTTTGATTCATACACATTCACATTTAATACAAACTTATTAAATGTAAATGTGTATGAATAATTATTTTGATTGTGTAAAGCTGCTTTGCTACAATGTCAATTGCTAAAAGCTCTATACAAATAAAATTTCATTGAATTGAATTGAATTGAATTGTGTTATAATAAATAGGTTGCATACAGTATGTATACTATATGCACATGTAACTGTAAACAGAAAGGGACCAAGAGGGTTATATATAAGAGGGTTATATACAAGAGGGTTATATACACTGAGTGCAGTGATGCAATGAAGAAGGATATATGGCAAGATAAGAATATGTGGATGCCCAGGAATTTGAAGCTGGTGACACGATATACGACCTCTGAATTGATGTAAATGAGTGCATGTGTCACCTTTCTTCTTCCTGAAGTCAACTATGAGCTCCTTGGTCTCCTTGGTCCTTGGTCTAATGTTGATTCATTAGAAATTCATTAGACTACTTGTTTGTTCACAACATAAAAAGTAAAAAAAAAAGAAAAAAAAAAAGGCTAGATATTTGTAGACAGGTAGCTGAGACCAGGTATGACCTGAAATGAAACCTCGAAACCTCATCAAGATCTGGTTCAAGTGTTACAACCAAATGCACAGATTAGAAACAATGTGACGCAAAGATCTTAAAAATATGTTGTAATATATAATGTTTTCTTTTTTAACTTGTGTTGTGGAGTTTGCATGTTTACATTTACATTTAGTCATTTTGGCAGACACTCTTATCCAGAGCGACTTACATTTTTTTCTGTTCTCCCTGTGCTTGTTGGGTTTCCTCCCAAAGACCTGCAGATTAGGCTAAATGGCGTAGTATACTGTATGTGTATGTGTGTGTGCCCTGTGCTGGATTGGTACCCTGTCCAAGGTGTACTCTGCCTTGTGCTCTAAATGTCCTGCCATGCCCCCCGCGACCCTAAATTCAGGATAACGTGGTATGGATGGTGCGTGAGTGAGTAAAACTACACAAGTTTAAACAGGTTACAATAATTATTGCACCAGTTTTTAGTTTCGGTTTAACCTTTCACTCTGTTGCTGGCAAAAGTATTTTTATCTATAATATGTCTTACATACCTGTCGTCATGCCAGGCAGAACATAAACTGAGAATTAACCAAAGAATTAACACCAGAAACACATGATAATAAATTTAATGCATCTGATTTGTTGTGTTTCTGGCTAGACTTTATTAACGTCCTAAGTCACCTGAGTCACTTACAGATAGTAAAGGACATATTACAGAGTTATTCATCTGTCTCTGTGACTTAGTGACTGGAACAAACTCCCCTTATTATTTGTTTAAAAAAGGTAAAGTGTGTGAATATACAGTATAAATGTTCTCAAAACTGTTTTGCACATACAGTAGAACCTTGGCATATAGATTTACTTAATTCTGGTGGTGAGTTCTTAAGGCAAAAATGTATATTGTAAAACAATTATCTGATAAGCTTTAATGTAATCAATGCTATTATTATTTTAGGTTGGGGGCCACGTACAGTACATGTCTGTCTGTCTTTCTGTACAGCAGAACTCTCTGTCTAACTTATTAATACAAAGAAATCACATTTTGTAAGGTTGAGTATCTTACGCCTTGTTTACGCTAAGTTGTACTTATCTTCTTATCATCAGACAAATACACTCCCTGTTCGGTAATCGGGGAGAGAGAATCACAGATGAGAAATGGAAAAAGTAGATCAGAGAAAGATGAAGTTTTGTCTTAAAACGATTCCAGTGTGTTAAAATTCACTTATTCCACTTCAGCGAAAATAGGAATTGATCCCAGTAAAAATGTTCAGTTTAGCTTTTCTAATTAATATCTATTGGTGCAGGTGTTTGTTTACATTGAGCGAGTAGTGCATTAGTAGTTTATTTTAAATAGATTATTAAATCCGGCACATAACTTTTCATAACATCACTTTTACTCAACATTCTGATTTCACTTATGGTGCAGGTTAAACTTCCGGCAGATATCCAAGTACTGCAAAAGTTTAATTCAATTCTTAAAAGTGAAAGTGTTGTGTGATGCTGTAACACATGACGGCTCATAACTTCACTACTACTGAATATTTGGATTCGAGCACACTGCACTTTCAGTTTGGATATTTTACACACCCTCACCACGAACTGTTGCAAATATGTTTGCTTTAATGACCCATTGTTATCTGGTGCTTTACATTACTGCTTGACATTATCGCCATGGTTTCGGAACACATGAGACAAACTGGTTTTAAATTTCCTGCCGAAAGAATTAACATACATTGATCTGTCCATTCATCTTTGAAAGTTCAGTTTTCTAAGGTTGCATAACTTTTTTTGGAATAAACCATGCACTTTCGTTTGTTGTATTACCATAGTTTCTGTGTCTTCCGCATACTTATGGTAAACTATCGTGTTGATTGGCTCTATTGAGTGATGTGTGTAGCCACACCCACCTCCAGGGAAACGGGACTATATTTGTCCAAAAAAGCGATAGAAGCTGTGATGAATGTGGCACATAACTGCTCATACCTTCACTTCTACTCAAAAAATTTAGTTAATTTATTTAACTTCAGGTAAATACCTAATTCAATTAAATTTACAACTGACATTGTCACAAAGCAGCTTCACACAATCAAAATAATTATTTAAGTTTGTATGAAATGTGAATGTGTATGAATCATAATAATCAGTAATCACTGCCAAAGTTTCATGAACTTCTATCCAGCCAGTTTTGTGTGATGCTGTGACAAAATCTGGCTGGTGCGACAGACATAAAAATCATGTACATACACACAGCGTTCGGTTTGTTTGTTTGTTTGTTTGTATGCCAAAAATGCTTAGTATGCCCATGCAAATTTCTTTCAAAAGTTTGAGTTCTTAAGGTGAAAATTTGTAATGAAGGACATTGGTATGCTGGGGTGCCACTGTATTATGAATTCCAGGTCAGGGGTTTTCCCTGGCAGCATGGTGGCTTAGAGGTTTGCACTGTCACCTTGCACCACCAGAATCGGAGTTTGATTCCCGCCTTGGATCTGTGTGCATGGAGTTTGCATGTTCTCCTGAGCTTGGTGAGTTTCCTCCCACAGTCCAAAGACATGTAGATTAAGCTAATTGGCATTGGCAAATTGCCCATAGTGTGTGTGAGCGAGGTAAAAAGAGGAAATTGCTCATTATTTTAACATTGATCGTTCAACCATCAGCACGATTCTAAAGAACACTGTAATACACTGTAAATAGCCAATTGTTTTAGAATGCTAGTACAGTGGTACCTCGGCATACAAGATTTTTTGCTAGAAAATTTTCTTGGCCTGCTATGCATATTTGGCATACAAGCGACCGAACTCAACTGAACTGACCGTCGGCTTGCCCCTATGTTGCGCGTACGTCAGAGCAGTGAGTTTACTTTTTTTTTTTTTTTTACATTTTGTACAAGAAGCAAGCACGGTCGCAAAAAGAAAAGGTAGTTCCTTTCATTTTGGTTTTAAAGCAGCCTGTGCCAAGAGGAATCATAAATTAGTACCCCTCTCACCTACGCGGTTTTGCGCGGTGGCCGTAAGTACACTTCATCATCATTCACCACAAGTTTTTGGCGCTGTGATTACGTTTCCATCTTTCCACCCGAAAAATGAAACATGTTAACATTTGGAATGGATTGAATTGGTCTGCCAAGGTACTGCTGTATCCAAGATAATGTTTCTTAGACTCTTCGAATGGCACATGTCTGTATATAGGGGACTTATTTTATACAGGATAAAGCAGTATAGACCATGGGTGAGTAGTAATGACCATTGCTAAAAGCGCTATATAAATAAAAATGTATTTAATTCAATAGAAAAAGTTTCCTCAGTTGAATAGGCCTTAAGGGTGAGGGGCGGAGCATACATAAATTAAGGAATATTTAATTGGACAAACACAAGATTAGTACAGGATGAGTCAAGACAAAAATCAAGAATATCTCAAAAATATTTTAATTGGAGTGGTGTGTACAACATTAAATAAAGTGTTACGTTTGTTTCCTTTCATGTTTTAATATGTAAAAAATAAAAAAGTAATATCGCTATGCGTTGGCGTCCGGGGTCACGTGGTGCCACATCTGAGCCAATCAGAGCGCTGTGACGCTGTGGCGAGATGATGAGGCGAGAGACTGGCGACGCGAGCGGAGCTGTACCGGCAGTGAGCGCGCGCGCCAGAGAGAAAGAACGAGTGAACGAGTGAGTGAGTGAGCTCGTGCTTTTCGTTTCTGCCTGTACGGTTTAACGGTGTTAGTATTAGTGTGCGCTTCAGGCTCCCGGTGCGTTCTCACTTCTCCGCGCGGGTTCCGCTCATCTGCACGCGCGGACAGTACATTCAGTACGAGCTTGGGCGCGTCTCAAATCCATCTCAGGTAACTTACACTGTTAGACGGTTACACCTAACACAGCGCCCTCCGTAGGGCACATCGAGCCATTTGAGACGCGGCCAGTAACTTTACCATTAGCTGTTTTTATTTTATGAAGAAAAAAATAATAATTAACGCGTTTAAAATACAATTCCAAATTTATCGAAATTAAACATTTTAGCTTATTAATAGTAACATTATTGCGTTGTTGTCTTGTTTTCTGATTTGTACAGTATGTTCTCTTTGAGTGGAGTTTAGCTCGTTACCTGTTAGCATGCTCGCTGCTGTCAGTGCGCTAGCGAGTTAGCGTCGCCTTCTGACAGAAACTTCTAGTACATAAAGCAGCGTTGTTACAAAGATTAAGTGCGTAATGATTATATTGAAGTGGTTAAAAATACACGTAGATTGAAATATCCCTGTATAGTTGCATTTATAAGTGTTTAAAGCGTAAACATTGTGCTTAGCCTCGTTATACTGTAAACTATGGAAGGCCAAAGGGGTCTGTTTTGATGACAGCTGTCACTTTTTGACCATTGAGAGTTTCCCAATCTATCTAAAATTCAATTACAAGCACTTTTCAGCTGCTCATAAGTATATGTCTTGTGCAGTATTGTAAGTGTTAAATCTATAAATAAATAAATAAATATTATTAATCAGAAAGTGTGAGGTATCTGCTATCTTTAACATACATGACCTCACAGATGACTCTGATTGGCTCGTGTCTCAGTGATTGACAGGGGAGAGAGAGGAGGCCCCGCCTATCCGGCTCGGTCGTGTGTGGTAGTGTTTCTGAGGTTGTCAAATGTTGTCAGGAAATGAACATTTTGATTACATAACAGATGATTTCTCTTTCCCGATGGAGTGCTTTGAAACGTTGCTTACAACTTTGCTCTCGTACTCTACAGACCTACGAGATTCGTGTGTTGGTGTTTTGACTGTTTAGCGTTTCTCCCTGATTCGAATTAGGTGGCTAAATGAACCCTTACACGTCATTGGGGCATGTGGGCTTCACAGAAAAGTGACCTCGCTACTCGAGATGTGCTTTTAAGGCTCAGTATCAGGTGTAACATTGCTAGACTGCAGCGTCATCGAGGTTCAGACTCTTCATGATGTCTTGACACTTTTATGCACTTCTGTTGCAGATTTGCATAGAAGTGCAATTATAATTGTGGAAACTTTAGTTCTGATGTGCTGGGCACCTGTGGCTCATTGGTAGGTTTCTCACCTGCCTGCATGCAGGGGCCAGGTTCGTTTCCCAGCCAACGGCCAAACCCCAGTCACTATGATGCAGTGCCGGTCAAAAGGCCGAATAAAGTGGGAGAGTTGCGTCAGGAAGGTCACCCAGCGTAAAACCTGTGCCAAGTTGTTGTGTGGATCAGATGGACCGCTGTGGCGACTGGAGCAGCTGAAAGACCTAACAACAACAACAGTCTTGAACTTAAAAAAAAAAGGAAAAATATATAAATTTTTATTTTATTTTTTTTTACACTTTTTGTGCTCCATAACAACAGTCTGGACACCTGGTTGAGCTTCTTTAGATAGCGTGTGTGTGTGAGAGAGAACATGCAAACACCTTGTCATAATTTAGCATCATAAACACATCCCGGGAGATCTGCAGCCATTACATTTAGGCATTTGGCAGATGCTCTTATCCAGAGCGACTTACATTTTTTATATCTCATTACACATCTGAGCAGTTGAGGGTTAAGCGCCTTGCTCAAGGGCCCAACAGTGGCAACTTGGTGGTTGTGGGGTTTGAACCTGGGATCTTCCGAACCGTAGTCCAATGCCCACTGAGCTACCCCTGGCCATTAGAAGAAGAAGAAGAAGAAGAATATTCAATTATTGTCACATGTACTTTTTACAGCACAGCGAAATTTCTTCTTCGCATATCCCAATTAGGAAACTGGGGTCAGAGCGCAGGGTCAGCCAGCTTACAGCGCCCCTGGAGCAGATAGGGTTAAGGGCCTTGCTCAAGGGCTCAACAGTGGCAACTTGCCGATGCTGGGGTTCGAACCCCCGACCTTCCGATCAGTAACCCAGAAACCCACAGCCTTAACTGATTGAGCCACCACTGCCCCTCAGTTATGACACTGGGTGGGAATTAAACAGCTATTTCATTGTTCTCATACACACACTATGGGCTGAGAGAAGTGTGTGTGTGGCAGGACGAGTTGTGCTGGTCGAACAGGCCACCTTGTCCCATTTATTTGGCACGTGTATCTGATGTACTTCATTAAATAAAAAATTTGAAGTAGATGAGATAATTGATTTAACACTGAACACCAGCACACATACACACACACACATGTAGAGCGTTATCCCCAAGACAAACAGAAGCTGTGTGTTGACTAAAGGCCCAGCCGGTACAGTATGCCGTCCTTCTCCTTGACCTTTTGTCACAGTTACTGTGTCGTGCCAGACCAAGCGCTATAATTAGGTAAAACATTTGTGGTTTTCTTTCTTCCAGGAGCACAAAAGAGTTACATAAAGGTGCTGTATGTGAGCAATGCCGTTCCTGTCGCTCGCGGGTAGCTCTACGTGTGCAGACGGATTGCTAGCCCAGATGCGCAGGACGAACAGGTTTAACCTCTGAGATGTCATGAACTTAACAGGAATTCCACTGAGAACAGTTACTGGAGTATCCTGTCCTACAGTCCACAGCCATTTATACACTTTATAGAGTTTTCGGGTTTATATCAGCTTTATTTTTTTCACATGCTGCGGTCACAACAGGTAGGAACTTGTAACTTCCCACATAAGAGTACTGTCTGAACTTTGAAATAAAACCATGCATTAAAGCAAGGTTTTTTATTTATTGTTTATTTCCCCAAAGTGGATGTGATGCAGAGGTGTCGAGATGTGTGTGTGTGTGTGTGTGTGTGTGTGTATGTGTGTGTGTGTGTGTCCATTTATTCATCTCTGTTGTGGGTACAGGGGATGGTGTGATGTGAAAAGTCTTTGCGCAGTTAGGTGCCAGTCTCTCAGACACGGATATTTGCATTCAAGGCCATAGACGAGACTTTGAGCACTATGCAAACATGGTTACAGTTTAAAAGTTTACACAGACTCTTCCTGGACATGGACATGAGTGTCATGGTAGTTTTGTGCTTTCAGGATATATTTTACTGATATATATTTGAGTAAGTTTCATCTTGTGGTCACCATCATCGAGCTTTTACCAGAATCCTGTTTGGATCATTGTCCTGTTCAAACTTTCCTCTAGAAGACTTTTTCCTTGTCCGTGTGGTCATTACATATGTTCGTCTGTCTCTGATTGGTTGCTTTACGTTTTTCTGCGTGTGTGTTTGTTCAGGAGACACGATGTCCGCCAAAGCCATCTCAGAGCAGACGGGGAAGGAGTTCCTGTACAAACACATCTGCACCACAGCGGCCATCCAGAACCGCTTCTTGTACGCCAGCGTCACGGCAGAGACCAACTGGGAGCGACTCGCTCAGGACCATCCATGGCTCCTCAAACAGGTGTGTGTTTTTGTGTGTGTGTGAGAGACTGTGAGATACTGCCATCTCTCTCTCTAACTATGTCTGTCGTCCTGTGCAGCAACTGGTTGTAAAGCCTGATCAGCTGATCAAGCGCAGGGGAAAGCTGGGCCTGGTGGGTGTCGACCTCGACTTTGATGGCGTTCGTGATTGGCTCAGGTCACACATGATGAAAGAAACCACAGTGAGTCCCGTTGGGGGGGGGGGGGGGTATAAATCTACCAGTTAGTGTATGTTGATTATCAGTTATATGAGATAATATATCTGTCTGTGTTTATCCTTAGTGTGTTTTCCTTCTCTCTCTCTCTCTCTCTCTCTCTCTCTCTCTCTGTACTGCTGTCTTTCTAGCTTTATATTTACCTCCCTGCCTGTGGATCTGTTGGGGTTATTAATTACCTGTTTAACAGCAGTCCTGAGTGAGAGTTAAGGGTTGAAAGTCGAGCCTTTGGTGGTTTTCATTGTCACTGAGGAACATGCACGCACACACACACACACACACACACACACACACACACACACACACACACACACACACACACACACACACACACACATACGCGCTGCTTTCACACTTCTCATTTGTCCCTGGGTTTAGGGTTTAAAACGGAGAGAAACTTTCACATGATGAAAATAACCTTAAGTCTGCGTTCTTCATTAATATCAGTTTTGCTGTAGAGAAAACCGGGCAACGTTTTGCTCCAGTAAAGTGTGAATAAAGTCATGGGCACATCTAGTACATACAGTATAAAAGTTTAAACGTGTTGATAAAAGTTCTTTCCCCCTCTCCCCCTCCCACTCCCCAAATGCAGGTGGGAAAGGCGACGGGCATCCTGAAGAAATTCCTCATCGAGCCGTTTGTGCCGCACTCACAGGTGCATAGAAAATATCTTTTATCTGTTTATCGCTCTTGACTGTTTCTCTACACATTGTTATTTTTTTGTCATGTATAAAACACAAGTACATATTAATTACGTGTTTCGGTTCTCAGGAGGAGGAGTTTTACGTGTGTATCTACGCCACACGTGAGGGAGATCACGTGCTTTTCCATCACGAAGGAGGCGTGGACATCGGGGACGTCGACTCCAAAGCGCATCGTCTGATGGTCGGCGTGGACGAGAAACTCACGCCGAGCGCCGTGACCGAGAAGCTGCTCACACACGTCCCTGAGGAGAAGAAAGAGTCAGTACACACACACACACACACACACACACACACACACACACACACACACATTTTTTAATACATTCAGTGTGAGATTCAAGCATGCATGCATGACATTCACCCTAACCTGTGTCTTTCTGCTCTCAGGGTTTTGGCCAGTTTTATTGTCGGACTCTTCAACCTGTACGAGGATTTGTACTTCACCTATCTGGAGATCAACCCGCTCGGTACGTGCTGTTAATCTCTAATCGAAGGGCGGAACAGAATAACCTGTTATGTAGGCTCCCTACAGTCTAGTGTGCTACATTCACGTCTAGATGTATCATGATAGTCATAGTTTTTATGATAATATCTACAAGTTCAGTTATTGGTCATCTGATTGGTCAAAAGGTGCTGATTTATTTACCTGTTGTGTTTTATTCCTTACTTGAAAAAGGAGTGAAAAAGTAAATCACATTTTTTTTATTTATTTAAAAAATAAATATATATATTTTTTTTACACATCAGTTGTCACACAGGAAGGTGTGTATGTACTCGACATGGCGGCCAAAATCGACGCCACGGCCGATTTCATCTGCAAACCGAAATGGGGCGATGTGGAGTTCCCTCCTCCGTTTGGCAGAGAAGCCTATCCCGAGGTAACACTCGTACAGGAAGTGATGTTTATAACAATTAGATGTGTATCATTATAGTACTTAAGAATATGAGGCAACACAACTCTGTGTGTGTGTGTGTGTGTAGGAAGCCTACATAGCAGATCTGGATGCTAAGAGCGGTGCTAGTCTTAAACTCACCCTGCTGAACCCCAGAGGCCGAATCTGGACCATGGTGGCGGGAGGAGGAGCCTCCGTTGTCTACAGGTATGATCAGTGAACTGTTACAGAAAACACTCTGTGACGGCCTTCAGCACTGATAGCAGGTTGCGTCTAACCCATGCGTGTGCGGTGGGTGGAACGTAGCTTCAGTCCACAGACAACGGCGTCGCCACATCAAAGCCAAAGTAGTGAAGTTATCTGCTATAATGCTAAGTATCGACTCCTACTGCATATATTTACTCACTTTTCTTTTCATCATCGCAGTATGTTGTCACTCAGACATGCATGTCTTCTTTATGAATTTCCTCAAATATATCCTCAAATAGAAGAATAACTATAAAATGATCTCATGTGCATCACAAAGACGAGGCATTTACAGGAGAAATACGACACTTTTATGACATCATATATAACGATATAATTATATGTAATTAACTAAGGACGTTATTAGCCACGTTTCGCCATAAGTTTAAGGCATCCTCACAGCTGACTCATTTGAGAGATAAAAACCCTCTTCACAATTTCGCGTCCTCAGTGTCGTGAGATCATATTGGCCCGGGTTGGTGGCGACCGTATAAACCGACCTAGGAGGAGTATTTAAAATGCCATTGGGTGTGTTTTGCATAGTACCTCATAGTAACTGACTCCGTGTTGAGTAGAGCACATGATGCCCATAGCGAATGTTGTTCAGCTCAATAAGATCTAAATGTGTACCGGGTTTTTACTTGTATACGTGCAAGTGTGTATGAGCTATGCAGCAAAATCTCGTGCGAGCCCCAGATGCTGAAAAAAAAGGTTTTTAGAAGAAGATAACCTGAATAGAGGTGTTTAATCTGTCTGTGTGTGTTATCTGCTTTATCCGTGTGTTATCTCAGTGACACTATCTGTGACCTGGGCGGAGTGAACGAGCTGGCGAACTATGGCGAGTACTCTGGCGCTCCAAGTGAACAGCAGACGTATGACTACGCCAAGACCATCCTCTCGCTCATGACCCGTGAGAAACACCCCGACGGTGAGTGTGTGTGTCTGGGTGTGTGTGTCTGGGTGTGTGTGTCTGGGTGTGTGGTGGACATCCACATCCTTCACAATAATAATACTTATAATGCTTACAAAATGTGAAGACAGAGGACGAGCAAAACAAAATGCCCATCTGTGTGTGTGTGTGTGTGTGTGTGTGTGTGTGTGTGTACATAATAACACTCCACTCATCCTGGGTGTTTCTGTGATTCTCAGGTAAAGTTCTGATAATTGGAGGAAGCATCGCTAACTTTACAAATGTTGCAGCAACATTTAAGGTGAAGAGTCTTCCTCACTTTGTTAATCCACACTTCTGAAATTTTCAATCCGATAAAGCAGATTTCTTCACGCGTTCCTGACCATCGTGCCTGTGTTTTTATTTTTAGGGCATTGTGAGAGCCATTAAGGACTACCAGAGTCCTCTGAAGGAGCACGAGGTCACTATTTTCGTGCGTCGAGGAGGACCGAATTACCAAGAAGGCCTGAGGGTGATGGGGGAAGTCGGTAAGTGGAGCGTGGTTATATTTTCAACAACACTTTACAGATACTTTTCACTCACCATGTGGTTATTACTGTTGTATAATTGAATGCGATTTGTTTGAAGGGTCAAAGTTATTTGTAATTTATAGGGTGGAATTTGATGATGGCAAATTAATAAGAGTTGTGTTCAATAAATAATCAAAAATAGAATTAATGAATTCAATGTGTCATTGAAAAAAAAAGTCATTATTAATGTACAATTTGAAATTCATACTTAAATATTTTAAACTAATTAATTTAATTGCTATTTAAATACTTAATTAATCAGTTAGTTAATTATTTATTTTCTGGTTCAATTATTTCATGATTTATGACCATTATAGAAATTGTTACACAGTAATTAAATTAAGACAATCACGACAACTAAACAAAATACTTTTAAATATTTAAGTTAACATTTAAGTTAAATTAAGTTTAATGTTAAATATTTAATTAATTAATTGAATCTAATTGTAATTAAAACTTTATTTATCACGGACACCACAATATGCAGTATGACGTACAGTGAAATGCTTCTCCGACTTAAAACTAAAGATAAGATGGAATACGAATGTAGAAAGTAAAAAAAAATTCCAAATTATTGGAAAAAAAGTTCCAAATTATTACGCAAATGATATCTTTCCCTGATTTTCATAATTAGTCAATGCAAAAGACAGTCAGTATAATTTTCAAGTCATCAACCATTAGGGTATAATTTGAATTTTATTGAACAAACCTCCTAATGAATTATGCACAACAGAGTTTAACTGGACCATGTGTAACTAACATTTTATAGGTTGTAAAGAACTGAAAATGGGCTTTTGTTGAATTTGCAGCATTAGGAGGTTACATGTAAAGAAATCAAAAGCTGTTTCAATCAAAAACATCCTAACAGGACATGTTACATCTTAACATAGGACCCTTTCTTTAATATCACCTTCACAATTCTTGCAACCATTGAACTTGTGAGTTTTTGGACAGTTTCTGCTTGAATTTCTTTGCAGGATGTCAGAATAGCCTCCCAGAGCTGCTGTTTTGAATCAAACCGCCTCCCACCCTCATAGATCTTTTGCTTGATGATGCTCCAAAGGTTTTCAATGGGGTTGAGGTCAGGGGAGGCTGACCTTTTATTCCCATAGCAGCCAATGACACAGAGGTATTCTTTGCAGCATGAGATGATGCATTGTCATGCATGAAGATTTTGCTACAAAAGGCACAGTTCTTCTTTTTGTACCATGGAAGAAAGTCAAAAACTCTATATACTTTGCAGAGGTCATTTTCACACCTTCACGGACCCTAAAGCGGCCTACCAGCTCTCTCCCCATGATTCTAGCCCAAAACATGACTCCGGCACCTCCTTGTTGACGTCGCAGCCTTGTTGGGACATGGTGGCCATCCACCAACCATCCACTACCTGATTCATCTGGACCATCCAGGGTTGCACGACACTCATCAGTAAACAATACTGTTTAATAACTTGTCTTCATGTATGCCTGGACCCACTGCAACCGTTTCTGCTTGTGAGCATTGATTAGGGGCCGAATAGTAGGTTTATGCACAACTGCAAGCCTCTAAAGGATCCTACACCTTGAGGTTCGCGGGACTCCAGAGGCACCAGCAGCTTCAAATACCTGTTTGCTGCTTTGTAATGGCATTTCAGCAGCTGCTCTCTTAATCTGATGAATTTGTTTGGCAGAAACCTTCTTCATTCTACCTTCATCTGCACGAACCTGTCTGTGCTATAAATCAATGTTTTTATACCTTGTCCAATACATTGCAATATTTGACGCTTTTCGGCAGCAGAGATCCTTTTTCTTTCCCATATTGCTTGAAACCTGTGACCTGCTTAATAATGTGGAACAACCTTCTTCAGTACTTTTCCTTTAATTGGGCTCATCTGGCAAACTAATTATCACACGTGTCTGAGATTCATTTCAGTGACCCAAAGAGCCCTGAGACACGACACCATCCATGAGTTTAATTTAAAAACTAAACATTTAATGTTTATGACACTTGCATCCAATTTGCATAATAATTTGGAACGCGGTGTACATTGTTACATTACAAGTTACAATAATATCAAATGAAAATCGAAATGTATAAGATGTAACATAATTAATGATTTTTTTGTTGATTGAAGTTTTCATTAACATTTCTATTATAAAGTCATCCTTTACTGATAACAGGTCTCTGTGTTTGTAGGAAAGACCACTGGGATTCCCATCCATGTCTTCGGCACCGAGACTCACATGACCGCCATCGTTGGCATGGCCCTCGGACATCGCCCGATCCCAAATCAGCCACCGGTCGCCGCCCACACCGCCAACTTCCTGCTTAACTCGAGCAGCAGTGCCGCGGTGCGTGACCGCCTACAGATATCGTTCTGATTGATCTCCCTCGTCCAGTTTCAGCTGATTCTGAAAGTTTTATTTGTGCACAGTGCAGATGTTTTTATAATTATTGTTTATTGATTTCTCTTCACTCTCAGACTCCAGCAGCAACCAGAACCGCTTCATTTTCTGAGCATGCACCTAACAACGACATCACGCCTGCTAAAAAGCCCAAACCCGGGGTTCCACCAGGTAACTAGAAATCACAGCACTGACTGATGGAGGACAGTTTAAAAGCTTAGAGGAAGTAGAGCAGTGATATCGTGAGGTGATGGAAGGAGCTATCTAGTTCAAGGAGGGGTGTCATGGCTGACCTGCACCTGGTCTCTAGCTTGTACTTTGAGCCTGCAAACTAAAGGATCATGAGGTCTAGTTCATCATTCTAGTCTTCTGGGATAAGGTATTGAGATAGGCTCCGACTGATCCTTATATTTTTCAGTAGTTCCATGAGGAAGGGACTCCGTCTGATGTTTTCTGTAAGAGGTCCTCCAAGGGTGTTGGGGTTCATGTGGTTCAACCTCGCCGTCTTTTTAAATCGGGCACGTTCAAGTATAAGGACTGGACTTCACCAGTGCTCTACCTGGCGGTGCGATGTTCCCAGTTACAAGCCCATCTTCACTCTAATTTTCAGTGGGAGTAGCCTACAGTAGGATTCCAGCTTGAACCAGGTGGCAGTTTTCCTGTTAAGGGAGGGATGATGTAACGTTCGCAGTTTATTTACAAGAACGGTGGTACCTCGGCATACGCATTTAATCTGTTCTTAAAGCGAGATTTCGTATTGTGAAACTCGTTGTCCCATAGAAAATAATGTAAATGCAGATAATCCGTTCCAGCCACCCAAAAATGTTACTAATATTACCAATTTCCAACACTATAATTATATTTTTGCGCATATATATATATATATATATATATATATATATATAAAAGCTTAGAAAAAAAACATGTAAAGTATGTAAACATGTAAGTAAAGTATGAAATAAATAGAAATTAAACCTCATTAAACAGGTTTTGAACCCGGACATACACCCAACGTAGCGGGTTTGACTCAGTTGCCCGTTCATATGAAATCCTGCATACGCAGATGCAAATTACATTTTATTAATTTTTTTTATAAATTTCAGTTTTTAAGATGAAAATTTGTGAGGCGGGGCGTTCGTATGTCAAAGTACCACTGTAATGGGTAAATGTGAGGGCAAGACCAATTAGGTGAGCTTTACATCTCTCTGCCATGCCCACTGGTAGTGATGTGATTTAGGATTTTCCTTCCAGGACTAGTTCCTCATCTTTCTTGGGTAGAGGGAGTTTGGGACTCCTGACCACATTGCCCCTTTCAGATGAGGGTTTGGTCTGAGAGCATCTGAAGTTTCCTGATTTACGCTGTTTGAGAAGTTGATTTTTCTCGGGCGTGACTGTAGATCACATCGGGAATACAAAGCTTATTATATTTCATAATAATTGTTAAGATGATAAATTTTTTTATAATGTCATCATTTTCCTTCACTTCAATTGAAGATAGCACAGTGTCTCCAAACACACACACACACACACGCCTCTCCCTCATTTGCTTATTCTCTTCGCTTGTCTGTATTTTGGTCATCCTTTTTAAACTTTATCTGTTCTTCCTTTTTCGCTTATTTAAATTTTGCCCTCTTCTCCTTTTTCTTCTGTTCCTTTATACAACCCTCCTTTATTCCTTTCCTTCACTCCTTCAAACTCATCAACTTCAAACTCTTTTAAGTGTCCTCTCTCTACCAAACTCGGTCAGTGAAGAGTGCATGCAGCACCAGAGTCAAAGGTAAGAGGTCAAGGGTCGTGCCACTTCCTGTTTCATCCTTCCTTGCACTCTTGCACTTCAGTGGCTTTGTGAAAGTTAAAGAAAAAATAAATTGATTGATTTTGATTCAGGGTGAGGCAGGATTCCTAGCTAGGCATGTGTCTGTACAAGGCAGATTTTTTTGGCAATTAAAAACACAGACAGGCGCACACACACTTCTTCAGAGCTCAGACTTTGGAGGGGACGAGGGAGGGGTTTGGGAGCCTCCTCCAGAGCCAAACAGTGATCTATGATCAGCACATGCCTGGTTTCAGTCCACAGGGTGCTTTCACATACAGAGCGTTTAGTCAGTGTGTTCTCCCCCATCGGTGCGGTTCTTTGTGTAGAGAGCCGTAGTGCTGCAGCAGACAAGTGGCAATTAATATTAGAGCTGCAGCACACTATTGGTTTGCACCATGTGTGAAAGCGCCCTCAGGTTTTTTACGGTTGAAATTATTTGCGATTAATCCGAAGCATGTAGTGGGTGTGATTGCGTGGTCTTACTAACTCACCTGCAGCGTGTCTCTCACTTCTGTGTGCTTATACATATAATAAAGGTGTGTGTGTGTGATGAAATTATACCAATCTGGTCTGTCGGAACTGAGTAGTTCAGTTTAAAATGAGTGTGATTTCTGATTTGTAACATGTTTGTTTATTTTTTTTTATGTATGTATTTGTGTCTTTATATGATGAACAGAGTGCAAGAGAACAGCAGAGCGGAGCAGAGGTAGGGACGAGGGTTCTACCTGCTGCACAATCTCTCTCTCTCTCTCTCTCTCTCTCTCTCTCTCTCTCTCTCTCTGACCCCTGGATTTGCTGTGGCTCTGTGGTGTGAACAAATTAACTGAATGGTTTGGTTAACATGGGCCTTGTTCCAATCCTGTTTCATGACTATACGCTCCTGCTCAATTCCTCTTCTGTTTAAGTGAAGATGTAGACGTCTAGAAACCTCAGAAAAGGAACAGTGAAAGGAAGCGTCTGTTTAACCCTGAGCTCAGCGAGGAACCTCAACCCGACGGAATCTATTCCGTTATGGATCACAATTGTTTGTGTGGTGATTCACGTATCGCTACTCTGCCTACAGAATCTTTTTATTTATATTTTTATTATGATTTTTTACGATGAGGCCTCAGATAAACGATTCTATTCCGAGTGGCGCAACATAAGCGTATTTTTATGCCGCTTCATTATCAAAACTCGTGCATATTAAAAGCCTTCAATCTGCCTTTTTAAAGGTGTAAAATTGTAAGAAAATCTTTAAAAAAAAAAAAAGAAAAGTAACATCTAATTGGGAAGTTCATAAAAATCATGATATTTATAGAATGGCAGTTTTAATAAAATCCGCACTGAGGTGATATCGAGTGGTGACCTGAGGATTCCCTTCTCTCTACTGACGCGATAGTTCACTGATTTAAGGTGGAAAATATATATATATATCTCGCTCATCAGAGTTAGCTGTGTAGCTCATTGCTAATAAAGCTGGAGGTCAGAAATGATGTCATCAAATCACAACTTCATACATTAACTTTTATTTAAACAGTGCATGCTTTGTAGTTGAAGGTGGAGAGGGTGTGATTAAAAACATGATTAAAACATGATTAAAGCAGGGACGTGTGCGCGCGTGTGTTTGTGTATGTGTACGCACTCGTGTTTTCTGAAGTTAGAAAAGTGTTAAAGCGGGAGCAGTGCTCACTGTTATTGTGTTCTGTTATCCTATTATATTCTTGCCTCTGCATTTCCCTTGTATGCCTGTAATTATTATTGGGAGGAGCGGTGTGTGTGTGTGTGTGTGTGTGTGTGTGTGTGTGTGTGTGTGTGTGTGTGTGTGTGTGTGTGTGTGGCAATAATCGGGTAAGTCAGTACACTGGGATAAGAAAGACATGCATTTATGGGTGTGTGTTTAATTGGTTATCAGATTAAAAAATGAGGAACTGATCCAAACAGGAGCTTTATGGTACTTGACAAACTGCATCTCACAGACAAACAAATCATATAGTGATGCTCAGATGCTCGAAGTATTTCTTTGATCTTTCATTGTATACGATAGTATCTGTAGAAGCGCTAGGAAATTGTCAGGAAAACAATAGGAAATAAAATAATAGAACAATAGAAACTAAAAATATATATATTTGAACTGAGTAATTGTTTTAAATGTCCAAAAACTAATAAAGTACAAGGAAAAAAATATTAGCAAAATTTGAAATAAAATCTCCCGCAAATTCAAAGTTGGTAACATTTTGGCAATTTTCACAATCAATAATTGATTAATCATTAATAATATATTTTTTTCAATGATAATTAAAGAGTTCTAACAGCAACATGTTTGTTTTGACAGACAAACTTTTAAAAATGCAAATAAAAATAATAACACAATCAAACGCCGCTCTTGTTTGACGATGAGATCGCCTGAACTGCAAGTGCGCTCTCTTGTGGCGTACAAGTTAATTCCAATGGGAACTCGAGAAACATTATGCAAAACTAACATTACTGCTTTACAAACAGGCATTATCTGTTAATATGTTTATTTAATGATTAATCTGTCAAATTAAATAAAACAGAAGAAGAGCTTGAACTAACGTTTAAAATAGTAAATGACTGAGCGAAATCATCACTGTAAATCTGTCAAGTTGTGCTGAAAATCAGTGCTACTTTTTTTTAAATTTTTTTATATATATATAATTTTTTTTTTTTTTTTTTAATAAAGTTTAAATTTAAGAATGTATGGAGTAAAAGATTAAATACAGTGATGTGAATTTTGAATGTGCAAACGACACAAAGGATCAAAGTATTATTATTATTATTATTATTATGTAAGCATCATGTTGTGAGTACATATGACTAATCACAAGTTGACTGTGGTGTGTAAGTCCTGCTCCTAAGTACCATTAGTTCCTGTTTGTGCTATTTTTGAGACGCTGAAATCTCTAAATCTCTCTCTCTCGCTCTCTAGCTAAAGCTACCACTCTGTTCAGTAAGTCCACCAAGTCTTTAGTCTGGGGGATGCAGACACGAGCGGTTCAGGGAATGCTGGACTTCGACTACGTCTGTTCTCGTGACGAGCCCTCGGTAGCCGCCATGGTTTATCCTTTCACGTAAGTATAACTGGAAAACGTCCCTCGTTATGGCTTTAACTGAGTTTTATGTCTCTTAAAGTTAATACGACAAAACACAAGTCATGTTACTAAGAAACCAAGGAGCTTAAGCTCGAGTCTTGAAGATGTCCAGAAAGGTTACAGACGCTGGAGACTCCTTTAATGAAAATTAAACCCTTTACTACATAAAGCCTGACTTTATAGAAATGCAGCTGTTATGGAGAATTAATCCAAACCTTTTGACCAATCAGGACGCAGACCTCAAGAACAACTGCCTCATAATTTAATCTTTACTCTGTCAGAGGAGACCACAAGCAGAAGTTCTACTGGGGTCACAAGGAGATCCTGCTCCCCGTTTATAAGAACATGGCCGACGCTATGAGGAAGCACCCGGGGGTGGACGTCCTGATCAG
The DNA here is from genome assembly GCA_030522415.1 of Channallabes apus. Taxonomy (NCBI): domain Eukaryota; kingdom Metazoa; phylum Chordata; class Actinopteri; order Siluriformes; family Clariidae; genus Channallabes; species Channallabes apus. The sequence continues at coordinate 39,172,523 of CM060104.1, read as the reverse complement.
CTTCGCGTCTCTCCGCTCGGCCTTCGACAGCACTATGGAGACCATGAACTACCCCCAGGTGAGGACTAGCCGTCGGGATGATGGGCTCATTAGGCCTGTATCGATTCGTGAATAGGATTAAATACAGGTTTAAGGTTAGTAGGTCAGTGAGCCCAAGATGGAACAAGTTCGGACTGAACTGTTTTTAAAAAAAATCAGGTTTTAAAATGCAACACCTGCTTTCTCACTTCAAACACATCACCCTCACCATGGTAACAGCAAACTTCATTCAACTTTAAACTTTTTCATCTGTAAGTTATCTTAATTAAATGTTTAAAAAATATATACTTTTCTTGTATGCATTATAAAAACATTTATGATACGATAATGAAAAAATCTATATAAAACACTAATAAGTCTAATATTTAAAAACACGAGAAAATGAGTAATCTCTCAAATTATATCAAATACAATAAAATAAACTAGAGAATTAAAAAAAAAAAAAAAAAGTTTTCACGGAACTTTTAAGACTTGTGTCTGGCAGCATAAGCACTAGAGGCGACCTGACCTTGTCTTGTGTTTTTGTTTTTGAAACAGAATGTAATTGTGTGTGTGTGTGTGTGTGTGTGTGTGTGTGTGTGTGTGATTATTTATTTATTTATTTATTTATTTTCAGATCCACACTATAGCGATCATAGCCGAGGGAATCCCTGAGGCGCTCACACGTAAACTCATCAAAACGGCAGATGAGAAGGGGGTCACCATCATCGGCCCAGCCACAGTAAAAACACACACACGTGGACACATGGTCACACACATGGACACACACCAAGAGCTGATCTCCATCCCAAATCACACACAGCATCATTGTGCAAACATGCCGCATGGTTTGAGGCTCATTAGCAAAGCGTTCCAGATGGTTTACCGTGCTGCTTGTGTTTAATTTATTTGAGGTGGGCGGGATTAAGCCGGGCTGCTTTAAGATTGGGAACACCGGCGGGATGCTGGACAACATCCTGGCGTCGAAGCTGTATCGGCCAGGCAGCGTGGCGTACGTGTCGCGCTCGGGCGGCATGTCTAACGAGCTCAACAACATCATCTCTCGCACCACGGACGGCGTGTACGAGGGCGTGGCCATCGGCGGAGACAGGTGAGGCGCTCCTCGCGAGAAGAGCCTGGGTCTCTCGGAGCTGAGTGAAAATAAGAGAACATGTTACCATGCCAACAATCACTGTAAATTATAGGATGGAGCGATCAGCAAATAAATGTGCTGTTTCCATGGAAACAATAAGTGTTAATATAAACCTGCGCTGCTGTCCGAGCAGCTGTTATAGAGAATTAATCAACCAATCAGAGTTCAACGGTGGTGTAACACATGCTCCTGATATTAACGCAGATATCCCGGATCGACCTTCATGGACCACGTGCTGCGATATCAGGACACGCCCGGGGTGAAGATGATCGTGGTGCTCGGAGAGGTGAGGCTGCTTTACACAGCGTAACAATTCTAAAGGCACACGTGTGAGGGATGGCATAGAAACTGCTGCTGCTTTCCTTCATAATTTAATGTGTGTGTGTGTGTGTGTGTGTGTGCAGATCGGCGGTACAGATGAGTATAAAATCTGTGAGGGCATTAAGGAGAGCAGGATCACTAAACCTGTGGTGTGCTGGTGTATCGGTACCTGCGCCACACTCTTCTCCTCTGAGGTCAGTATTACACATCTTGGTTTGTGTGTTTCTGGTGCGTACACACACACACACACACACACACACACGATGTTTATTTCTACTTCTGTAGTTCAAGGGGCGTATTCGACTGGAGAAATTCTAGAACTTCGAATCGAACAGGAAACTGTTCTGTGAACATTTCTAGAGTCCTATTTGTTGGAACCAGTCCTGTAATTCTAGAACTGTTTCTGTTTTGCACGTTAATTTTCCATATGAATTCCAGTTCTAGAGTTTCTCCAGTTGAATAGGACTAAGACGTGGTTCCGGGTGAGGGCAGGGCATAAACCAGAGCATTTAATTGGAAGAACACCTAATCGATACAGGATGAGTCATCAAAAAAAAACTGGACATAATGTGTGTGTGTGTGTGTGTGTGTGTGCTTCAGGTGCAGTTTGGCCATGCGGGTGCGTGCGCTCATCAGACCTCTGAGACGGCTATGGCGAAGAACAAAGCTCTAGCTGAGGCCGGGGTTTACGTTCCCAAGAGCTTTGATGAGCTCGGAGACGTCATCAGGTATGACATAATCTAAAACCAATTAGTGGCAAAGTCTAGAACAATCCTAATGACTGAAAAACAGTTTTTACTTGGAAAAACTTTTGTTTTGTGCGATTGGTCAGGACGGTGTACGAGGATCTGGTGGCGAGTGGCGTTATTGTTCCTGCGCAGGAAGTTCCCCCTCCCACAGTGCCGATGGACTACTCCTGGGCCAGGGTGAGTCTCTCATGTCTTTAGTTTCACTTCTTCTCAGAGCATCTTAACCATTTTATGTTTTGCTGCTGTTTTTTTTTTTTTATTTATTTTCAAACTATACAGAAAAAAACATAAGAAAACACAACAAAAGAGAATACAAAACCAACCCCCCCCCCCATCCCCCCCAACTCCAGACAAACACAAGGATGCCATAACTATCAGATGTCCATAAAAAATTTAAATGAAATAAAATAATAGTAATTAATCTTCCCCACACCCTTCCTTTACAGTACAATATTATCTGCGTTCAGGCCCTCAGCAGAAGGTAAGAAAGTCTGCCAAATATCATAAAACGCAACACTCGCAGTCTAATCTGGGAAAATGGCAACCGATTCTCCATTAAATCTCAGCGGAGCCCGAGCGCGCGCACGGCTCAACACCTCGACACAGTCTTTGTGGTAGTGAAGTTTCGCCATGATGACACACGGTTTTCCATCCGCTCTTCTTGAAGCCTGAATTCTATGCGAGTGCTCCACAAGCACATCCTTTTCCAGTAGTGTTTCTTTCAGCAGCTTCGAAACAAACACAGTAGAGTTTGATCCCTCCGTCTCAGCGACCCCCACTATCCTGATATTACACCTTCTCATCCTACCCTCCATGTCCTCGCATTTCCCTCTTAACTCAGCTACCTCTGTTTTCAAACAAGTGACCACAGATTTTAAAGTCCGACCACGTTGATGGGCCGCTTTCCACCTCCTGTATCACGGTCTATTTCCGAGTGAAACACCGCCGCATTATTTATAATTTCCCTTTTAACGGATTGTATCTCGTTTTTAAGGGCGCTGAAATCATCGGCAAGCGCATATTTTAGTTCAGCCTTAATTACTGCCGAGATGTCTTCTTTTAATGAGCGAAGAATCTCGGATTTCAAGGCCTCAGCATCCATTTTCTCCGGACTGCCCGGAGGGGGTGGTGTTGCTCAGGACCGGGTGACGGTGGAGCACGAAGACGAGGCGATGTTGGGCCTAGTGCTGGATGATGCGTCGTATTTATATTTGCGTAGTTTTTCCGCCTTATTTATATAAAAATTAAACAAGAGTCTGCGAGAGCACGAGCCAAACACATCCTACTCCATTGCCATGCAAGAGCGCCCCATTTTAGCACAAAATAGGCAACATGATGAACTGAATTTCATTTTAATCAACTATACAAACTGCAAAAAATTTAAATAAATAAATGGGTCACATTGGCAAAGAAATAGCACAGATACACATGATCACGTGTTTTTATGGTTGTTTTCGGGTGTTTCTATTATTACTACTAATAAAAAAAAAATTATTATTACTACTACTACTACTACTAATAATAATAATATGCTCATCTTGAGGTTTTTTTTGTTTGTTTTTTGGATGACGTCACTCCCATATTTTGTCATGTTAAAATTTACCCGTAAAAAAAAAAGTAATCATAACTTTTGTTCTATTGGACATCTGAAAACCCAAATACACAGTTTGAAGTCTGAAGCCTCCCTGTTAACACACACCAGCAAGGCTAACATAGAAGCATACATATATAAAAAATCAAATCTGGTGTGTGTGTGTGTGTGTGTGTGTGTGTGTGTGTGTGTGTGTGTGTGTAGGAGCTGGGTCTGATCCGTAAGCCAGCCTCCTTCATGACGAGTATCTGTGACGAGCGAGGTCAGGAGTTGATCTACGCTGGGATGCCCATCACTGAGGTGTTTAAGGAGGAGATGGGTTTAGGTGGAGTTCTCGGCCTGCTCTGGTTCCAGCGGAGGTACAGAACACACACTCGTACAGTATCCCTATCCCGTAATTCCACTGTGGGAAGGCCACTTGATAGGCCACATATAAACACCTTCATTTGTCTGCTGAGACCAAATCCTTATAGAAAAAAAATAAAAAGAAGCACATATTTATCTTGTTGTGTGTGTGTGTGTCCTTCACTCTCTCCCTCATGGCAGGTTGCCCCGGTACGCGTGTCAGTTTATTGAGATGTGTCTGATGGTGACTGCGGATCACGGCCCCGCTGTGTCCGGAGCTCACAACACCATCGTGTGCGCTCGTGCCGGGAAAGACCTCGTCTCCAGCCTCACATCCGGCCTGCTCACCATCGTACGTCCTGCATCTCTCTCACACACACACACACACACACACACACACACACACACACACACACACACACACACACACATCTGTAATCTGTAAGTTTGTCTCTCCAGGCAAATAGCTGCCTTTTCTTCTTATCTTCTTCCTCACTCACGTGTCTGATGTCCTTGTACAATGTTGTTTACTGCAGTGTGTGTGTGTGCGCGTGTGTGCATACGTACAGGCTATTTTGACCTCAGTTTAACTACAAACAAAGTACAGTACGAAATCCTCTTGAACGTTATGTAATCATATGTCCAGTGATTTGTACCTACTGTTGGAGGAGAACGTGATGAAAAAATACACAAATCCTGTACTTGAGTAAAAGTAGAGATGCCCAAGTGCATATATTACTCGAGGACAAATAGACATCCTCCATTTACTTGCGCACCGAGTAAAAGTACAGAAGCACTCACCTTCCAGTTTACTTAAGGATCCAAAGTACAGGGCTTGTATTAATACCCACATTCTGTTAACTCTCTGTGTATCTCTCTCTCTCTCTCTCTCTCTCTCTCTTTCCTTCCTAATTGTGAACGTGCTGTGTTCATCGCTGTCTCTAACCAGCTCCGCTTCTTATTTCAAACACCTGATATGTCATTAGGCGGGTCTCGAAGGAAAAGCAAGTCATGCAATTACGCATAATAGTCAGGGAATACTACACGCTCCTGGTGTTGGGTCACGCAACGGCATGCAGGAGTGTAGTGATAAGTAAATGTACAGATATTTCCTGTAGTTTTTGTGTACAAAAAGTATCCTCTAATAAAACTACTCATGTAAAGTACACAAGTCCCGTATTGAAACGTACTCCGTTACCTCCCACCTCTGCTGCTAACTGACACGCCCTCTGTGGCTACCTCAGTAGAACTTTTTAGGAGAAGACACTCATGTACAGTATATACTTGTGTAAAAATAAAGTGTGTGTGTGTGTTACAGGGCGATCGGTTCGGTGGTGCTCTGGACGCAGCTGCTAAACAGTTCAGTAAGGCGTTCGACAGCGGCATGCTGCCCATGGAGTTCGTCAACAAGATGAAGAAAGACGGCAAACTCATCATGGGCATCGGACATCGTGTCAAATCAGTGAGACACACACACACACACACACACACACACACACACACGATTTAAAACTACTGTTCCATTTAGACCTGTATCTTCTCTATGAATCAGGAGGCCTCTGAAAGTGTTGTTTCTGACCGTCTTATCTGTAAAAGTCACTCCTCGCTCAAGTCATCAAACCTTATAACATTCACAGATCACTTCGAACACAGCGCTGTCGAACTGCACACACTCGCTTGAACACCTAGGCACTCTCGTGATAACGAAGCAGTAATGTAGTAGAACGTTGTTGCATGTAGTCGCGTCTGCCATCATGACCGTCTGGAAGGCGGTGCTTTAAAAGCTGTGACCTAATCCCAGACATTATTCAGAATAATTGCTTCTCTGTAGAATAAGACTGGAGGAGCTACTTTGATGAGTAGTGAAACGTTTCTACTTTTACAAGAGAGAAGTCCAGTTGATGTGACCCAATTCTCAGATAATCTCACCTGCATGACTGAAAATCTTTGATCTTGACTCTTTGATGCAAAGAGAACCCAAACATATTCAGAGCTCGGTGTGACTCTCGGATCAGGGAGCTTAATGAGACGGCACCACATGACCACATGGTGTGTGTGTATGTGTGTGTGTGTGTGTGTGTGTGTGTGTGTGTGAGAATGAACATCAATGTTACAGTGAGCCGTGTGTGAACAGCAGAAATGCCGGGATGCTGAGAGTGATGTGAATTCATTATGTAATATATAATGATTATAATGATGTGTGTGTTATCAGATTAATAATCCGGATATGAGAGTGCAGATCCTGAAGGACTTTGTGAAGCAGCACTTCCCCGCCACACAGCTGCTGGACTACGCTCTGGACGTCGAGAAGATCACCACCTCCAAGGTCTGTGTGTGTGTGTGTATGCGCATGCGTGTCTGTGTGTGTGTGCGTGTCACTGTCTGGGTTGTGTCTGTGTGCGTAGGTTTGTTATGCTGTTCGTTTATTTTAAAAAGTCTCTCTTTCTCCCCTTTTCCCTCTGTTACAGAAGCCGAATCTGATCCTGAACGTGGACGGTTTTATCGGCGTGGCGTTTGTGGACTTGTTGCGAACTTGTGGAGGATTCACTCGGTAAACACGCGCACTCTAAAGAGCACTCACTACTAAACACACTTCAGCAGGCGTCCATGAATTGTAACACTCCCTCTGTGTGTGTGTGTGTGTGTGTGTGTGTGTGTGTGTGTGTGTGTGTGTGTGTGTGTTTCAGAGACGAGGCGGACGAGTTTGTGGAAATTGGCGCTCTGAACGGGATTTTCGTTCTGGGTCGCAGCATGGGCTTCATCGGTACAGCACCATATATACACACACCACAACAGCATGGGCTGTGTCACCAACCGCACTGTGGGCTACTTAAGTAGTGACGCACTAAAGAGCGCACCACCAGAGGCTGCTGCATAGAGGAAGATGTTTTTATTGTGTGATTTGGGACGCTGCCATGAATCTAATGCTATAACGTCTTCTTGCTCGTGTTCCCTATGCCCTAGGTCACTACCTGGACCAGAAGCGGTTGAAACAGGGCCTGTACCGGCACCCGTGGGACGACATCTCCTACGTGCTTCCTGAGCACATGTCCATGTGACCGTCATGGCCGCTGTATTGTGTCGCTAACCCATGGGAAGTGTTTCATTCAGAGTATAAACTGGAGGTGGCGGGAGAATGAAGTGCACTATTTATATGTACATGCTGATTAGGGAACACTTGTTTAACTTCTGACCCTGCATCTCCGTGCTGCATCTTGTGCGCACATGCACACACGCGCGCATGTCGACTTCCCCTTGTACTTTTGTGTGCTTTAGCAACTTTCTACTCACACACTCCAGCAGCAAGAACACTAAATCCTGCTAACATGCTAGCATGATAACCAACTGGTTATGTGTAATGAACAGCTAGTTCCAAAACCAACCTTGCTTAACATGATAACGGCTACCAGATAACTGCTCAGCTTGATAACTAGCACTCCAGCATACTAACTGGGTTCATGGCTAATTTATGTTGCTAAATAATTAGCTTAAAAACTAGTCGACTGGCAAAATAGCTTGCTTGAGGACGACATTCCTGTTAGCTATACTTTTAGCAAAGATAATTACTGAAGCTCAAGAATTTTTTTTATGCACTTTGACAACGAGTTGACTAGCAGAAGCTGTTTTCTGGATGTATGCTCGCTAATTGAAAGCTAGTTATCAGTGTGATTTTAATAAATGCTTTCAGGACTAATGTTTGCCAATCACTTTTATTATCAGGTGTAATAACTAGGTTGTATTATGACCACTTGTATTGCTAACAGGAAGCTAGTTATTAATATGGCTAGTTTTCACTGTTATTAGTCGGAGTAGGATAAGTTCTCAAACAGTTATGAAACCAGATGATAAGATATTAGCTACCGTAATATCAAGGCTGGTGACTACTGGTCTTGCTAACCATGATAACTAGCCAGTTTCACAACTAGCTTGTTTATTAACTAGTCCACTTTGATAGCTAGCTACATTGAGAAATGTTTAGTGCCAGGTTGCAAAGCATTCTGGGTCATTATTTTGAGCTTGAAGTTGACGAGGGGAAGTTGACTTTTTTTTCTGAAAGGATTTTTGTTTTAAAGTTTAGTTTATCTCCCTCTCTTATACATACACACACACACACACCTGCTTTACTAAGTAATAAATATAATAAAAGCAGCTTGCAGACTTGTAGCTTTGTGTCTGGGTTTAGGTCAGTTTATGCTCGTTACTGAAACTGGAAAACAAATTCATTTAATGTCTGATGTTACTGTTTGAGATTGGGGAGAGAAAGACTTATTGACATATTACAGATTCATGTGTTAGAGCCTCTCAGCATGATCTAATATTTCTCTAATCACGCAACCCACTTCCTGTTTGTTTGTTGTTTGGGTGAGACTGGGATTCTCCATTACAGCTCTGTTTTTACATTTCTCTATTTAAGTATCAAATCAATCAGCTTTTTGCTATGTAATATTTTCTTTTTCTTATATTTAAAATACATGCCTAAAACTGTAATATTGTAGAATATAATAAAGTAATTCTTGGTTATACGTGTGTGTGTGTGTGTGTGTGTGTGTGTGTGTGTGTGTGTGTGGACAGGATATGTTTAGCATCAGTTTCATATTTGGACTCAAAACAGAAGGGTTTTATTTTTTTCACCCTTCACTATATAGCGGTGAGCTTACTAGCTGGTTTTAAAACTATCATCTTTACCAATATCTTTAACTAATAGAAGGTTATTAAGCTGGATAGTTTTCACTGTAGCTTCATAGAAGAAAAACTTGGACCTTGACATATTCTGTGAAATTTGTAAAACAGGATAGTACTTCCTATTACATTTAGGCATTTGTCAGACGCTCTTATCCAGAGCGACTTACATTTTTATCTCATTACACATCTGAGCATATGAGGGTTAAGGGCCTTGCTCAAGGGCCCAACAGTGGCAACTTGGTGGTTGTGGGGTTTTTGAACATGGGATCTTCCGAAACGTAGTCCAATGCCTTAACCACTGAGCTACGCCTGGCCCCTATTGGCTGGTGTTGTGATGGAGAAAGAATAAGCATTTCACTGTAACGAGCTCTGTTGGTCGTTAAACCTTTTTCCTGATAATGGTCCAATACTGGCCCTTGAAAATCCCAGCAAAAAAATTCCAGTTGACTTTTTAACAGATATTCAGATACAGATGTGTGTGCAGATATTCACACATTTCTGTTTATGCTTTTGGGGGCAATATGCTCAAGGGGGCAATAATTTTGCTTACCGCTGCAGTTACAAACGAACTTATGTAACACGTTCACACCTGCACAGCAGTGACTGAGTGGCCTTGAACAGAAAGCGCTTATAGGACAGTGTTGTTTATAGCAGATAAACAGATTTAAAAAGGAACTTCAGTGTATTTACATTGCACAGTCATGCATTCTGAGTGTGCCACCTATACCACTTCATTTCAACTGTGAAAATATTACATAATCCCTGTAAAAATGTAGTTTAGTTTTTCTAATTGATGTATATTGGTGCAGGTGTTTGTTTACATTGAGCAAGTAGCTTTATTAATAGCTTATTTAAACTTCAGGCAGATATCTAAGGCACTGCATCAAATTCTGGCCAGTTTTGAATCAGAATGAGAGTTTTATTGCCAAGTATGCTTACACTTACCAGGAATTTGTTTTAGTGACGGAGCTTCCAGAACAAAACAAATGACAAGACAAAGCAGCACGACGCACACAAAAAAAGACATAAAATGAAGTAGGGTGTGAGATACTTTTAAATAAGTTACATGTATATCTGTGGTATTGTACACAATATTGCACATATATTTATTGACAGTTAGAATGATGTTTAACTGTTCATGAGGTAGATTGCCTGGGGGGAAAACCGTTTTTGTGCCTGGCTGTCCTGGTGCCCGATGCTCAGAGGCGTCGACCCGACGGCAAAAGTTCAAATAGAAGGTGGCTTGGGTGTGAGGTAGGGCTGGGCCGATAAACGATATCATATCGAATCGCGATTTATTTGATTTTAATAACGATGATAAGCTCTAGACATTTTTTGCTCGATATGGATTAATCTAAGAGCCAATCACACGGCAGAACATTACGACAACAGCCAATCAGCGTGCAGCTTGCGCGTGCCGTGTAGGTCAAAATTTATTTCCTACCACACTTTGCGAAGCAAATACCAGGACGACAAAAAAATTTGTGGAAGCAGCGACGAAAGTGAATCTAATCTCGAGTTATTATCCAAAGATGTTGAAATTGTCGACAAAAAAGGTAGCACGAACTCCGTTATATGAACGCATCACCCACACGACCACACCGAGAGCATGAACATGCGGGCCGATGCTACTCCGTCAACTAGCAGGGCTAGCAGTGGGGCTGTACCAAAGCAGATATCCATCGTGTCGTCTTTCGTGGCCATTACACCTTATGAAAGGTGTCCAAAAGGAGCAAGGATATAACCAGGGCCGTTTCTAACTTTCTAGCGAAAGATATGATGCCCCTAAGCACACGAGGCTGAAGTTTAGCTCCTTATTCGCAGCTTCCGGTTTGTTTGGCTCCTTATTGCGCAGCGTCTCATTCTGCGGCTGAAGTTTAGCTCCTTATTCGCCTCGTTACTAACGGGAGTGTTCACGCTGGTGAAAGCTGCGCAGTTTATCAATAAAACATTATTTTCGTGGCTTAAACCATTCTGGCCAAGCAAATATGAACTATACAACACCTAGCAGGTACCCGACTATATAGTAAAAGTGAAATTGTCCTGGTCCAGATTGATAGCTGCATAATTCATTCCATGTTTGTTGTCATTGCATGTTTAAGCCATTATGTCAGTTTATTGTGGCCGTGTGAAATAGCCTTCATTTAACTCTGAATTGGGGAATAAAGACAGCCCTAGTGTGTGTGGTCTAAATGTTGTTTCTCATTATTGTTTAAAAATCTCTAAACATTGTAATTTATCATCACAAGATACTTTTTATCATCACAAACAAGTATTTTTTTAAATAAAAATCTTTGCCTTGTAAAGATTCTGAGCATGTGCCTATAGTATCTTAATTTTTAAGGCCAAATCTGTCATCTGTTTTTGTTAATAAACTATACTTTAAAATGTAATTTAATGAACCCTTAAATTTTTGTGGCTTCCGTCATTGTTGCGATTCTCTTTTAAAGCTGGCAGCAATAACAGCTTATATCGAAATATACATCGTTATCCTTCAATATGGGGAAAAATTATCGAGATTACATTTTTGCCATATCGCCCAGCCCTAGTGTGAGGGGTCCAAAGTGATTTTCCGAGCCATTTTTGTCACTCTGGATATATACAGCTCCTGCAGCGTGAGCAGGGGAGTGCCAATAATTCTTTCAACAGTCTGAACCGTCCTTTGTAGCCTTCAGGTGTCTGCTGATGTCGTTTTGTGTGACAAACTCTGGTTGGACAGTCAGACAGACTGTATATATACGGACATACATTATCTCACAAAAGTGAGTATACCCCTAACATTTCAGCAACCACTTTATTATATGTTCTCAAGAGACAATACTATGAAAATGAAAAGTGGATATACTTTAGAGTAGTCAATGTTCAGCTTGTATAGCAGTACAGATTTACTGTCCTCTAATAATAACTCAACATGCAGACAGTATTGTCTAAATAACTGGCAACGAAATTGAGTACACCCTAAATGAGAATGTCAAAACTGTGTCCAAAGGGCCAATATTTTGTGTGTTATTATCCAGCACTGTCTTCATCCTTCATGTTGTTGCTGGGATCCTCTTCTACTCCTCCATAATGATATCACAGAGCCGCTGGATGTTAGACACACGGCGCTTCGCCACCTTCCGTCCCACAGGTACTCAGTAGGATTGAGGACTGGGGACATGCAGTACTCTGCCACTGATACACACATGAGCATGATGAATAGGTCATGTGACTTTGCATGGTGTAAGATTCTTTTATTTATTTATTTATTCTGTTAAATTGTCTTGCGACTTTCGTCATCTTTTAGGGTATCTGAAACGTTTTTACAAATAAAAATATTTATTTTTCCTATGGATGGGATGTTATGGCCCACTCTGTAGATAACTGTTGGACGTTTCAGAATGATGTTTCCATGGTAACGGCGACCTTTCTGATTGGGTGGGGCGCACTGAAGGACTATGGGTAGTTCCTTATAAAATAACGTGTTTAACTATATATTTTTTAAAATCATATTAATTAAATTAGAAGAAGATCTTTTGATATTTCTCGCTCGTTAATATATAATGTGCAGCCAACACGTTAAAAAATAATTAAAGATGTAAAATTCGTGACCTGTCACTTTCACTTCCGGAAGCAGCCAAGCTTCAGCTCTATGGCAACGTCATCCGTGTTGCGCATGCGCGTCTTCGCCTGTTTTTGGCGTTTATGTTCGTGTGCGTGTGCCTGAGTCTGCTCTACCGAACCGAGCTAGCGCGTTTGTTCCGGTTCCGACCCGCAGAGGCGCGCGAGATGGCGGCGGCCCCAAACTCGAGCCCGAGCTCGAACCCGAATCCAGGCCGCGGCTCGGGTTCCGGCTCAGGCTCTAGCCCGGAGGACGCCCACCGGCCCGCTTCGGCCGCGGCTCTGGCGAGTGACGGAGACCCGGAGGAGGCCGAGCAGTTCTCGTCGGCGCTGCACTGTTCGGAGCTCGCGCGGCGCCAGAACGAGCAGCGTAAGCTCGGGCTCTTCTGTGACGTCACGCTGGCGTTCAGCGGCGGAGGAGTACTAGTGGGAGAGGGCGCGAGCAGCGCGGGGTTCGAGCTCGGCGCGCACCGGTCTGTACTGGCGGCCGCCACCGATTACTTCACCCCGCTGCTCGGGGGCCAGTTCTCCGAGTCCGTGTCGCGGCGCGTGGACATGAAGGAGTGGAGCAGCGAGGCGGGGCCCGAGCGCGACACCGTCGAGGGCGTCGTGCAGTTCATGTACACCGGAGAGATCCGGGTCAGCACGAGCAACGTGCACGAGGTGCTGGAGCTCGCGGACAGGTGAGACCTGAATAACGGGGTTCTGTATGATCACTTGTTTACCTGCATGGAATGTGTCTCAGTCCCGTACACCAGGGCGGCATCACTGTGATCCTCAACATCACTACTAATCATCATCATCATCATCAGTCTCACTGTCGTCTTCATCATAACCATTATCATCAAAACCACCAGTATCATCACCCAAACTTTCACATTTCATCTGATGCAAAGTACATCATACGTATAAAGCACTTCTTATAACAGCATGAGTGGTTTGTTCCTTAACTTAATGACATAATTAGATTAACTTTTATACACCTACTAATTTAAAAAGTTGTCCAATCAGAATGTAGGGAGGAACACATGCATCTAATATATTGCAGTTACAACTCACAAGCTTCAGCCATCATCAAACATTAGACACATGTGGTGTGAGGTGAGACCGGAATAACAGTGTCTGATCAAGCGTTCACCTGCATGAAAGGTGTCTTAGTACTGTACACCAGGGCGGCATCATCATCATCATCATCATCATCATTAGGATGGTGGTCTCTTGCTGCCATAACTCACCAGACTTACGGTTCAAGGCAATGTGTGTTCTAAGTTGCTTTTCTGCTCTCCACGCTCGATAAGAATATTTGAGTTACCATATCTCGTGTGCAGTATCTGCAAGATATTAATGTGTTGCTCTGTTACATCCTAATTGGTCAATTGTATGAGTCAGCAGATGTACTGTAATTATGTAAGGGGGAAAGAAAACATTCGTCCTGTTATAGGAGATGCTTTATTATTTTTTTTTATGATTAATGAGCATGATGTACTTTGCATCTGATTATAGTTAAATGTAGTTAAACAGTGAAGCGAGTTCCTGTTCTCACAGCAGCATCATATCAGCTCTCCTCTTATTTTTATCTCTTTAAAAGGTGATTGATGTAAAACGCAGCTGTTATGTGTGTTACTGAGCGTAATTACAGCTTCTGTCACCTCTGACACTGGAGATTCCTTTCATACACGATCAATGAAAACATTTCTCCTTAGAAAAAACTTCACCATATTAACATATGTATACTGTCTCTGTGAAATGTCCACTGTGTGCACATCTCTGTGGATAAGCTGTTTATATAGCAATGATAAAGTACTATACATCATCTTTATTATTATTATTATTATTATTATTATTATTTATTTACTCTGAAATAGTGCTACAGCTTTTGGAGTTACAGCTCTTATTTAACAGAAGGAAAAAAAAAGTATCTTCCTGTAAAGCATTTGATTGTTGAGTATCAATTGTCCAGGCTGCCTGATACGAGGAAGTAATGTCAAAATTCTGCTGCATTTTCATAGTAAACACGAATTGTCTACATAGGGCAGCACTACTCAACATAGGGTCCAGGCAGAAGGGACGAGGGTGGTTTCTGTACCTCTCTTGATTTTATCCTTAGAGCAACTCAAACCGTCATCAACTTAGGGGTCCAAGCACTAAAGTCAACTCCAGGGCTGCAGGATTCTTGCTAAAATAACAATCAAGATCACGATTGTCTCACATGATTTTCATTGTTTCAACTAAAACACTTTATTGTAGGGCTGCTCAATATATCGAAAAAATATTATCGCGATAATGGCATGCGCGATAACCATATCGCAAAGAGTTGCGATAAATACTTTGTGCCAAGCATTTGTGTGTCTCCAAATTTGACCAATCAGATGGGCCCTTACTATGTTTATACCCGCTTATATATATATATATATATATATATATATATATATATATACACTTCATTCTGTCGCGAACTAACCCCGGATGAGCCGTTAGCCCTTTGTAGCGTGGATGGTAAGCCCAAACGCGGAGTAGGAAGGATAACCACGCGAATTAGTTTAAGGACTCTCACAGAAGGGGAGCAAGGGAAAAACACACATTTAACCCGCGTCCTATAAACACACACTCAAATCAGAAAGTAAACAATCTGAACCGACATGCGCAAACTCAGTGACTAAGCTGTATGCGGTGGTTTGTTTACTCCTCTTATACTTCCGGGTCCTAGTCGAGCGCGCTCGTGTGTGTGTGTGAGACAAATAGTATTTTTTTATTTCATTTTTGTTTAATAATATTTATTTTTATTAAAACAAAACAAAAAAACAGGCAAGCCAAAGAGAATATTTTGTTTAAAAGATGCTCTTGTTTTAAGACACTATTGATGAGTGTACGGTTACATGTAAATAAACAGTAATGTTTGAAAGTAATTCATATTGTGTTGGCAGGTTTATAGTAACAGCAAACCAGAAGTCAGAATATCTGCTGAGGGGT
Source organism: Channallabes apus (assembly GCA_030522415.1). Lineage (NCBI taxonomy): Eukaryota > Metazoa > Chordata > Actinopteri > Siluriformes > Clariidae > Channallabes > Channallabes apus. The sequence continues at coordinate 39,157,093 of CM060104.1, read as the reverse complement.
TTAAGTCATTCATAGTGTTTTGAAGTCTAAATATTTGCAACTTCCTTGACATATAGTTTCTTTTTAGCCTGAATTAGATTTAATTACATCAGACGAATATCTATTACCTGTTTTAGTATGATCATTACATATAGAAAAAATAATTTAAAAAAATAGGCAATAATAATAAAAAATGCATTTCTCTAGGGAAATGTTATATCGCAAGAAATATCGTTATCGCAATATTCAACAACAATATCGCATATTTGCAGCCCTACTTTATTGCACTCAAGTATTAAAAAAAACACACACATGCTGTCTACAGAGGACTTTTAGCTCTCTTGTAACGTGAATGACTGAATGAATAAGTTGCTTTTAATTAGGGCCAGGGGTAGCTCAGTGGTTAAGGCACTGGACTACGGTTCGGAAGGTCCCAGGTTCAAACCCCACAACCACCAAGTTGCCACTGTTGGGCCCTTGAGCAAGACCCTTAACCCTCAACTGCTCAGATGTGTAATGAGATAAAAGATGTAAGTCGCTCTGGATAAGAGCGTCTGCCAAATGCTTAAATGTAATTATTTAAGTTTAATTGAATACCTTTAATGCTGTTGAACATGAAGAAAATCATGTGCTTTATGGACACTCGGCCAACTACAGTATTTCATCACATGTTATTATTATTTTTATTGTTGTTTATTCATTTTTCATCAGCATAAGGTAAATGTCAGTTTGTTAGGTAGTTTGCAATTAAGTACATTTCAGTACATCGTACTTGGTTTACAGTGTAGAATTTTTTTGTCTGTTTTAACATAGTTCTAGTATGTTAAAACAGACAAGTCATGTCAGCTGAAAATGGAATCAACATATGTCCGGTAACATTGTACGTCTGGCCAACAAAGATGAGAAGGCGACGACATCTTTATGTGCAGAACTTAATGGAACTGAATCATCTGTAATGCAAAATATAGCAGTTAATGGACATGGCTTCAACTGTACCCCAAGTATAGTGGACATGAGATTAAAAAAACCTGACCAAAAGTTGTGCAGGTTTGGACTAGGGATGCTCAATTCGATAGATTTTCCCAACCGACAACCGCCGTTCGTTATCCGAACATTAACCGTTAACTGATCCGATTAGAATTAAATGAAAATAGAACTGAGGAGTGTCTGATTAAATATACAAAAAAAAGATTTTTTCAGTTTTTATTTTAACATGTGCGAACAAAAGCACACAGAACATATCAAGAACAGAATCTGGATTCACACATCGTCAACTTTTCAAGCACCTGCAGCGTTTCCGACAACAGAGAAAAACAAAGTAATATAAATAAAAAGAATAAAATAAATAGGCCTGCACTAAATATTTTTTACTTAAATAACAAATTAAGATTACAAAACGAAAACACGCTGAAATATCTTGCCTCAGGTAGGCAATTTTTTTCATACATTGGCTACTAAGTTTTTTTCGGTAAAAAAAAAAAATAGCAGGCCTGCCTCAAACCACAAACTGTCTAGTTTTTATATATAAAAAAAAAAATCCCCACCAAAAGTGATAGCACACCATTCCCGATCGAGCCGCACGAAACGGTGTAACATACGTGAGGCTCGTCTCAAAGCTGCGGGGCGAGAAACGGTCCAAAGTTTTAGGCAGAAGAATAATAAATGGATTTCTGGGGGAAGAGTAATAAGTGCGCCTAGGCACACTTAATTAAAAAAATAATATATAAAAAAAACATTTTAAACCGTTTAACTGATAGTAATAATCGGTCAAAATTCATTCTTTCGGTTAAACGGTTAATATGAGCATCCCAAGTTTGGAAACAAAAAGAACATATGATTTAAGTTACAGGGAGAGGCGTGGCACCGGTCACATCTATCCTCAACATCAGGAAATATTTCAGCTAGCCTTGATTTGGAATAATGGACTCTGTGCAAAACCTTAAACTGAGTAAGACTGAGACGGGCGCAGGAAGAGCTGGAGCGTATCCTGTCTATAGCTTTCTCCCAACATTCCTCACTCAACTGCAATCCCAGTTAATTTTCCCAAGCAGCTCTGGTTTTAGCGATTTTACAATCACCAAAAATAAAATAAAATTATATATTCTTGATATCACACCTCGCTGATCTGGATTAAATGTGATCAGATTTTCCCAGGGCTGCTTGGAAGGTATAGAAGGAAAATTAGGAAAACGCTTGGGTACAAAGTTGCGAACTTGCTGGTAACAAAAGAAATGAGCTGCAGGCATCAGTGTATTGAGTGGGTTTAATTGGAAGTAGAGCTAATATACAGGATGGTTTACAAGACAATAACTCTAATTTGCACCATGGGGATTCAGATGAGTTTATCCAAAAATTTTATTTTTGAATATGTGCAGCCCAGTAGTAAATTTGAAAATTAGGCAGAGCTAGTCCACATCTCTAGTCTACATCTCTGTAGTAAGGTCTTACAGATTCAAGGAGGTTTCCCAGCCCAAAGAAAGGAGATTATGATTTTATCCAGGGAATCAAAAAAGTACTTAGGAAGAAATAAAGAAAGTGATTGAAAAAAATATCAAATTTTACATCAGAAATAAGAGAGGAGAAGTTGGCATGAGAAAGGTCAGATAGAGAACGAGTCACTGTAATACCAAGATATTTAAAACCTGAACAATTGAGTTTAAAAGGCAGGTTTAGATGCTGAAGTTGTAAAGAACTATTATTAACGGGGTAGTATTCACTCTTATGCAAATTTAGTTTATACCGCAAGAAAGAACCAAAATTATCCAAAATGGTTAAAATAACAGGAATATAGGCTGCAGGATCAGTCACATATAACAAGTCATCGGCATATAGAGATAATATTTGCTCCAACCCATTACGATTAATACCTTTAAAAGCAAGAGAAGATCTAAGCTTAATAGACCGTGCTAGTGGTTCAATAGCAAGGGCAAAAAGCAGTGGTGACAGTGGGCACCCCTGCCGGGTACCACGTCCAAGTAATCTGAGGTTATACCATTTGTATGAACACTAGCTTGCGGGATTTGTAAAGGAGGCGAATCCAAGAAACGCATTTATCACCAAACCCAAATTTCTTTAATACTGCAAACAAATATTCCCACTCAAATGTATCAAATGCTTTCTCAGCATCCTGTGAAATTACAACCTCGGGGGATACAGATGTTTGTTTGGAGTAAATTATATTAAAAAGTGTACGAGTATTAAACAAATGCCATCCTTTTATGAAACCGGTCTGCTCCTCAGATATAACATATGGTAATACATCCTCTAAACGTGAGGCAATTACTTTAGCCAGAACTTTCACATCAGCATTCAGCAATGATAGTGGCCTATATGATCCAAACTGAAGGGGATCCTTTCCCTTTTTAAAAAGAAGAGGCTTGGTTAAAAGTAGATGGTGATGAGCCCTGGTCTAAGGATTCATTGAACACACCAAGAAGCAATGGTGCCAATTTATCTATATACTTTTTATAAAACTCAATTGTAAAACCGTCTGGGCCTGGAGCTTTATTAGACTGCAATGCCTTAATTGAAACTATGATTTCTTCAAGTGATAATGGAGTCCAAGTCCCTTACAGATTTAAGGCATTCAGACTTATAAAGGGAGGAGTAATATGATTTAAAAACTGCCTTGATCTCTATGGGATCAGCAGTGATAATATTTAAGTCATTTTTAATTTGTGGTATTAGGCGTGAGGCAGTCTGTCGTTTTAGCTGATGTGCTAACAATCTACTTGATTTATCACCATATTCGTAATACGTTACCCGAGTCTGCAACAACATACGTTCTGTTTCTTTTGTTGAAAGATCAAATTCTGTTTGTAAATCGGTTACTTGTAGGGCTGCAACAACTAATCGATAAAACCGATAATATCGATAATGAAATTCGTTGTCAACGAATGCCGTTATCGATTAGTTGGGCTGCTCACGTTACTGAGGAACGCAACCACAAGATACACAGCCGCTCGCGCAGTGGCAGTTACAGAAGCGTCTACAGGACAAAGCGCGCGCCCCAAGTCCCCCAAGGTATGGGAGCAATTTACATTAAACACCTCTTAAATTGTGGTAACTTCCATCGTAACCTGCACACTATGCAATACCGAGCGTTCATGGCATGTCAGTACCACAGTCATGCACGAACACTTAAAAAGAAAACATGTTGGTGTTACGGATGGCGAAACAACTGTATCTCATCGTGTAAAAGTTGTATAGTTTAAGTGCTTTTGCTTAAACTGTTTGCTAACTTCGCGACAGTCGCGCTAGATCTGTTCACTTGCTAGCATCACATTGCGCAATCACCTGATGAGTAATAGTGATTAGTTAAATGGCGCTACTTTAGATCAGCTTAAATTACACGGTGCAAATAACAGTAGAATATTACATTTAGTGATTGTTGTGGTTTTTTGTGAATGGTGTAGACAGAGATCCCCGAGGCAGAGTTTCGAGAAGGAAGGACTCTCCGGTGAGACGGCGCTGCGCGCTTTAGAAGCCATTTTCGCTCTGTGCTCCAGTATTGTCTCTAGACCGCAAGTTTTCACGCTCGATCGTCGCTGATGGGTTCGAGTACTCGTGCACACCCCTAATATACACACAACAATGTTGGTATGGTTTTATATATAATTATAAGCAAAACATCAAATTGAAGAAGGGTTTAGCTTTTACCGATTAATCGAAAATAATAATAATAATAATAATCGCCCAACTAATCGATTATCAAAATAATCGTTAGTTGCAACACTAGTTACTTGTACAACTCCGGAGAAGGATTAGATGCATAAATATGGACGAGTTTCCTAATAGCAGACGTGAGTTCATTGAGCCTGGTCTTGGGACTTCGATTTAGAAAAGCAGAGTATGAGATGATTTGCCCTCTAAGATAAGCCTTGAGAGTTTCCAATAATAATGAATAAGAAGCGGGTTCGAGATGGTTAAACAATAAAAGAGAGCTAGAATGATCCAAAACTGGATCAGAAACACAGTTTAAATCAGTGTTTAAGCAGGGAAAGCTACTAAGTAATTTATTCGTAAAATCTGGATCATCGAAGTTTGGAGCATAGACATTTACCAACAAAACTTGCAACAATAAGATACCTTCTGTCAGCAAAACCTTGTGATCTTAAGTGTTCTCGCACACGTGAAAAATATCATCTGAGGGCAAAAGACTGTTTTAAGCTTGGGTTATTGTCATGAAAGTAACAGCGAACTACTCCTACTCCACCAAGTAAACTGACTACACATTTTTAGGTCTGCTTCTTTGTGACAGAGGAATGCCATAAATGAGGAAAAGCAGTTAGAGAAGCGATTGAGTTCTATGAGTTGTATGAATCATTTGCTAATCTCTGGCTTGGTGATTTAATAGTGTTGTGTTACCCTGTGTAAACATCTGTTATTCTTATCAAATAAATAAGCAGCGTAATCTGTATGCAGGGAAATACCTGCAAGTGAAACACTATCATTCAGAAGTTAATCGAGTTTGTGATTTTACATTTACATTTACATTTAGGCATTTGGCAGACGCTCTTATCCAGAGCGACTTACATTTTTTTAAATCTCATTACACATCTGAGCAGTTGAGGGTTAAGGGCCTTGCTCAAGGGCCCAACAGTGGCAACGTGGTGGTTGTGAGGTTTGAACCTGGGATCTTCTGAACCGTAGTCCAATGCCTTAACCACTGAGCTACCCCTGACCCCTGATTTTTATTTTTGTATTCTTGTGCAGCCCTTTCTGATTCATTGTTCAGCAATGGAACAATTGTGCTCCAAGATTATTGTTTACTGAGACTAGGAGTGGGCGATATACCGGTATACACGGTTAACCGGTAGAAATTTGTCAACCGATAGAGATTTTGGTCTATCGTCTTAATCGCGGTTGAGATCACGTGACGTTGCACGTTACGTAACCACGCAATACACATTCACTTCTATGGGAAGCCAAACGCATCTAAAGTGGGACGAAACCGTGGCACCCAATTGAGCCGGTGTGGGAAGAACAAATGTCCAGACCCGGTGGATCATGCAGCGCGGAACAACTTGAGCAGCGCTGCTCGAATCACAAACCTGCGCGACGCTGATAGAAATAGACCGTGCCGACCATCAAAATACATTTTACCCCGCTGGGATGCGCACGTACAAACCAGGCATGGCAAGGCGGAAACAATATTAAACAGTCCTGACATTTTAAATAAATAGTTTTTAAATAAAAAAGTGAGTCGTGCAGGTTTGTGATTCGAGCCGCAGTGCGTGATCCACTGGGCTGCGCAAATAAACCAGATCATCTCTGCGCTATCCAGATAGTCGGCGCTGCGCTATCCACTGGGCCACGCAGATATTTGGTTCAATCGGGTGTAGAAACAATAAAAACGAGAGCACACAAAATCCTTATCAACTTTATTCACAAAAACAAACTGAAACTCCAACACACGCGACACTCCAGACCAGGAAGTGCGCATGCGCCTTTTGCCCTTCTACGGCAAGCCCCGAGGGGATAAAAACCTAACACACACATCTGCACCTCACAAGCGCCTGTGCATCTAACATTAGCACAATATAACAAAATCAAATTAGGTTTGTTATACATCCAATCGAATATGGCCAAAGTAAAAAAATGTGGCAAACCTCAGCAATTCCCAGTTTAAATAAAATTACATCATGTAAAAGTTTCTTTGTGTTTTAATTTTTATTTATGCATTTTCAGATACAAATTGCTATATTGTTATATATATCGTTATCAAGGTAGAAAATTGCTTCTACCGTGATAGAAGATTTTGGTTATATCGCCCACCCCTAACTGAGACAATATTTGAGAACCCCTGCACTAGAGGATGTTTATGATCCAACATTGTTGTCTAGATCTTTACATTTTTCTTTTTTTCATCTGTCAGGTTCCTGCTGGTGCAGCTGAAGGAGTTTTGTGGCGATTTCCTGAAGCGGAAGCTGAGTCTGGCAAACTGTGTGGCTGTGCACAGCCTGGCGCACATGTACACGCTGGATCAGCTGGCACTGCGTGCTGCTGAAATGATACGCCGCAACTTCCACAGAGTGATCCAAGACGATGAGTTCTACACACTCCCGTTCCACCTGGTGCGCGACTGGCTGAGCGACGCAGAGATCACCGTTGACTCTGAGGAGGTTTTGTTTGACGCTGTCGTCAAGTGGGTGCATCGGGGCACAGAGGATCGCGAGAGGCACTTTGAGGAGCTTTTCCGCCTCCTTAGACTGCCTCAGATCAAGCCCACTTACCTGACGAGGGTGGTGAAGAATGAGCCGCTTGTGTCGAGGAATGAGGCGTGTCTTAAACTCGTCTCGGACGCTGTGGAAAGTCACGCTATCCGTTTTGAGAACCATAAAAAGTCAGCGTCTGATTCTGAGTTCTGGGCAGCTTTTCAGCCCCGATTTGGACAAAACATGGACGTCATTATGGTAGTCGGTGGCGTTTCAGAAGGGGGCGACTACTTGAGTGAGTGTGTTGGGTATTTTGTGTACGAAGACCGTTGGGTGAACCTTCCACACATCCACAATCACCTCGACGGCCACGCGATTGCAGTTACGGATTCGTACGTCTACGTTGCAGGATCGATGGAGCCCGGATTCGCCAAAACTGTGGAACGATACAATCCGAATCGCAACACTTGGGAGCAAGTGAGCAATCTCACGACGCGTAAGCACTCGTTTGGCCTGACATGCGTCAAAAATATCCTCTATAGCATCGGAGGCCATGGGAATTTCAGCCCAGGATTCAAGGATGTAAGTGTTTACGAACCAGAGCAGGACAAGTGGCACAATTTGGAATCAGCACCGAAAATCTTGCGTGATGTGAAAGCGATCAGCGTCGAAGATCGATATGTTTATGTAACAGCGAGGACGCCTGTGGATACAGACAACGATGATGGGCTCAAGACAGTTACGACACGCTACGACACAGAGAGCCGCCAGTGGCAGGAAGTCGATTCTTTACCCCTGATAGACAATTACTGCCTCTTCCAGATGGCGGTGGCATCCAGTAATTTTTACCACACTGCATCCTGCTGTCCGAGAAGCTACACAAATGTCCGAGACGAAGCCGCACGACAGAAAATAAGTGCCCGGATCTCGGATGAGATCCTTGAAAGCCTGCCTCCAGAGGTCACCAGTGTTGAAGGGGCTGCCGTGTGCTTCCTTGGAGACGACGTGTTTGTCATCGGTGGCTGGAAAAACAGTGACGACGTGGACAAGCAGTACCGCAAAGAAGCTTACCGGTACTGCGCTGAGAGGAAGCGGTGGATGCTGCTTCCTCCGATGCCACAGCCTCGTTGCCGGGCGACTGCCTGCCACGTCAGAATCCCCTACCGCTTCCTGTATGGCTGCCAGAGGTATCCGATGCCGCAGAATTTGGCACGACAGCGAGATCGGATGCAGCAGATGCAGCAGCTTCACCGGCGCACACTCACCCTACGCAGGCAGCTACAGTCCCAGATTGAGTGCTGAAGGAATAAGCAGTGTTTGTGGGTACAACTGAAGGAAGAGCATCGTCTCTCAGCCACCAGGTAGCGATGAGGAGCCGAACACGTTTAACACCTTATGGTCCAGCTTTCATCTTTTCATCAAGGGAACAAAGGTCGCAGCTTTGATGTGATGATAATCTGCCATTTTCAGTGCTCTTGTGTATATTTATTTATTTATTGACTTTTTTGGTCTCACAGTGAGAGCATCATGAGAGCTGAAGGCTTGTTAATCAGCTGTGTATCGGGTTCAGTGTGAAACTCCACCAGCGGGTGACAGCGATAACATAACACTGAGTCATAAATAACATTCCAAGAATGAGAGTTTAATATTGTGTTGTGTGTCTGTATGTGTGTGTCATGCTGGTCATAAAGTCCGATATGTTGATCTTGTCACTTTAAGGAGCTAAAAATGGTTACAATTCCTAAAATTACGCAAGAGATTTAGGGCAAACTCATAAACAATGATGACTAAACATCTAAACATAGCTGGAGGTTTTTGCTTTGAGATCAAGAGGTGGTGAGTTTAAATGCTGATGACGTCTGACGATTAACTGTATTCGTATACAGCCTCACTTCCTGCAAGTGGTTAGGCCCACCCCCTAAAGCATCAACACATGCATTTTTTTAATGATGAAAAATTTAAAAAGATTGCTGTTTCCAGTGATTCCAGAACAAAATGTCAGCTTTTTTTGTTAGTGTTTCTGCTAAGCATGTTGGCTTATGTATAATGTATAGGAAGATGTTCCATAATTAACTATATTATTTTATTCTATTTTTATATGTCTGATAATCAATAAGGCCCCTAGAGGGCAATGAAGAGCCAACATGAAATACACTTATTCGAACAGGAACGCAGTTCATCCATGTTATCATTGAAAACGGTTTTCTATTGTACACAAACCAATCATTATATGAACACGGAATGATTGTCAGCCAGGTGTTTTAAACACATGTTCATATTTATACACACACACACAGTTTTCCAGTAACTGACAGGTCATTGGACGTAGTATTCACTAGAAAGTGCTGCACCGTGGCAGCACCGTAGAACCCTGAATACGCATACACACACTCCAGTGTATGCAAACTGTATGCACTCTCCAAGCTAAGTGTATGATAAGGGGCGGGATTTGTACACAGGGACTGGTGTAGTGTGTGTGTGTGTGTTATGTAACGTACAGGAAGGAGCGATTCCTCCTTAGGTCACCTGTAAAGTCCGTATTTATTCTAAGTGTTGTTTATTTTTGGTAATCCTGTACGAAGTGTCTCTTTTTTCAGCTTGCTTCTGTTTTTGCCTTATTTTTGCGAGACGTGTTTAATCACAAAGAACCAGCATCGCCATCAGTAATGAACTGCTTCACTCTGAGGCAATCATCATGCTTTTTTTTTTTTTTTTTTTTATAATAATCTTAGTTTATATCATGTTTGTATTACGTTTTTTGATGACATGACCAAAATGTTTCATCTTTTCATCTTGCACTTATCATATGCATGTTTTTTTTTCGTTTCCTCACTGGGTTCTGAACACAAGACTTAAGCACTTTTAAGCAGACTCGGCATCTTAATAATTAGTGGTACTTGTTTACTTGCCGTTGTTCATATTAATGACTGTTCCATTACTTTGAAAGGAACACAACTTGCCCTGAAGGCATTGCCCTGCTTCTTCTTTCCTCTTAATAAACAAATAAACCAGAGCATCACCATACTTCAAACCCCTTGGTTTTGTTCCTGTCTCGACTACTACTAGCATAGCAATCGCGGTGTCTGGAAGTTAGCAAGCTAGGATGTAATATTTTAGATAGCAGACGAGGTGACTTTACTTTTCACTTCTTTCCTGTTCTAGTCAGTGAACCAATCCAAGCCTTAGGAGGTAAAGTTAGAAGGAACCTTTAAACACCGAACAGAATGCAGTACAGAGTTTAAGCAACAAGGTTGTCGATAATTAATTGTGGGTAATGGCATTCTATCATATACTAGTGATGTTTTTATTTTCTACCTCAGTGCTATCTCATGCTGTGTGTATTAATGTCCGGTTGCATTACATCGATACGAAAGGAAAGGAAATCCCCATCGTCTCGTTGATTACATTAACGAAGGTTTTGCAATAAGAAAGCATTCAGTTACAAAATAAAGCCTCCGTTACCACAAAAAAGAAAATTTATATTTTGAGAAAGCTTTTTATTACAAGACGACATTTTGTTTCTCCGAGAAGAGGGAGATGTTTTCTTGAAGTTTAGAGCGGTAAATTAAACCTGAGCCAAATCAAGTCGATTCAGGGGCATCGTTATATTCCATTCGATTCAATGGCTTTAATGTATAAACCTGAGTATTTATGGAAGATGAAAGCGGTCTGCAAACGCTCTGGGGTGTTTTTTAAGCAATTCATGAATTTTCGACGATTTGCAAGTTGATGAATAATTTAAGAAGCCTGAGTTGTACACAGCACCACTCTGTGAAAGTGCTTGGCCCTGCCCCTAAAGCGTGAAACATGTACAGAGCAAATTTTGAACAAAAAGCAAGAATCGATTCAAAATCAAAAATGACTTTTAATGGAATTGACAATTTCTTGAAGCAGTTTTTTTATTCAAGAACTTGTACTTGTTCGATTCAGTTAAGTGAATCAACTATCTAAAGAACCAATAAACTGTATAATCGATTAAATCGGCCCACCATGAAATAATGAGATGTTTTCCTGAGGAAAAAAACTGGTCAGATAATGAGGGATTTTTTCCTTCTTTTTTGTATCCCATGGCGCTTTCCTACGTAGTGTCTTTTGTGATGTTTATTTATGTTATATCCATTTTTCCTGAATGTGTTTGCTGTAATCAAGTTATCAATCAGCTCATGGATGTTTTTCATGTAATTTTTTTATTATTATTATTATGTATTATCATCTCTCAGTGATTGCAAATATTACGTACATTCCATCCATGTGTTTGTGTGTGTGCGCATCCATACTTTTTTTGCCATTTAAAATGTTTATTTAAATCATGAATAACAAATCCATTCCTTTTCTTCTTGTGCTACAAAGTAAGAATTCTAATGATTTTTGTTTTTTTACGGACAGATTATTTTTTTTTTTTTAACAATTTGGGAGTTTATGAAGGTTTTGATTTGAAAATAAATTTGACTTGAGATACTCATAAGTCTTAGATGACAGGCCAGAAGCTATGTATTCTATATTGTTTTTTCTTTTTGTGATCTCAACATAACAAAATACTATTTTGTGAGCGTCCATATTGAAATAATGAAAGAATACGACTTTTTTACTTTGCGCATTAGATATCAGTGCCTCCAATACCTGCTGTAGCTACATGTGGCTGGATGGTGCTGATCGCAGTGAGAAAGTATTAAATGCATCATGTTACATCAGCCTACATCAGTTGACCATTGGTTTAAGAAGCCTTGATTACTTGGAAACTTGATTATCGCTAGTTAGCATCCACCCCAGGCACGATTGGTGTTTGGCGACTTCTGCAGATTGTTTAATTGGTTAACAATTGAGAAATTGTTTAGTTTGTTGATAAAATGAAATTTGTTAGCTTGGGATCACAAGACAAGAGAGTAACTCATGATCGGTGAGGTTTAAGTAGTATTATGTTTGTGAATGTTTTGATTATTATTGATTAATCCTAAACCACAAATACTTCTTTCAAGCCTCCATGTGCTGATATTGTGAGCTACCATCAAAATGTACATACCTCTAGCGTCTCTGAAACCTTTTACACACCATCTGAAGTAACCAAGCTTGTGAGAGAATCATTCTGCGTTCTGTGATCTAACTAATGCACTACACTGACTTTATTAAGACTTTGGGATTGATGTATGTCTCCTGCTATGGTGAACAAGTCCAAAGAACTTTTTGTCTGTGAGAGAAGTCTTAAAATTGTGTGCGCGCGCGTGTATGCGTGTGTGTGTTTGAAAGATATGTTCGAAGCCAGCCTAAATGTGCCAGATGTGTTTAAAACTTAAAATAAAAATTTAAATAAAAAATAAAAGTGACAATGTTGGAGCTTTTGTGAAATAATTTAAAGTCTGTAAAAAATGGTGTCTATAATATAATATATATAGTATATACATATAAATATCAGTATATTGCATTATATATTTTGCTTTGCATGTGTTAGCAGGAACGCACAGCAAGATGTGAATTGCAATAAAAACATTTAAAAAGTTATTTTATTGTGGGTTTTTTTAATCATCTTTTGAACATGTGACCGTGATTGGAGAAGTAGAATAACACGCACATACCCCCCCCCCCCCCCCCCCCAATTAGCAGGAACATCATGCTGTAACAAAAATCCAGACTTTTTTTTTTTTGTCCCAAGAGAAGCAAATGGATAGAACCCGAGTGGAAAAGTGTTTAGGCTCAAAACAGTGAGGTTCTTATACTGACACCAGTCCTAGGTTTATTGCAACACATGCCTATATTTCAAGTCTCACAACTGTGGGACCATTTATGAGTTTAATGATCTGGTTGCTTTCTACCATGGCCGGCATTGACTCTTTTTTGTGATTTGTGCTGCATTGGCTTTTCTTTGGGGTCCGACCAGACAGGCTGGCCTATGAGCAGGGGTGAGCTTTTGGTGGACATGAGCCTATCACTGGTTTACTGTGATTTATGTTATGGAAGACCAGAAACCAGCAGAACACCTTAGAATGTTAAACATCTACAAGCTGCAATCAACAACAGTTTTGTTGATTACATGTTATCCAAGTAACTTTTATTAATTTATAGTTGCAATTAATATGTTGGAGCATCTGTCAAACAAGATAGGCTGAACCTACATTATTTTCAGGCTGAACTTAAAATTGTAACAAGGAGAGCAAAAATCTGAGTTTACCCTTTCATTTATAATTAAATGAATGTGTCTCTGAAAATGATTGCTCTCTGGTATTACAGAGAGCACAATAACTTTTTTTTGCCAAACACAGTAAGTGTGCAGGGGCAACTATTTCTTTCAGTATCCCTGAGAAGTGGGAGGAGGTGAGATAAAGGGGGTGAAGGTGATCGGTAGATGATGGACCATAAAGGAGACCAGGCTCTGTATTCACAAATCTTCTTAGAATTCTCTCAGAGAGCTCCAATCTTAGCTTTAAAAAGTCCTAGCTGGGGGGTCCTAAACTAAAAGTGGTTTAAGAAACTTCTCGGAGCAACTCTGAGTAAGTAAAGTACTAAAACCTTGTCTTAGTGAGGAGGTGTGGATGTTGGGGATGATGCAGAAATTTTATATACAAACATTAGGATTTCAATGTCTGTTCTATTATCATGTATTATATTTTCACAAACAGTGCATTTCAAGGCCTTTCCAGAGGTCAGAGGTTATTTTTATCAACCAATCACAGTCCTTGAATTGCTGCATCATCCGTAGATCAACCACACCTCCTCACTAATGCCTCTTTTTCACTGCATAGTACGGCACAGCACGGTTCAGTACAGCTCACTTCGGTTCGGCTCAGTTTGCGCTTCCACTGCAGTTTAGTAACACTTTAGAGTGGGCGGGATTATTCATGTGTCGTTATAGTCGCGGCGCCTCTACTGCCGTGACATCATCGTAAACGCGCCACAAACAAACACACAACAATGGAGCATATCGACGGCATGGTGTTCTTCATTCTCGGCATATGGATGTTTTTAACAGCGAGACGAAGGAGTTTGTTTCAAAAGAGGCTGATGGCAGCCAAAGAAAATTTTTGGTTAATACAAAAAGGTGCGTCCGATCCTTCTCTGGCTGTTTCTAAATATAGCGGTTCTGTTGTGTCTCGTGTCGCAAGTTCAGTGACGCAGTAATGACGATTTTCTCCGGACAATCAGTGACCAGCGGAGTTTACACGTCACGTTTCGGTAACGGTTCGGCGCGCTTGGAACCTCGGCTGAGGTGGTACTAAAAAAAGGACCAGGTACCATGTACTGTTCCCAGTGGAAAACCCCCCAAAAGTGAGTTGAACTGAACCGTGTCGTGCCGTACTATGCAGTGGAAAAGCGCAGAAAAAACTCAGAGTTGCTATAATAAAATAATACACATCAGGTTTGTGGAATCTAGATTGGCAAAGATTCATTTGAATGACAATTAAGATCACTGGAAGATTTGAATAGAAAAAAAGTTATAGACACTACATAATAGGTTATGAAATGGTGAAAGAGCCATATCACATTTGTTATGTAAGATGGATCTGCAGAATTTGTTGTTGTGTTTATTTTATTTCATCTGTTTTATCTCATTTTATTCTATCGTATTCTGTTTATTAGTTAAGCATTAAGCATTAAGTTTATTACATAAGCCATAAGCCTTGAACTTGTTAGTTAAGCATCCATTTTAACAATCGTAAGTTGGTCTGTGATGTCATTCCACTATTACATGTATATTAATAGTATAACTATTGAATGATAGAAAATTCAGTTTAGATGCGGAGAGTTTGGACCGTGAGCTAAACGCAATTAGATAGATATAACAAATATGTTGTTATAAGGTAACATTGAACCATTTGATACAGCAACAGGTGTTGTAACCACAGTGGATTTACTCAAGACGACTGTATGAAGTGTTGAATCTTTGATGCTGAAAATAAAATACTAAGACAAAGAAATCATCGGACTTCTGTTCTTGTGAGTAAATGATCAAACCAAAGCTACGCATCAAAACTAGTGAAATAACATGACCGCATCCATATTAAAGTCAAAAGCTTTTCGCTGTTTGAATTAAAACAAGTGAACGCTGAAAGGGAAAGTAAAAGAGACTAGTGCGCCTTGAACTTCACCATGCCGAACAACGAGGACGACGCTCCCACCACTTCGCTGGAGAGCCTAAAGGCGCTCTTCGAGGCGAACAAACACGAGACGAACAGAAAGAACCTCAACGAGGCTGGAAGCAAGAAAAGGCAAGCTAAATCAACTGAATGCAATGTCTATTGAATTAGAGACGCTTATGAACGATGCACGTAATTTAGACATCGTTGAAACTAAGTACAGACCCGAGTACGGGAAGTTGCAAGAAGACTTTATGAGAAGCAACGTTGATGTGCTAGTGTACACTCATAAAGACGAACTCAAACGCGATCAGGTCACCTGCTTCGCACCTGAGATTCAAGGCTGCACAGAATTCATAGCAAAGGTGGATCGCTGGATAGCGGACACCAAGGACACCAAGGGCCACTCTACGACGTTGAGAACATGCGAAGACGACGTCTCGCTAGGCGATAGTGTGTCACAGATAACGGCAGCGTCCAAGAGGTCCTCCTGATCATCTACAGCATCATCAGCTCGGCTAAAAAGGGCAGAAGCCACCAGAGCATCCCTGCTAGCTGAAACAGCAGCCTTCGACCAAAGGCAGAAGCTGGAAGAGCAGGAAGAGCAAGTAAAGGCACAACTAGAAATGGAAAAGGTAAAACTAAAGGCACAGAAGGAAAGTCTGAGACTTGATACGGCTGAAATAAATATTTACTCGGAATACGTCAGCCGATAGCCCGCGAGAAAGAGCGCACTTAATTAATTGAGCAGCACGCGCCCAAGCAGCGCACGCGCGAGCAGCGCGCACTCTCACCTTTCCAACTCAAAATGCAACAGCCTAGCGCAGCCTGCAAAGGAGAGCGCAGTTACTGAATCGAGCAACGCGCACCTGAGCAGCGCGCACTTTACAGACTTGGAACACAATGAACTTTACGAGCACAGTGTGCCCACGGAATATCACGAACACGCTTCGTGGCAGCCCGTTCGAGAGTCACGTTTCGAGGCAGCCCATTCAAGCGAGCCCATCAGTGTCAGACCCACAATGGCAAGTACTCAAAATGAATGTCCTATCCTAGACAATGAACAGTTACGTCAGAGCTTCGATACAGCACATTATCGAATGCCAACGCTCTACGGGGCAGCCCACTCAGGCATGCCCATGAACTCAAACCCACAAATGACAAGTACCCCGAAGAAACGTTCTACCCACAACAACAGACATCTATGGCAGGGTTACGATGCAGTACGACGTCAAATGCAACGCCAGGCAGTTCACCCAGGCGCTTGCAAGCACAAATCAGCAACCGATAAACACCTTAAGAAACCCATTTAGTATGACAGAATGCACCACTCAAGACAATGAACACTTACGTCAGAGCCTCGACACAGTAGGGCTCCAGGTTCAATGTCAAGCAGAACTCACAGAAATGCTCGCGAGAAGCCACATGCTATCCACCCTGCCACAGCGCAACATTCCTCCGTACAATGGGCACCCGTTTAAATTCTCATCCTTCATGATATCCTTTGAGCGTTTCGTTGAATCCAAAGCTGACAACGAAGTTGAAAAGCTGTCCTACAGATCTGGCCTGTAAAAACGCACGTTTTCAGAAAAGCGATCCCGCGACTTCCCGCGGGAAGATGTGAAAATGCCCTTCATTACCTGTAGGGGGCAGTCGTGTTTCACTCTGAAGTATTGTGTGTCTACTGAAGCCGAAAATGTGTTGTTTCTCTTAGGCGCCCATTGACAGCAAGCGACAGAGCTCATAAACGTGTCAAGCTCAAACTGATATGTATTTATTGTTCATTTTCTTCTCTCCTTCAATGATGATACTATTCAGTATGATTCTGTATTATTATTATTATTAGTAGTAGTAGTAGTAGTTGTGCTCCGAATTTATTATTGTTATTATTCTTATTGTAACGCACCCGCACGTGTATGCAAAAAGACTACAAAGATGTTTGATATGCTAGCCTAAAACTTTATTGTGTTTATGCCCTTTAAATATACACTAAACAATAAGCACTGCCATGTGTAAAGTGAAAGTGAGTTGCGTGTGTGGCTTTTTGATCAAAGGCTGATAAACGCGTGCGCAGATATGAGCAGATTTATGGATAAAAGTACAGACATGAACTTCGCATGCGTGTTTGGAGACAATGTACCCGTGCTGTGGATCAGTCGGTTGGGAATCATCACGGAGGTACTACACGGCGTGGCTGGAGCTGGAGTTTGTCGTGTTCGAGGTAAGTTTACCTTTCTGTTTTGGATGTGATTCTCGCTTTCTGAAGAGGATCTCTTTGATGATTGCCTGGTAAAGCATTGTTTTCTTATTAATTATAATAAGAAATTAATTATTGAAAGAATATTCATGTTTGGACTAACCCTTTAAATACAAACTCAGCATTCATCATAGGATTTCCTGACACTGTAAAGGTGCAGAGTAATCTATGGAGTGTAGCCATCTCATGCCATGTTTTACAATGTTTTACTGATGCAAGATTATTGCTAAAGTAATTTAACACAAGTTTAACAATCTGAAGTATATGAAGTGATGGTCATTTTTTATTATTAATTATTTTTATTATTATTTTTTCTCTGTGATAATGAAGTCAGCACAGGTGATTGAAGCAATTCAGATTTTTTTGTTTCTCAAAATAATTCTTTATTTGTTTTCTTGTAAATTTTATGCAGGAGGACAGACGAAGTGATGCCAGTTTGCACAGTCTTAAAATCCTTGTCGTCCGTGCAGTTGAAGGGGAAGAACCAGTTGGTGTGTCCATAATCCTTGAAGGAAAGGAATCACCAAAGGATTAAGCTATCACCAAAAGTGCAAGCTTTAAAGATGAAGTTATCATCTTAAAACATTTGATATGGCTTGACTACAAGTCTTTACTGTACATGTTGTGTTTACATGTTCAGCTTAAAATGTTTTAATGCATTAAGGTTTCAATGGCATATTTTAAGTGCACTAGTCCAAAGGGCTGATTTGAATGTTGCAACTTCACTGCTTCAGAGGGCTATTAAGTTTTAAAGTTTATTCTACAGTTTGTTTAATGTATTTTCTGCTGTATTTTATTTCGAAACGAATGCTGTATTTTATTTATTTATTTATTATTATCATTTTACACAATTTTGTTTAAAACAAGTATTTCAGGCCCTGGTGTTGTGCAGTTGTTCCTATGGATGCAAAATTTAGCTGAATGCTCTTTTATTAAAAAGACAACCTGTATCTAGACTGTGAATGCCACAAATATTTGGTAATGTTGGTGAATAAACTGTTTAATTATAATTTAGTTGTGTGGTTTATAAAAGATATAGATGAAATAATTACTTAAGTTTCTTTCCAAAACATAAATTAACAATGTTTACATTATTATAGGGAGTAATATAAATTAATAAAACCAACAACAGGTCTGGTGATATGGTATGGTATATGATATGGTAGTATATGCAATGAAAAAGCTATTTACACAAATATGTAAAGCAAATGTGCTCAAATGTAAAGCAAACGCCATTATGAATTTATTGTTTAACTTCATTCAGCCGTTTAAGTTATATGAAATATATATATATGACGACCAAATAGAAATATTTTTTCATATACAACATGTACACTTTTATATTGTTTATTTTATAATACATTAGGTTCATCTAAACTAAGTCCTGAGCCCAAACCTCATTTAAATTAAATTAACAAATATTATAAGTAAAAAAAACAACAGCCCACGTTTAGAAAACATTTATAAATTCTTTCCGACATGCGTCAACAGTTCTGTGTGTACTTATTTTTAGTATTTTAACTCCGAAGTGAAGCGCACCCACAGTTACTGTAATCCCCCATCTCACCTTCCATTTCAGGTGTGAAGTTATCAAACCGGAATTGGGGGGTTTTAAAGAAATTAACAAGACTGAGCCGACGTCTTAGCCTAAAATGTATTTCGCCAGCAAAACATAAATAGAAAAATAAACATAAGTAGATATAAAATGTTTAATGGTAACGATTAAATCAGACTTCATAGTTTAATTTGATACTTTGAGTGTAATTAATAAATTTACTGAATATATGCAGATTATGTAAAATAACTAAACCTGTTTCCTTCCGAGACCTTTTGTATCACACTGTAAACCCTAGTGCTCAAAGTCATTAAACATATGAAGTACTGATAACTTAAATAATTACAATTAGTTCAAATTAATAGACCGTGGTGAGTTTTTTTTTGTTTAGTTTTGCCAACTTATTCGGTTTTACAGTGCATTGAAACACATTAGCACTCACCTCACAGTTGCTATAATTTAATGATTGTGACGGTTAACCCCTAGAGCGCGCCTAATGCCCGTTTTTGGTTTTGTTTTGCAGTTTGTTTGTGTTATAGTTTAATGAAGACTTCATTTCCCAGTTTGCACCTTGGTCAGGTGACGTAGAAGCTCACCTGAACCGAGGGAAGTTAATGAGTTAATTATGTTTTATGTTTAGTATAAATGGCCTGGCTGAAGTTCAGTCAGGCGTCTAGCTTCCGTTATATTTAAGTTTGTGTTTGGATGTTTATTTGACCTTTTGATGTTAATAAAAGGACTTTGCAAAACCGTCAGCTCGCCTCCGCAGTCATGCCGCGCACACACTCCAGACGCAGACAGAGAAGGAAACGTGACAGAAAGCTAGACCGTACAAGTGGCATGGCGGAGGATTTCCCCCTGGATAATTTTTGGGGGGGCGGGATACCATCTCGCCCGAGCTGGCGAACTGGCGGGAGGACAGCGAGGAAGAGGAGTTTGGTAGCTGGGAGTACTGCTGGCTGGAAAACGGCAAGGTAGACATACACCAGAGCTGTAAGTACAACCAGCTAGTGAGACGGGAGCACTTGCGGGAGAGCAGCGAGGAGAGAGAGAGAAGGGAAAACGAGCTCAGGTGGTGGATTCCGGAGCCGGAGCGGGTGAGAGAAATGCTGGAGCAGGTGAAGGAGCTCCAGCAGATGATCCTCCACTTCCGGGATAACCGCGAAGTGGGCTCGGAGCTTTCTCCTCCCTCGCCAACGCTCAGCAGCGAGCAAGCGTGTCAGCAGCCGCTGACCGACGCACCCGTTCTGCCGCCGCCTTCCGACTTCGAGGATAGCGAGCTAGCATGTCAGCAGCCGCTGACCGACGAACTCGTTCTGCCGCCGCCTTCCGGCTTCGAGGACAGTGAGCTAGCATGTCAGCAGCCGCTGACCGACGCACTCGTTCTGCCGCCGCCTTCTGGCTTCGAGGACAGCGAGCTAGCGTGTCAGCAGCCGCTGTCCCACGCAGCCGTTCTGCCGCCGCCTCCCGGCTTTGAGGACGACGTTGAGCGGACGAGCGCACTGCACGCTCCAATGCCGTCGTCGAGCGCAGTGACCGCTCCCACGCCATCGTCGAGCGCAGTGACCGCTCCCACGCCGACGTCGAGCGCAGTGACCGCTCCCACGCCGTCGTCGAGCGCAGTGACCGCTCCCACGCCGCCGTCGAGCGCAGTGACCGCTCCCAAGCCGTCGTCGAGCGCAGTGACCGCTCCCACGCCGCCGTCGAGCGCAGTGACCGCTCCCACGCCGTCGTCGAGCGCAGTGACCGCTCCCACGCCGTCGTCGAGCGCAGTGACCGCTCCCACGCCGTCGTCGAGCGCAGTGACCGCTCCAACGCCGCCGTCGAGCTCCAAGCCAGCTCAGCAACGGCCGAGCACGTCTCCAGCCCAGCAGCCGCAGAGCACGTCTCCAGCCCCGTCACCCAGCCTCTTGGTCGGGAGGCCGAAGGTAGTACTGTGGGGTGGGTGCCCGGGGCCTCCGGTGATGCTCCAGAGGAGCATTTTTTTTGGGGGGGGAGTACTGTGATGGTTAACCCCTAGAGGGCGCCTAACGCCCGTTTTTGGCTTTTGGTTTTGTTTTGCAGTTTGTTTGTGTTATAGTTTAATGAAGACTTCATTTCCCAGTTTGCACCTCGGTCAGGTGACGTAGAAGCTCACCTGAACCGAGGGAAGTTAATGAGTTAATTATGTTTTATGTTTAGTATAAATGGCCTGGCTAAAGTTTAGTCAGGCGTCTAGCTTCCGTTATATTTAAGTTTATGTTTGGATGTTTATTTGACCTTTTGATGTTAATAAAAGGACTTTGCAAAACCGTCAGCTCGCCTCCGCAGTCATGCCGCGCACACACTCCAGACGCAGACAGAGAAGGAAACGTGACAATGATCAAAAGAAAAAAGTGATTCGAACCAGGGTCTTGACGATTTTATACTATTATTTAAGCAACGCCACACCACGTGGAAAGCCGCAAAAATGCTTCAATTATATATTATAATCGTATATTCATGTGTAATTTAATTCTCAAATCATCGTGTTCACACGTGATATATATATATATATATATATATATATATATATATATATATATATAAATATACAGTGGTGTGAAAAACTATTTGCCCCCTTCCTGATTTCTTATTCTTTTGCATGTTTGTCACACTTAAATGTTTCTGCTCATCAAAAACCATTAACTATTAGTCAAAGATAACATAATTGAACACAAAATGCAGTTTTTAAATGAAGGTTTACGTTATTAAGGGAGAAAAAAAACTCCAAATCTACATGGCCCTTTGTGAAAAAGTGATTGCCCCCCTTGTTAAAAAAATAACTTAACTGTGGTTTATCCCACCTGAGTTCAATTTCTGTAGTCACCCCCAGGCCTGATTACTGCCACACCTGTTTCAATCAAGAAATCACTTAAATAGGAGCTACCTGACACAGAGAAGGAGACCAAAAGCACCTCAAAAGCTAGACATCATGCCAAGATCCAAAGAAATTCAGGAACAAATGAGAACAAAAGTAATTGAGATCTATCAGTCTGGTAAAGGTTATAAAGCCATTTCTAAAGCTTTGGGACTCCAGCGAACCACAGTGAGAGCCATTATCCACAAATGGCAAAAACATGGAACAGTGGTGAACCTTCCCAGGAGTGGCCGGCCGACCAAAATTACCCCAAGAGCGCAGAGACAACTCATCCGAGAGGCCACAAAAGACCCCAGGACAACATCTAAAGAACTGCAGGCCTCACTTGCCTCAATTAAGGTCAATGTTCACGACTCCACCATAAGAAAGAGACTGGGCAAAAACGGCCTGCATGGCAGATTTCCAAGGCGCAAACCACTTTTAAGCAAAAAGAACATTAAGGCTCGTCTCAATTTTGCTAAAAAACATCTCAATGATTGCCAAGACTTTTGGGAAAATACCTTGTGGACCGACGAGACAAAAGTTGAACTTTTTGGAAGGTGCGTGTCCCGTTACATCTGGCGTAAAAGTAACACAGCATTTCAGAAAAAGAACATCATACCAACAGTAAAATATGGTGGTGGTAGTGTGATGGTCTGGGGTTGTTTTGCTGCTTCAGGACCTGGAAGGCTTGCTGTGATAGATGGAACCATGAATTCTACTGTCTACCAAAAAATCCTGAAGGAGAATGTCCGGCCATCTGTTCGTCAACTCAAGCTGAAGCGATCTTGGGTGCTGCAGCAGGACAATGACCCAAAACACACCAGCAAATCCACCTCTGAATGGCTGAAGAAAAACAAAATGAAGACTTTGGAGTGGCCTAGTCAAAGTCCTGACCTGAATCCTATTGAGATGTTGTGGCATGACCTTAAAAAGGTGGTTCATGCTAGAAAACCCTCAAATAAAGCTGAATTACAACAATTCTGCAAAGATGAGTGGGCCAAAATTCCTCCAGAGCGCTGTAAAAGACTCGTTGCAAGTTATCGCAAACGCTTGATTGCAGTTATTGCTGCTAAGGGTGGCCCAACCAGTTATTAGGTTCAGGGGGCAATTACTTTTTCACACAGGGCCATGTAGGTTTGGATTTTTTTTCTCCCTAAATAATAAAACCCCTCATTTAAAAACTGCATTTTGTGTTTACTTGTGTTATCTTTGACTAATAGTTAAATGTGTTTGATGATCAGAAACATTTTGTGTGACAAACATGCAAAAGAATAAGAAATCAGGAGGGGGGCAAATAGTTTTTCACACCACTGTACATACACACACATGTGTGACATTTTCATTCAAATCCTTTAATGTAATTTAAATCCAAATTTAATGCTTTCTGATCAGTGCATGGGCATCAACTCGCACGTTCTGTAATAATCTATTGTCTTTTAGAGTCCATTACTAAAGCATTCGCTAGTTATCCAGCTGATATGCAGGTCAATCTGCATTTGAAAAGGATAAAAAAAATGAGCAAAATCAACCGGAATCTCTCTAAGTAAGTAAGCAAGTCAAAGATGCACGAAAAAATTGCTTTAATATATACATTATACAATGTATGTACAAGTGGGTTAACTTTCCCCAC
Organism: Channallabes apus; assembly: GCA_030522415.1. Taxonomy (NCBI): domain Eukaryota; kingdom Metazoa; phylum Chordata; class Actinopteri; order Siluriformes; family Clariidae; genus Channallabes; species Channallabes apus. The sequence continues at coordinate 39,133,568 of CM060104.1, read as the reverse complement.
TGGCTCATCTTACTACAATCTCCCCTATGTTTTAAATATCAGTGGTTTTTGATGACTACTGTATGTGATTTCCATGCTGTTATTCAGAATAGAAAAACAACACTATTTAATTAAATTTACAGTATTTGGCTAACGCACTTAATATATTTATTAGGAGATATACTTCGATATTTAGTCTCCTTATACTGAACATCTGAGTAGTTGAGGGATCAGTAGTTCAGCACTGTAACCACTAACCCACAATTCAAGCTAAAATTGTAAAAACCAAGACGATCAGTATGTGTCTCTTTAAAACAAAAGTGTTACTTTAGACTTAACATGTTTCATGTGTTATTAACATACAGATATTATTGTTATAGTACTATACTATAACATGGTATACTACTACCAGAGGTGGAAAGTAACGAATTACATTTACTCGCGTTACTGTAATTGAGTAGCTTTTTTGTGTATTTCTACTTTTTAAAGTAGTTTTCAAAATCTGTAATTTTACTTTTACTTAAGTACGTTTTGTTTGAAGTATTGTAATTCGCTACATTTTAAATCATATTCGTTACTGAGTAAAAAAATAAATGAATGAAAATGATAAAACAATAATAAAAAAAATATTATGCTGTGTATAAATGCTCCGTTGCGCTCGCGTGTGTGTATCATGTCCTGGTCGCGCGCCGCTCCAGACTCCACTCCAGGTTTTCTGACATCTCCCTGACCTTCCACACGGTCGCTTCCGCCCTAAGAGTGACGTCATCGACTAGCGCTGTCACGCTCTCAGTGCCTTCGCGCTGATCAGAAACCTTTTGACATTTCCTTTCCCACGCTGTCAGACTCTCATCACGTGGTCATGCTTTCCCACGCTGTCATCGCTCCTCCCGGACCGCCCCGCCGGCACACCGGTTTCTCATCTGGCGCTGATTTCACCCAGCTTATAAGGAAGCGCAGCGCGCTGCCTCGCGCTGGATTATTGTGTGTTTTTTGGCCATAGTTTTCTCGCGTTTCTGTTCATGACTTTTCCCGTTGCCGACCTCGCTTGCTTCTCGTTTTCCCCCTCGCCTCCCGATTTGGATTATTGCCACGCTTGGATTTAACGGCTTTGAACTTTCGCTTTCGTTTCTCGACCACGGCTCAGCTTCACGTTTTTGCTCGACGCCCTCGCTGACTGATCACACGGCTTTGATCTCTTGCTCTCCTCCTCGACCACGGCTCAGCTTCACGTTTTGGCTCGACGCCCCCGCCGACTGATCACACGGCTCTGATCTCTCGCTGTCTACCTGCAACTGGGTCCACTTTCACAGTCCACGTTCTGCACCGCGACAGAATAATCCAGCCAGCACTATGGACCCAGCAGGGTTAGACGGAATGCGACGGGCACTGGAGACCCAAAGTGTGCTCCTCGGAAAGAACCAGGAGGAACTCATCGCCACGAGACAAACCCTAGCTGACGTCATCTCCCAAGTACAACGGCTCCAGGTACCTACAGCTCAGACCTCACACTCCGGAACACCACGAGAGCCACGCCTACCAGCCCCTCCCACCTATGGTGGAGAACCAGGAACTTGCAGGTCCTTCCTCTCACAATGCTCACTGATTTTCGAGCTTCAAACCTCCTCCTTCTCATCAGAACGTTCCCGGGTGGCCTACATCATCACGCTACTAACTGATAGAGCCAGGGAGTGGAGTACAGCCCTCTGGGAGGCTCGCGACCCATGCTGCGAGAACTTCGACAACTTCTCCAAGGAGATGAGGAGGGTCTTTGATCGCTCATTTGCCGGCAGGGAGGCGGGAACAAGGTTATTAAGACTTCATCAGGGATCCCGCTCTGCTTACGACTATGCCATCGAGTTCCGCACCCTAGCCGCTTCTAGTGGATGGAATGACAGAGCCCTAGCGGATGTCTTTCTGGAAGGGCTATCAGAAGCTCTTAAGGATGAGCTCATCTCCCGCGAAACCCCCACGGACCTCCACGAACTCATGGATCTCGCCGGGCGGGTCGACTCACGTCTCCAGTTAAGACGGCACCCCAGAATAGGGCACACGCCTCCTGCCCTGCAGCAAACCAGTCAGGAGGAGCCCATGCAGCTAGGCAGGACCCGCATCTCTGACGAGGAGAGACGCCGACGCCGCCTACAAGGGGCTTGTTTTTACTGTGGAGCTTCAGGACACAGGCTTAAAGACTGCTCATTAAAAGGGAGGCCCCCCCTAGTCAGACTGGGAACACTAGAAGGCTCCCCTCCTGATAGATTTCCACAATCACGTCCCCTACTTCCCGTAAACCTAATCATCGGTGGTCAGGCTCACCCAATTCAGGCACTAATTGACTCCGGCTCCGATCGAAATTTGATCAGCGCGAATACGGTGAGAGCATTAAAGATCCCTGGCTTACCACTAGACGCTCCGCTCGCCGTTCAGGCCTTGGATGGGAGCCGGCTTCCACCCATCATACTTAGAACCCCACCGTTAACCTTAAGAACGTCAGGGAACCACTCTGAGGAGATCTCCCTCTTCATTATGGAGAAATCACACGCCGCCTTGGTCCTCGGACTTCCCTGGCTAGCCCTCCATGGACCCCAGATCGATTGGAACAAGCAAGTCATCACGGGTTGGAGTCCCTCATGCTCCACGACATGCCTGCACTCAGCACTCCCTCCAACTCCTATCCTGGCCACGCCCCATGAAACCCCGGACATCTCCAGCGTACCCACCGAATACCATGATCTTGGGCAGGTCTTCAATAAGACCCGAGCCATGTCACTTCCGCCGCACCGACCATACGACTGTCCCATTGATCTTCTCCCGGGCACCTCTCCTCCGAAAGGCAGACTTTACTCTCTGGCACACCAAGAAAGAGAGGCCATGAATAAGTATATCACAGATTCCCTCGCCGCCGGAATTATTCGTCCATCCTCCTCGCCCGCTGGGGCAGGATTTTTCTTCGTCAAGAAAAAAGACAAGTCCCTTCGTCCATGCATTGATTACAGAGGGCTTAACGAGATAACCGTCAGGAACCGCTACCCGTTACCTCTCATGGCCACCGCCTTCGAACTTCTCCAAGGGGCGGACATTTTCACCAAGCTCGACCTACGAAACGCTTATCACCTCGTCCGCATCCGGGAGGGCGACGAGTGGAAAACTGCCTTCAACACACCCACTGGGCATTACGAGTATCTGGTGGTTCCGTTCGGACTGACCAACACCAACGACAATATGGTATTAAAGTGTCAGTGGTTGTGCAAATATGCATGAAAGGTGACATGTGCAATTGTCCAGATGTATGAGTATTTAGTGCAAGTGTGTATGAATGTGTCCATGATTGTCCAGTCAGTGTTGTGAGCTTAAAAGATGTTATTAGTCCTGTGTGGAGGTGTGATTGAGAGACCTTATCGCCTGCGGGAAGAAGCTCCTCCTCAGTCTCTCTGTGTTGGCCTTTAGGGAGCGGAATCTCTTCCCAGACCGCAACAAAGAGAACAGTCCATTACTGGGGTGACTGAGGTCCTTCATGATCTTCCTGGCCTTAGTCCAGCACCGCTTGCTGTAGATGGAGTGCAGGTCAGGGAGCTCAGTGCGGATGATGCGCTCGGCTGATCGCACCACCCTCTGTAGAGCTCGTCTGTCCTGCATGGTGCTGTTCCCGAACCAGGTCGTGATGTTTCCCGTCAGGATGCTCTCTATGGTGCAGGAGTAGAAGTTCCTGAGCACCTTGGAGGGCAGTATAAAGTCTCTCAAGCGTCTGAGGTGGTAGAGACGCTGCCGGGCTTTTTTCACCACGGTGTTGATGTGACAGGACCATGATAGGTCCTGCGTGATGTGAACACCGAGGTATCTGAAGCTGTCCACTCTCTCCACTGGGCTCCTGTTGATGACGGGGGTCTGGTAGTTCCTCTCCTGCTTTGTACTAAAGTCCACTATCAGCTCCTTTGTCTTACTGACGTTCAGGAGGAGATTGTTCCTCTGGCACCAGTTCTCCAGATTTCCAATCTCCTCTAGGTAGTCCGACTCATCATTGTTGGTGATCAGTCCGACCACGACGGTGTCGTCAGCAAACTTGATGATGGAGGTGGAGTTGGTAGTGGCCACGCAGTCGTGGGTGTACAAAGAGTACAGCAGGGGGCTCAGAACACAACCCTGGGGGGCTCCAGTGCTGAGAGTGAGTGTAGCTGAGACATGTCCGCCCATTCTTACTGCCTGTGGTCTGCCAGTCAGAAAATTGGAGATCCACTGACATATAGATGAGCTCAGTCCCAGGTGCTCCAGCTTGGTGGTGAGTGTGGAAGGAATTATTGTGTTAAAAGCAGAGCTGTAGTCGATGAAGAGCATTTTAACATAATTCCCATTCCTAGTGTCCAGGTGAGTGAGTGATGCGTGGAGGAGATGAGAGATTGCATCGTCTGTGGAGCGGTTCTGACGGTATGCAAACTGTAGTGGGTCCAGTGTGTCGGGTAGTGAAGAAATGATGAAGTCTCTGATAAGGCGTTCAAAGCACTTCATCACTACTGAGGTGAGGGCCACAGGGCGATAGTCATTGAGAGAAGCAGGATGTGGTTTCTTTGGAACAGGAACAATAATGGACTCTTTGAAGCATGTGGGGATCACCGACTGAGATAAAGAGATGTTGAATATCTCAGTGAACACAGGTGCTAGCTGGTCTGCGCAGGCTCTGAGAATACGACCTGAGATGCCGTCTGGTCCTGCTGCTTTCCTGGTGTTCACTCTCTTGAAGGCTCTCCTCACGTCGTGCTCGGAGATGATGAGCGCTCCCGGTGCTGACTGTGTCTTCCTGTCTGCAGCCATTAGCGCCGTTAGCATTAGCGCCGTTAGCATTAGCATTGCTAGCGTCTTTAGCTGCAGCCTCGAAGCGAGCGTAAAATGTGTTCAGCTCGTCTGCCAGAGTCGCGTCCGCGTTCGTCATACCGGATGTTGGTGCTTTGTAGTCCGTTATTGTTCTCAGTCCCTGCCACAGGCTCCTAGAGTCACTCTGTTGAAGCTGTGACTCTAGTTTTCTCCCGTAGCGCTGCTTCGCCTCTTTCACCGCCTTCCGGACGTTATATGACGCAGCCTTGTACGGTTCCATGTCCCCCGACGCAAGTCCCGTGTTGTAGGCAGCTGTGCGAGATCTCAGAGCGTCGCGGATGGTTTTATCCACCCACGGCTTCTGGTTGGGAAACGTTCTGATAGTCTTTTTCTCCACCGTATCGTCCACTAGCTTCCCAATAAATCCCACAACCGCTTCGGTAAACACGCTGACGTCATCATCGGAGCTGTTTCTGAACATGTCCCAGTCTGCGTCATCGAGTACGTCCTGTAACGCGGCCACCGATTGGTCCGTCCAGCGCGCGACCTCCCTCTGAGCCGGCACTTCCTGTTTCAGCCTTTGTTTATATTTTGGCATGAGGAAAATGGCGGCGTGGTCGGATTTACCAAACGCTGGACGAGATTGTGCCTTGTAACCGTCTTTGACCGTGGTATAACAGTGGTCCAGTGTCCTTTCGCCCCTGGTGGGGCAGGTGATGTGCTGATAAAAGTTCGGCGCTGCGCGTTTGAGGTTGGCACTATTAAAATCCCCCGCCACAATGAGCGCAGCGTCCCGGTGTTATGTCTGGTGCTGTGTGAGCACCTCATGCAGCTCGCATAAGGCAGTTTCAGTGTCCGCTTGTGGAGGTATGTAAACGGCGCTGATTATGACCGATGTGAACTCCCGTGGAAGATAAAATGGACGACACATGATGGACAGTAGTTCCAGGTTTGGTGTGCAGGAGCGTGTAAGAGGAACAACGCTCGCGCTGTTGCACCAGCTGTTGTTCACCATTAAGCACAAGCCGCCTCCCCTTGACTTCCCCGAGTCTCGCGTCCTGTCCATGCGGTGAACCGAGAAGAACTCGGCCGGCTGTATGGCGTGGTCTGGCACCGCTGGGTTCAGCCATGTCTCGGTGAAGCAGAGGAGATTGCAGTCCCGAATGTCTCTCTGGAACTTTATCCTGGCCCTGAGGTCATCCAGTTTGTTCTCCAGTGACTGGACGTTGGCGAGCAGGATGCTAGGCAGAGGTGTGCGGTGTGCACGGGCTCGGAGCCGGTTCCTCACGCCAGCTTGTTTCCCTCGGGTCCGTCGCTTCGCGTCGCGTCCATTGTTCTCCCTCAGGATCTCACTCGGCCAGCTCGGATCCGGAGTTAAAACCGTCGAATTGTGAGTACATTGTATACCAATAGAAACAAGAGTGTCTCTATCATACCTAATGTACTCAATGGTGGTGATTTTGCCGATTTTAAAACACTGAAAACTAACTTAAAAAACAAAAACAAAGAAAAGGTGGTCGGAGCAGTCGTGACGGCAGCCGACCTCACCGGCGCCATCTTGAACCAATCAGCGCGATTAGCGCGGCATGCTGATCCACAACGCCGCAAATGCTCGCGTAATCCGCGGGGTTCGCCGCGGTAGGCTCAGTCATTCTGTCACAGGTGAACTAACCTGAAGGACCAGAAGACGCAGCTTTAGCGGTTAGCCCAATGTAGCGTGGATGGTGAACCCAAACGCGGAGAGAAGCGAGTAGGTAGGATATCCCCGCGATTTAGTATGAGGACTCTCACAAAGGGTGAGTGAGGGAAAAACACAAATTTAACCCGCGTCCTATAAATGCACACACAAATAGCAGAAAGCAATAACCCAAAAGATTGGTGAGTACTCACGGTTTGGAAGATCGCAACACGAACCAACATGGGCCGAACTCAATGACTGAGCGCTCTGCTATGGTTTATTTACTCCTTTTATACTTCCTGATTTACGACCGCTCTACTTCCGGGTCCTAGTGCCGGTCGTGGATTGAGTGTGCATGACACAATCCCAACCAGATTTTTAAAAGAAGTGATGCTTACGGTTGGAGAACCACTTCTAAACATTATTAATTCTTCATTACATCTAGGTCACGTCCCTAAACCTTTCAAGTTAGCAGTTATTAAGCCGCTTCTTAAAAAATCTAATTTGGACGCGAATGAAATAACAAATTACAGACCGATTTCAAACCTTCCGTTCATATCAAAAATACTAGAAAAAGTAGTATCAGCTCAAATTTGCACATTCTTGCAGGATAACAACATCCTTGAAGAATTTCAGTCAGGTTTCAGGCCCCATCATAGCACAGAAACTGCACTAGTTAAGATTACAAACGACTTGTTTTTAGCTTCAGACCAAGGCTGCATCTCATTGCTAGTCCTGCTCGATCTTAGTGCTGCATTCGACACTATAGATCATAATATTCTCATAGATCGCTTACAAAATTATATAGGTATTCAGGGATAGGCATTAAAATGGTTTAGATCATACTTGTCTGATCGCTACCATTTTGTAGATCTAAATGGAGAACCGTCTGGTGTAATGCCAGTGAAATATGGGGTCCCACAAGGGTCAGTTTTAGGACCTCTGTTGTTCTCAATATACATGCTTCCCTTGGGTAACATCATAAGAAGACATGGGATTAGTTTCCATTGTTATGCTGATGATACCCAATTATATATCTCAACTAAACCAGACGAAATACCTAAGTTGTCTAGATTAACTGAGTGTGTCCAGGACATAAAAGATTGGATGACCAATAACTTTCTTTTATTAAATTCAGATAAGACAGAGATATTACTTATTGGCCCAAAAACCAGCACACAACAGCTTTCACAATTCAGCCTGTGCTTAGAAGGATGTACTGTTACTACCAGCTCAGCAGTAAAAGACCTGGGCGTAATATTAGACAGTAACTTGTCTTTTGAAAATCACATTTCAAATATCACAAAAACAGCCTTTTTCCATCTTCGAAATATTGCTAAACTTAGGAACATCTTATCCGTATCTGATGCAGAAAAGCTAGTTCATGCATTCATGACCTCCAGACTGGACTATTGTAATGCATTACTAGGTGGTTGTCCTGCATCCTCAATAAACAAGCTTCAGTTAATCCAAAATGCAGCTGCCAGGGTTCTCACTAGATCCAGAAAATATGATCATATAACCCCAATATTATCATCCCTGCACTGGCTACCTGTTCAGTTTAGAATAAATTACAAAATAGTATTACTTACATACAAGGCCTTAAATGGTTTAGCTCCCACATACCTAACCAGTCTTCTGATGCGCTACAATCCACCACGCGCCTTAAGATCACAAAGCTCCGGACTTCTGGTAGTTCCCAGAATTTCAAAATCTACAAAAGGGGGTAGGGCTTTTTCATATTTAGCTCCAAAGCTTTGGAATAGCCTTCCAGACAGTGTTCGGGGAGCAGACACGGTTTCTCAGTTCAAAAGTAGACTCAAGACGCATCTTTTTAATCTGGCATACACATAACTCATCCCATAATCTCATACTCCAGTACACCTATACCGAATGGCAACTACGCTAATTCTCCCCATCTGTTCTGTATTTCTCTACCCATCCCGAGGCATCGGGAGATTTTGCCAGCTTCAGTAGACAAAGGCCGACCCTGCGAGGTTCCTGAGGCATCCAGAGAAGGACCAGCTCCAGCTGGATTCAGCTTTATGATGGTTGGAGCTACACATGCTGCTCCTGTGCTTCCAGTGATCCAGACCTCATCTGCCCTCTGCACCTACTGACTCGTCCCTATGCTGAACTGGTCTTTATGTCAATTTAAATAATTTCTGTCATATTGAATTTTCACCTGCACAACACACAAGATGTTATATCATTTCTATCTGTTATCGCCCAAATGAGGATGGGTTCCCTGTTGAGTCTGGTTCCTCTCAAGGTTTCTTCCTAATGCCATCTCAGGGAGTTTTTCCTTGCCACCGTCGCCGCCACCCTTGGCTTGCTCATCAGAGAAATTTCATTCATTCGTCTCATTATTATTATCTGCACATTTTTCTCACACATCCACACTTCCAATTATTTTCTTTTCTATAATTAATAATAATAATAATAATAATATTTTTGTTTTTATTATTTATTTATTTATTTATTTATTTATTGTTAAATTTCTTAGATTTTTGTGAAGCTGCTTTGAGACAATGACCATTGTTAAAAGCGCTATATAAATAAAATTGAATTGAATTGAATTGAATAATTTAACTTTTTCAACTACAGAAAAACTTCTGCTGTTACAAAACAGCTGTTACAAAACAACTACAAACAACTCAAGATTAAAGCATAAAGCAATAGTTAAATAAAAGTTAAAGGGACTGTTTGCCTAAAAATAACAATGGTCAGCATTTCAGTCTGTTGTGTCTGTTTAAATGCAATTATTTCAAAAATACTCTACCGAGATCAAGGTGAATAAATCGGTAACAAAAAGCAGCATTCATCGGCATGATATTACGTTTTTACCTTTTAGCTCCGTTATGTTTCAGCTTGCCTGACAAAACAATTAATAAAAAAAAGAAGTTAACGACATATTCCTTTACAAAATATACTCCAGGTTTCAGAGAAACTCATCCAACGATGTTAATATTTACATTTTTCAACAGCAAAGACAACTGAGCACTTCATGTAACGTTAATTTTGTCTCACACGCACTTCCATAGCAATGCTGTGCCTGCCAAACTACAAATACTCTCTAGAAAATAAAGGCAAATAAAGCTAACAAACTGCAGCATATATCAACATTAACATGACGATAACGATTTACCTTTTAGTTTAGGCTGCTTTCTGAAATGGCACGCATTGCATTTCTCCTCCTCACCTGAAGCAACAGATAAATAAAGTTAACTAAACATCCCATTACAAAATAGCTAAACATAACGTTTAGAGGGAATATCCTGATAAAACTTATATAACGTTATATAAGTTTTATCAGGATATTCCCCATATATATGAATTACTTTACATTAAAAGAAATAATTAATACTTATGGAAGTAAATTTAATTGAACTTCTTCAGCTGTTGTCGCTGTGCTTCAGTCCACCAGATTTCAAACCATATCAGCCCGCGCAATACCATAATGCAACAGCACAGTAAACTCTTGTAAAAATATTTAAGACACAGTGAAAGCACCTCCTACCTGTAAATTAATTACAGCTAACAGTGAAATATACAGTTAACACTTGTAAAACCCTGTATAACCCATAATGCATTGCAAATTACAGCAATAAATTGTAAAATGGCAAAACGGTAAGTTTCTGTATAATTTTGCTGTAAAAAATACAGCAATTTGTTACAGTGCAAAAATGGGTGCAATGGTCAGGTGTCCACATATTTTTGAGTGAATAGTGCATTTCTGTACACATTTAAAAGTGTAATATTTGACAGATTTTTTTTTACTTGCTTACTGTATAATACAAATAAGATTAGAAAATATGAAGAATCTGATAAGAATTGATGGTTTAAAGCCGTGACATCAGGAGAAAGGTATTACATGGCTGAGAAAACCCCTTTGGAAAACTGCCTTAAGGTCCAGAATGCATGTTTGCGTTTAGCCATTTTATGAACACTCCTTCATAAAAAGATTTTCTCAGCCATGTAATACTTTTATCCTGAGACCATGAGCTTAAACCATAGTTTCCAGTCAGCTGTGTCTATGAGTTAGTGTGAGTATAAACAAAATGAGAATTTTATAAAAGTAAAAACTTGCGGGTAGACCCAAGAAGACGTCAGAGTGTGAGGAAAGAAAACAGTCAAATAAAAAATGCACAAGAAAAACAAATGGGTTGAAACTGAGTGTTTGTCTACTGAACAGTAGATTTACATAGAGACAAGTCAAATGTAAACCACATCAACTCAATGACATAGCCAGCAAAGATCTCAATCTGGTTAAAATTTGAGGATGGAGATTCAAAAAATGATCCATGATAAGCCTCTGGACTGTCAATTGCTATTCCAGCAAGTTGGAACCAGACTGATGGACAAGATTGTTTTTCATTAGTGAAGGCTATGAATAGAGGAATTCAGTTTAAGGAGTATCAACAATGTATAAATTGTGAATAGTTTGTTAATGATCCCGTATTTTTGTTCTTTGAAATCGATTAATTCTATATTTTATTATGCTTAAAAAGTCGTGTTATTATGGTCAAATAAACTATTATTAATAAATTTATTAATTAAAATAAAATAATTAACAACAAATTCAAGCGGTTTATTTTCCGCATTCTCATAATAAAAGATTATATCTTTAATAGTAAAGGAGTGAGATATATTAAGGTGGTTCAAGAGGTGGTCTTTTAAAAGAGTTAAGAATTTTTTGGTTTTCTCACACTCAACAAACAAATGAATCAGAGATTCATTTAACGTATCACAAAAATAACATTTATTCTATATGAATAAAACAGTATTAGACACAAATATATGATATGGTAGTATATGCAATGAAAAAGCTATTTACACATGAGTGCTCAAATGTAAAGCAAACGCAATTATTTATTTATTGTGTATATTTAACTTCATTCAGCCGTTTAAGTTATATGAAAAACAACGTGCCTACCAGCCTACTATTATTTACCTATATATTATCTATTATTATTTTCTCAGTATAAATAAATGTTTTGGGTTTTAAGAACTCAATCAAAAGAGCAAAGACAAACTTAGAAGGAGTGGAAGGTCAGAAACCTCAATGGAGAATAGGCCTACTACAGTATGACATGGTGTTAACTGCTCTGTGTGTGTGTGTTTTTGGCGGGGGGAGGGGTGTGTGTTAAACGGAGAAATGCAGGAGCGCGCGTGCGTGCACACACACACACACACACACCCACACACCCCTCTCCATCTACAAATGCTTTAACAGTTGTCTTGTAAATCGTTGATTAAACCTATGAACACGGCTGTTCAGCATCAGTCCTAAACACAAGCACAGGGTCTGTTTTTGTCCTTAACTACAATACTTCAATATGTTAATAATTTATTTATTTTGCTGAATAAGGTAATAAGCAATGCCAAATAAAATAAACCAAACTAGTAAGTTAAGTAAGTGTTCCATACATTAAAGTACTGTGTATAACCAAGTGCCCTATTCAATTCAATTCAATTCAGTCTTATTTGTATAGCGCTTTTAACAATTGACATTGTCTCAAAACAGCTTTATACAATCAAAAGAATTATTTAAGTTTGTATGGAATGTGAATGTGTATGAATCAAAATGTTCAGATAGTCCCTGGTGAGCAATCCCGAGGGCGACAGTGGCAAGGAAAAACTCCCTGAGATGGTAATAGGAAGAAACCTTGAGAGGAACCAGACTCGACAGGGAACCCATCCTCATCTGGGTGAAACAGATAACACAGTATAAATGCAGATCATTTCCTGCTAAGTGTTAGGTTCAGCTATAATAGTTGATGTTAATTGATGTTATAATAGTTGATGTAAAATGGAGTCCAGTAATTATTCGAGACTCAGATAGACTTGTAGAAAGTTCCAGTCCTGAACTATCGAATTGTCAAGTCCTCAGAGAAACAGCTGACAACACCAGTCGAGGCCAGAACCATCTTCTAAGTAGATAGAATCATCCCCAGACACCAGGCACATCCTAAAGAGACACACGGGGCATCCATGCGATGAGACCTCCAACCAGAAATCGGGCACCAGGATGGACCAGACAGGTCCGGAGGGCAGAGGGAGTCTGGATCACTGGCAGCTCAGGAACCACATGTGTAGCTCGACAGAGAGAGAGAGAGAGAAAGAGTGAAAGGGGGAGACAGGGGGAGAGAGGAAAGAGAAAGAGGGGGAGGAAGAGAAGAGGAGGAGAGATTGCAATTAGGTATGGTCACAGTCACAATGTCTAATGTGAATGTATATTTACTGTAGAGTGCAAGCAGGGACTCCGGCAGGACTAACTATGACAGCATAACTAAAGGGAGAGCCAGAAGGAAACACAAACATGAGGGCTCCCTGAGATGTAAAGCAAACAATCACCTCACCGTCAACAAACCTGAGTGATCAAATGAGACTGAGGAAGACAGCATCTAAAACATACCAGTTCACCATAATACTCTACGTCCATGAGTCCCCCAGATCTGCTCCTTTACCTTATGGCAAATCTATTTATAAAAATGCTTGGCTAAATAAATAGGTTTTTAGCCTAGACTTAAACACTGAGACTGTGTCTGAGTCCCGAACACTATTTGGAAGACTATTCCATAATTTTGGGGCTTTGTAATAAAAAGCTCTGCCCCCAGCTGTAGTTTTCATAATACGCGGTACTGATAAGCAGCCTGCATCCTTTGACCGAAGTAGGCGTGGCGGATCGTAAGACACTAACAGTTCGCTCAGATACTGCGGGGCGAGACCATTTAATGCTTTATATGTCAAGAGTAGTATTTTAAAATCAATGCGAAATTTCACAGGGAGCCAATGCAGTGAAGATAGGATAGGGGTGATGTGCTCATATCTTCTGGTTCTAGTGAGGACTCTCGCTGCTGCATTCTGGACTAGCTGAAGCTTGTTTATGCACCTAACTGAACAACCAGACAGTAAGGCATTACAATAGTCCAACCTAGAAGTGATAAAAGCATGAACTAGTTTTTCTGCATCGTTTAGCGACAATATATTTCTTATTTTGGCGATATTTCTGAGGTGAAAGAATGCTATCCTGGTGATATTATCTACATGAGCTTCAAATGAAAGGCTGGAATCTATAATCACGCCGAGGTCTTTTACTGTTGCACTTGACGGAACAGAAAGGCCATCTAAAGTTACGGTGTGATCTAAGATTTTACTTCTAGCTGTATGCGGTCCTATGACTAGAACTTCTGTCTTATCCGGATTAAGCAGAAGGAAGTTAATTAGCATCCAATTTCTTATGTCCTGCACACATTGCTCAACTTTAGTAAGATGTTTTTTCTCATCAGGTTTTGTTGAGACGTATAGCTGTGTGTCGTCAGCATAACAATGAAAACTAATACCATGCTTACGAATTATGTTGCCCAGAGGAAGCATGTAAAGGGAAAAAAGCAGTGGGCCTAAAACTGAACCCTGCGGAACGCCAAACTCCACTAGAGAACATGCAGAATAAGTCTACATACTGATAACGATCGGTCAAATAGGATCTGAGCCAGGAGAGGGCTGTACCCTTAATTCCTACTACATTTTCTAATCTGTGAAGAAGAATAGCATGATCAATAGTGTCAAAAGCTGCACTGAGGTCGAGTAATACAAGCATAGTTACACAACCCTGATCAGAGGCCAATAGGAGGTCATTTACTACTTTAACGAGTGCTGTTTCTGTGCTGTGATGAGGCCTAAATCCTGACTGATACAGTTCATGTATGCCATTTCTATGTAGATATGAGCATAGCTGCTCCGCTACTATCTTTTCCAGAATCTTAGAGATAAAGGGGGGGTTTGATATTGGCCTGTAATTGGACAGCTGACAGGGGTCGAGGTCAGGTTTCTTAATTATTGGTTTAATAACTGCTACTTTAAAAGATTTTGGAACATAACCAATGCTGAGTGAGGAATTAATTATTCTCAACAGCGGTTCTGTTATTACTGGTACTATCTGTTTAAGAAAATGTGTCGGTATAGGATCTAATATACAGGTTGATGAATTTGCAGAAGAGATGAGTGAAATTAGTTCATTCTCTTCAAGAGGAGTAAAGTCTTCTAGGTTTGAATCTGACATGGCTAGGTTAACATCTGTATCAATCACATTGTTTGGTTTCAAAGTCTCAATTTTATGCCTAATATTTACAATTTTATTATTAAAAAAGTTCATGAAGTCCTCACTATTGCATGATGTTGTTGTGGAGATTTCTGTAGTGGTCTTATTTCTGGTTAATTTGGCTACGGTATTAAATAAAAATCTAGGATTATTTTTATTTTCTTCTATAAGAGTGGAGAGATACGTTGATCTAGCTACACTAAGAGCTTTCCTATAGTTCAGGATGCTCTCTTTCCATGCTATTTGAAATACCAATAATTTAGTTTGACGCCATTTACGCTCTAATTTCCGAGCAGTCTGTTTTAAAGTGCGCGTGTGATCGTTATACCAGGGAGCGAGTTTCTTATCTCTAATAATTTTTCTTTTAGCTGGAGCTACATTATCTAAGGTACAACGAAGTGTCGACTCTAAATATTCAGTCGCCTGATCAAGTTCTGTGGGGTCAGACGGTGGTCTAATCGAAGTTGGTAACTGTGGGAGATTACTGATAAAACTCTGTGTGGTAGTTGATGTGAATGTACGTTTAATATGGTAGCGCGGTGCTGTGCGTACGTTATCACTGTGACATACTTGAATGGAGACAAGATAGTGATCTGAGATAATTTCAGACAGTGGAATTGTGAATACATTTCTTATACTTAATCCGAAGAATATTACTAAATCTAAAGTGTGACCTGCTTTATGCCAAACCTGCCCTATAGCAAACACAGTTACAGTATACAGTACAAATAAAGAGTGGGGATTGGGGGGATTGGAAGGAGAATGAGGACCTCATTTACAAGACAAAAGACTGTCAGAGGTTGCCCTTCGGTGTGTGTGTGTTTGTGTTCTAGGTTCCTAGGGGTGCATTCTTAAATTCTGTAAATAAAGTCTGTCTGAATCTTTATAAACGGTCAGAGGGGGACAGCTCACCAAAAGATGATGTGTCACCATTTTTTACCCAAGTTTCAGTCACAAATAAAATAATTTTAAATAAAAGTTTTAACTACTTATTTTCCACAAATATTTGCAAATAAATTCTTTAAAAATCCTACAATGTGGTTTTCTGGATTTTAATTTTAATTTTGTCTCTCATAGTTGAGGTATACCTACGATGAAAATTACAGGCCTCTCATCTTTTTAAGTGGGAGAACTATTGGTGGCTGACTAAATAATTTTTTGCCCCACTGTATAATATTTGTACTACAGATAACATTGTACCTAAGCCTTTTGAACAGATACCCCCCAACACTCAACCACACAATAAATACATGTGTGTATATATACACATATACATACACACACAATAAAATAATGTTTCAAAAGCACTGTCTTTTGAATTGAAGTGTGGGGAACTTATTTTCCTGGCAGTCAGGAAAATCAGTTTCCCCCTCCCTACTGGCTGTGGAAGTATTAGGGATGTCTGAAACTGACTCAAAGACATGTGTGCCTGTAGCAAAGATAAAATAGTGATCATAATGTTTTTAAAAAATGCTGTCTTTTAATTGAAGTGTGGGAAACATATTTTCCTGGGCATCAAGAAAATCGGTTTCCCTCTTCCTACTGCCTTTGGAAGTATCAAGGATGTCTGAAGTTGCCTCAGAGACATGTGTACATGGGGCAAAGGTAACACAATGGACAGAATGTTTTCAAAAACACTGTCTTTCAATTGAAGTATGGGAATCATATTTTCCTGGGCGTCGGGAAAATCTGTTTCCCCCTCCCTACTGGCTGTGAAAGTATCATGGATGTCTGAAATTGACTCAGAGATGTGTGGCTGTAGCAAAGATAAAATATTGATCAGAATGGTTTAAAAAAAAAAAACACTGTCTTTTAAATTAAAGTATGGGAAACGTATTTTCCTGGGCATTAGGAAAATCGGTTTCCCTCTCCCTACTGGCTGTGGAAGTATCAGAGATGTCTGAAATGGCCTCAGACATGTGTGCTTAGGTAATACAGTGAGATGATGTTTTTAAAAAACACTATTTTTAACAAGAGACTCCGGGAAATCAATTCACCCATTTAACATTTGTAATAAACTTCAAGTTTCCATACTTGGTGAAATTAAAGAAAAATAACCAATTCAGATACATTATTTAATGTAAAATGCTATTATAATATGTGCTATGCCAATTGTGTATGTCTGTTTTATCATGGATATCCATACAGTATATCATGGATTTCAGGATATCATGTTTCCCCCATCATATGCGGTGCCTAGATAGACAGACAGACAGATAGATAGATAGATAGATAGATAGATAGATAGATGTGAATAAGATGAATAAATAGTGTGGTGTCCTTTAATCTCTGTACCTGTGTGTTTGATATGTACACCATAAAACTGGATGTTTGAGTGGGTTAAAAAAAAGAGTATCGAAGTTATCACGAGTATGCACTCTACCCTTGAGTTACATGCTATAATAAATTAGAAAGGATAACCTTAAATATATTTAGAATGAATCATTATCACATCTATTATCACTGAAAATAGCGGCTTAAAACGTCTGAATTATCTTCAAATATACAAAAAAAAAAGCAAAAAGACACTCGATTATTTTGCATAGGTTATGTGTTTAATTCACAAAGTTTGTAAAAACACTTTAAAACGAGAGAAAAACTGTTAAAATCCTCGTTCGCCTTCTCAGCGTTAGGTAGCGAGTGATGTCATGCTTTGAATCTGCGCGTGACCGGGGAAACATAGGGACATTGAATTTCAACAATGGAATATAGAATGTGCGAGTTGACGACCATGTATGACGACCAAATAGAAATATTTTTTCATATACATGTATACTTTTATAGTGTTTATTTTATAATAAAATTAGTTTCGCCTAATTTTTCATTATAAATAATATTTATTTGAATTATATATAAATGTTACTTGCATATTGCATATTTGCAAATATAATATAAATCTAATATATTTGATAGTGATTCTCTGGCTGGGAATAGAACCCGGGTCTACCGCATCGGAGACAAATTACCTACCACTGAGCCATACCACTGCCCGTGTATAGTTTGATAACCAGCCGTGGTTAAATAATGGATGAAAAAATTATTCAATGCTGGACACAAACAGCAAATATGATGATTATTATAAAAATCCAGAAGAACTTCGTATTCATAAAATAATATTTACTTAATATGATAATATATATTGTTCATTCATGTCCAGTGGCGGTTCTACACTGAATTGCTCCCCGGGCGAGACTTCCTCCCGGCGCCTCCCCCCCGTCAGCGCCACTTGGTCCGGCTTTTAGATAAAGTCCTTCCATGCGCCATCTGGCGGATATTCAGTGAAGCACAACACATTTATTTAAATTCCCAAATGTTGCTTACGGGAAGTCGTGGGAAGTTAACGTGGGAAGAACACACGCATTGTTAACGGCCACATCTGTATCTCGAACTGTTCACCACAGGCGAACCTAAAGACCTTGTAGCGAGCTGCATGAACATGACAGATGGCTACGCAAGAGCAAAGAAATTTCTGCATGACAGGTTAAGCAAAAGGCTGCTAAGTGGCCAAAAATAAAGCCAGACGATGGAAGGGCGTTAAGTGCCCTCTCCTCATTCTTGACAACCTGCCAAAATGCCATGGAGAACCGTGAATCCATGGACGAGTTGAATAGCAGCCAGTGCATGACTGACATTCTCACAAAGCTGCCCCACAAGCTGATCGACAGGTGGAAGCTTTGCTCACACCAGCACTACGAGCACTACGGAACAAGAGCCAAGTTTGCCCAGCTGGTGGACTTCATCAATCAACAAGCTAGACTGTACTCCGACCCATCCTTCGCTGACCTGGACGCCGCAACCAGCGACAGAAAACCCAGTCACACATCCCTTCAAGGACCCAAACAAAAGGGCCAAGTAAAACCCAGGGTCAGCTTTGCAACCGAGGTCAGACAGGTTGGTAAACATTACAAAGACTCGATTATAAAAAGGAACGCCAGTGCATTACCTGTCAGCGCCTTCACTAAACCGTGCGCACATTGCAAAGGGGAGCATATCTTAGACGATTGCTTCCAATTTAATGATAAGACACACAAAGACAAAGTAGAATTCTTAAAAAAGAATGGATTCTGTTTCGGATGTTTAAAAAAGGGTCATTTTTGGAAAGACTGTGTCAGAAAAATAACATGTTCATTGTGCTCAAAGCCACATCCTCGTATGCTACACATAGCAGTGCAAGACACGGCGCAGTTAGCCACAAGCGCCCACGGAAATGAAACTGAAGGTGAAACAGAAAATACACCACCTGCAGTGAGTCACGAATCAAATGCGCTCACTGGGGCTGGAGATAATTGCATCCTCCCCATTGTACCTGTTAAAATAAAGTCCAAGAAAGGTGACACAATAGTAGAAGTGTATGCATTTATAGACCAAGGTAGTTCCGCCACATTCTGCACAGAGCCACTAGTAAGGCAATTGAATGTAAAAGGCAGAAGAGTTAAAATACTGCTGAACACCACAAAACCAGTAGACAGTTACATGCTCAATGACCTAGAGATTAGTGGGCTGGAAGAAAACACCTTCATCGAACTTCCCAAAGTTCTC
Source organism: Channallabes apus (assembly GCA_030522415.1). Taxonomy (NCBI): domain Eukaryota; kingdom Metazoa; phylum Chordata; class Actinopteri; order Siluriformes; family Clariidae; genus Channallabes; species Channallabes apus. The sequence goes on along the minus strand of CM060104.1, from coordinate 39,114,462 downwards.
ACACACAAGAGCATCCCAGCTACAGTGGAAAACATTCCACAACAGCATGACATTGATAAGTGGCCCCAGATTAATGCTGGAATCGAAATTCTCATAGGCAATAGAGAGTACGAGCTCTTAGAACCATTGCGAATCATTAATAGCAGGCACATGGGACCATACGCAGTACGGACCCCCCTTGGCTGGATCGTGAATGGACCACTCCGAGAACCCGTTGAGGACAGCCAGCCCAATAACAAACCAGCGAGCGTTACAGTTAACCGAACCTCTACAGTATTGAAAGTGTAGAACGAATGCTGATTCCCGAACGAAATTGCGATGACAAGGCAGAGATGTCACAAGAGGATTATCAGTTCTTAGATCTCGTTAATAACTCCTTGCAGTTCACAGATAATCACTTCTACATCGGCCTCCCACTTAAGAAAGCATCCGTTCAAATGCACAACAACCGAAATGCAGCCATGCAGCGCGTATTGAATCTCAAAAGAAAACTCACTAACAACAGCTCCTTTCACGAGGAGTACACAAACTTCATGAATGACATGCTGAAAAAGGGTCATGCAGTCAGGGTCCCTACACATCACGTAAACCGTCAAGACGGTCATGTGTGGTACATACCGCATCATGGCGTCTATCATCCTGAGGGTGGTTTTTGACTGTGCTGCCAGTTATCAAGGGGTGTCACTAAATAGTGAGCTCCTACAAGGACCAGACTTAACAAACTCACTCATTGGCGTGCTGACCCGCTTTAGACAAGAAGAAATTGCCATGATGGCAGATGTAGAAGCCATGTACTATCAAGTGAGAGTCCCTGAGAAGGACACAGATCTGCTGTGCTTCCTATGGTGGCCGAATGGAGATGTGAACCAAGATTTAGTTGAGTATAAAATGGTAGTTCATTTGTTCGGTGCAAAATCGTCTCCAAGCGTTGCCAACTTCGCCCTTAGAAAGACAGCGGAAGAAAACCGCAGCAACGCAACTGCTGTGGCAGTCAATACAGTACTTAAAAACTTTTACATAGACGACTGCCTGAAATCTGTGTTGAGTCATGATCAAGCAGTCGCCCTATACAACGATCTCACAAGTCTCTGTGCAAGCGGAGGGTTTAACCTCACTAAGTGGGCAAGCAATAGCCGTGCCCTACTGACTTTCATTCCCGAGAGCGAAAGGATCAAAAACATGAGAGACTTAGACTTTGTGGAAAAATTTTATTGAATTATAATTGTAGTCAAGTGTAAGGTACCAAATGCCCAGAAGGCCTCTGTCCAAGAGGCCTTGATCCAACTCGCTACAAAAACAGAAAAAGGCGCCTGCACGACAAATTGAGGAAGTGAGAAAACACGCAAGGCAGGAGGCAAGGGATAGGTAACAGACAAGAAAACTAAAGGAAAAAACAATAATATCAATAGTATTTACTAACATTTTATTATTATGTACTAATAATATCTACTCGTAATATCTACATGGTTAATGATAATGTTTTAATGATAATTAAAGAAAAAGTGTACAAAGTGTGACCCAAGAACAACCCGTACACACAGAGTGCAAGAAATTGAGGAACTTTATTGGAGGGGAAAATACAGAAAATGAAGGCATTGATAAAAATTATAAAAACAAGCTTTCGGTTCTGCTTAAATTGGGACACAAAGTGCAAAAAGCCAGACTTCTGCTTTTAAGAAGCAGAAAAATAGCATAAATCATATTTGTTATAAGGAAAAAATCAAATTAATCAGTAATTTTCAGCAATATCATCCTCAGAGGAATAAGTGCTCTGAAAAAGGTGATGATTGAGGCGGTTTGAGTAAGGGAAGGTGTAACCACCTGCTCCCAGAAGGAATCTCAGATGAGAGGATGAGCGAGAAGAATGCTGCCTGCGAGCTAGAATTAAACAAAATTAGAGAGTATTTAGCAAACATGGGTTTAGTAAATCTGGGGAAAAATTGCACTCTGCACATATTAAAAGAAACATTACATTATTGATTTTAGTAGTATAGGACCTAAGAACTAGCAATATAAATAATCATACCAATAATCAGATTAATGTGGTTGTCTTAAACTAACCATAGTATAGGAATAGTAGCAGGTAAATGAAAAATAAACATTAACAAACCTAAATCAATGAACTGATTTAAGCTGATTTAATTAATCTTTAATCTTAATATCTATCCTATAATAATTAAGTAAATAAAACAAAAAGCATACTAATTGATATATAAGTTCAAAATCATTAAAATAATCATTTAGTTATAGGAATAGGTTTAATGCATAATCAAAATGAATAACCAGAATATATTAAAGTACTAATAGATAAATAATCTCTATACAAGTAAATAAAGTAAATACATAATGGACAGTTAAAGACAAATTAGATAAAATTAACTATGGTAAGAATAACCAAAATATAACACTTACACATCTTGATGAGGAAGATTTTGAAAAATTGCGGCTTCCACAATAACCCAAGTCAAGAGCGGTGGTCAATGGTCTGGTCAAGAAAAAAAGGAATAAACCAAACTTTCTCCAAAAAAGGAGAACGTAAGACCGTCTAACATCTTAGGCCTGCCCAGACATGAATAAATATGAGATGAGAAGAAAAATTATGCAATTGGGAGGTGCCACATCAATCTAACCTGAGCAGAATTAGCTCACATCTCATGAATATTAAAAAGGTTTCTTGACTTAAGAAGGAGCAAACAATTATGTAATTGTTAAGTGAAGGTATATAAACCATGTAAAATTAGGGAAGTGGAAGAGGAAAGGAGAGAAATCTTGCAGTTTTTATCTGTTCGTCTTTTGTCTGGCTAGTCCAGTGCCGTCCATTTACTTTTGGTTGCAATAAACTCTTTTGCTATTTCAGTACTTGAGTATCTTTTTGTTTGGAAGATTGGCATAGTGCACCACAAATTTGCCACGACAACTTGAGTAAAGATGCACTCCCGGTTGAGAGAGCGCTGGGGGTGCTGTGGTGCATTAATTCAGACATGTTCAAGTTCAAAATTAGTTTAAAAGAACGACCTGTGACAAGACAAGGAATCCTGTCAATCACCAGTTCGATTTACGACCCCTTAGGTTTTCTCGCACCTGTCATACACATGTTATGTAAAGAAAAACTTGCATGGGATGACGACATTCCCGAGCAGTTTGCTAAAGCATGGAAAACCTGGCTGCAAGAGCTGCCCCAACTGTCCGAGTTCAGTATAGCAAGGTGCGTGAAACCAGTCGACTTTGGAGCTACAGTTACAGCGCAACTTCATCACTTTTCGGATGCGAGTGAAATGGGATACGGAGTTGTTTCATACCTCAGGTTAGTAAATGCTGATGGACTCACACATTGCGCATTTATGATGGGGAACTCCCATGTAGCACCCCTGAAACAAACCACAATTCCACGAATGGAATTGACGGCGGCAGTGGTCGGTGTAAAAAATTACAAAATGTTGAGAGAGCAACTAGAATTGAAATTACTAGACTCGATGTTTTGGACTGACAGCACAACTGTTTTGAGATACATTGACAATAAAACGCTTCGTTTTAAGACCTTTGTGGCCAATATAATTGCCACTATAAGGGAGTCAACCAAGACAAAGCAATGGAGTTACGTCAATACCTCAAAAAACCCAGCTGATTCTGCGTCCAGGGGGGCATCCTGTGAAAAGTTCATGAGAAACGTCACCTGGATCCACGGCCCCTCCTTTCTCAAAGAAGCAGAGTGTAACTGGCCTGAAAATATTCGACACTCAATAAAAGAAAATGATGATGAAATTAAGCTCTCAGCTTCAGTGAACATTGTGAGTACTACAGAAGGCACAGACGCAGTGAGCAAACTAATTAATTATCACTCCGATTGGCACAAGTTAAAAAGATCCATTGCCTGGATTCTTCGTATTAGAGACATGCTCAAACAAAAAACAGAAAGGGTCAAAACACACGTAGATAACCCAAAGACAGAACATCACAAATCGATAACAGCTCAAGACCTAACAAGAGCAGAAAACGAAATCATTAAGTTCACTCAAAGACGAAATTTTAAGGAAGAAATTCTCACGTTGCAAAAGGGTAAAGCAGCAGCAGATTTCAAACAGGGAATTCCCACACAGCAAAAATGCAAGGCATCTGTAAAAAGAAACAGTTGCTTGTTCAAACTGGACCCAGTACTACAGGATGGATTGCTGAGAGTCGGAGGATGTCTCAGCAGGTCCGCAATGCCAGAGCACGTTAAACACCCAGTCATTGTACCTAAAGACTCACATATTGTAACATTAATATTAAGAGAAGTTCATGAAAGGATTGGACACAGTGGCAGGAATTACATGATTTCAGAATTGCGGCAGAAATACTGGATCCCGACTGCTAACTCACTTGAAAGACAGTTTCTCTCCAGGTGTGTCATATGCAGAAAGTCTAGAGCTAAAACATGTGAGCAAAAAATGTCAGAACTGCCAAGTGATAGAATAACACCAGACTACCCACCCTTTACTAATGTGGGAGTAGACTACTTCGGACCCTTCGAGGTCAAACTTGGCAGAAGTAACGTTAAAAGATATGGCGTACTTTTTACTTGTCTAACTACAAGAGCCGTGCACAAATCGCTCATTCGCTTGACACAAACTCATGCGTGAATGCCATTCGACGCTTTGAGAGTAGGAGAGGTCAAGTGTGAAGCATGAGAAGTGACAATGGAACGAACCTTACAGGCGCAGAGACCGAACTGCGCGAGTCAATTCAGCAATGGAACCAGGCACAAATTGAAAGCTTCCTTACGCAAAAGAGCATACAGTGGACATTTAATCCACCTTCTGGTTCTCACTTTGGTGGAATATGGGAAAGGCAGATTAGGTCAGTTAGAAAAATCTTGAGATCAGTACTGAAAGAACACTGGATGATGAGAGCTTGCATACATTCATGTGTGAAGTAGAGGCGATAATGAATACCCCTCACTACCGTCTCTGAAGATCCCACAGATCTGGAACCCCTGACGCCCAATCACCTGCTGCTACTGAAAAAACAGCCGAACCGGCCTCCTGGGCTCTTTAAGATGGAAGACATTTATGCACGTCTCAGGTGGAAGCAGACTCAATATCTGGCAGACCTGTTCTGGAAGCGATGGGTGCGTGAATATCTGCCCTTGCTCCAGGAACGTCAAAAATGGTTTCAAGAAAAAAAAAAAAAACCTCTCGATTGGAGATATAGTTTTAATAATTGATGAGTCTTCTCCAAGAAATTCATGGGTTATCGGACGAATCACGAAAGTGTTCCCCGACAAAGGGACAAGCTGTGCCTCATATGTGAAACGGACTGTTAAAAGTGTCATAATCTGTTATGGAATTTGATATGCAAATATAAACACCTGAGATAAATATTATACAAAAAAAATGTATTTGAAGGTTAAGAATGTTTAATTTCATGTCGTTAAAAAAAACAAAAAAAAAACAGTCTTCCTGCCTGTCAATTAGGGGCTGGAATGTAAGAGCCATATCACATTTGTTATGTAAGATGGATCTGCAGAGTTTGTTGTTGTGTTTATTTTATTTTATCTGTTTTATCTCATTTTATTCTATCTTATTCTGTTCATTAGTTAAGCATTAAGCATTAAGTTTATTACATAAGCCATAAGCCTTGAACTTGTTAGTTAAGCATCCATTTTAACAATCGTAAGAGTTTGGACCGTGAGCTAAACGCAATTAGATAGATATAACAAATATGCTGTTGTAAGGTAACATTGAACCATTTGATACAGCAACAGGTGTTGTAACCACAGTGGATTTACTCAAGATGACTGTATGAAGTGTTGAATCTTTGATGCTGAAGATAAAATACCAAGACAAAGAAATCATCGGACTTCCGTTCTTGTGAGTAAATGATCAAACCAAAGCTACGCGTCAACTCATGGTATTTAGCAATTTTTTTTATCTGACAAAAATATAAATGTGTATCTCACTCTGTGAATGTGAGGTGTGCAACTTAGCTCTATGTTAAAGTTACCTCAAATTGTGTAAATAAAATGATTTGAAGAGATAAAGATATTTTTATGATAAGGTTCACTGTTGCTCTGTGTTCACTGTAATGTTGGACCTCTTTTAGATCATGTCTCGCTTATTCACTACATTGTTTTTTGTGCTCAGCTACTTCTGTGTTTATTCTACACTCGGGTTAAAGTGCACAAAACACAAACTCTACTCTTCTTCCTATAAATCCTCGGTAAAGGCATAAGGGATTTTTAGTTTTTTTGTTTTAGTTTCCAGAATCCCGTCCGTTCTCACGTAGACGGCGGAGCTCTGTTTATTTTGTGTTTTCCGTTATCTTTTGGTTTCCTTTTAAGTTTCTTAATTAATAATCCAACGCTATCTCCAAATGGAAAGGTCTTCCCGTGTCTGTCATAAGCACTCTCATAACATCTATTTCACTGAGCCCCTCTAAAGCCCTGCATAAGGGCTCTTATAATCAGTAAAACATCTCATGATGCGGTTCTCGACACCGCACCATGTAACAATATAATTAGGAGAAAAATGTAAATTAAGGATGTCTTGAAACTAGCAGTAACTATTTATTAATTTGAACACGGTAAAGGTGTTAATGTTACGCACATTCCTTTATTCATCCTGTCTGTTCGTGCTTAGGTTTCACTGTTTTCCATATACATAAAATGTATGGGCAACAATGTTCTGGAAGTGATATTAAATAAGGAAAATACACAGTTTTGTTTCAATACAGCTTTATTAAATATAGAATATAGCCCCTGGTAGAGTCACCCATGGCAATCTGGTCCTAGGTGAGGGAACAAACAAAGAGTGGTTCAGAAGACCTCTTATGATGATTTCAAACTTTGGTAAAACATTTTCCCTCGCCCAGACGTGGGTCACCAGGGCCTCCCTCTGGAGCCAGACCTGGAGGTGGGGCCTGATGGCGAGCGCCTGGTGGTCGGGTCTGCACCCATGGGGCCCGGCCGGGCACAGCCCGAAGAGGCTACAGGGCTCACCACCTGTAGGAGGGGCCAAAGAGGTCGGGTGCAGTGTGAGTTGGGCGGTGGCCGAAGACAGGGGCCTTGGCGGTCTGATCCTCGGCTGCAGAAGCTGGCTCTAGGGACGTGGAATGTCACCTCTCTGGTGGGGAAGGAGCCTGAGCTAGTGCGTGAGGTTGAGAAGTTCCGGCTAGATATAGTTGGACTCACCTCAACGCACAGCTTGGACTCTGGAACCATCCGTCTTACGATCCGCCACGCCTACTTCGGTCAAAGGATGCAGGCTGCTTATCAGTACCGCGTATTATGAAAACTACAGCTGGGGGCAGAGCTTTTTCTTACAAAGCCCCAAAATTATGGAATAGTCTTCCAAATAGTGTTCGGGACTCAGACACAGTCTCAGTGTTTAAGTCTAGGCTCAAAACCTATTTATTTAACCAAGCATTTTATAAATAGATTTGCCATAAGGTAAAGGAGCAGATCTGGGGGACTCATGGACGTAGAGTATTATGGTGAACTGGTATGTTTAGATGCTGTCTTCCTCAGTCTCATTTGATCACTCAGGTTTGTTGACGGTGAGGTGATTGTTTGCTTTACATCTCAGGGAGCCCTCATGTTTGTGTTTCCTTCTGGCTCTCCCTTTTAGTTATGCTGTCATAGTTAGTCCTGCCGGAGTCCCTGCTTGCACTCTACAGTAAATATACATTCACATTAGACATTGTGACTGTGACCATACCTAATTGCAATCTCTCCTCCTCTTCTCTTCCTCCCCCTCTTTCTCTTTCCTCTCTCCCCCTGTCTCCCCCTTTCACTCTTTCTCTCTCTCTCTCTCTCTGTCGAGCTACACATGTGGTTCCTGAGCTGCCAGTGATCCAGACTCCCTCTGCCCTCCGGACCTGTCTGATCCATCCTGGTGCCCGGTTTCTGGTTGGAGGTCTCATCGCATAGATGCCCCGTGTGTCTCTTTAGGATGCGTCTGGTGTCTGGGGATGATTCTCTATACTTAGAAGATGGTTCTGGCCTTGACTGGTGTGGTCAGCTGTTTCTCTGAGGACTTGACAATTCGATAGTTCAGGACTGGAACTTTCTACAAGTCTATCTGAGTCTCGAATAACTACTGGACTCCATTTTACATCAAGTATTATAACATCAATTAACATCAACTATTATAGCTGAACCTAACACTTAACACTGTATAAATGCAGATCATTTCCTGCTATCTGTTTCACCCAGATGAGGATGGGTTCCCTGTCGAGTCTGGTTCCTCTCAAGGTTTCTTCCTATTACCGTCTCAGGGAGTTTTTCCTTGCCACTGTCGCCCTCGGGCTTGCTCGCCAGGGAATATCTGAACATTTTGATTCATACACATTCACATTCCATACAAACTTAAATAATTCTTTTGATTGTGTAAAGCTGTTTTGAGACAATGTCAATTGTTAAAAGCGCTATACAAATAAAACTGAATTGAATTGAATTGAATTGGAACCAGTCTCCTTGAGAGGGGCTGGGCTCTCTTCTACTCTGGAGTTGCCACCGGTGAGAGGCGCCGAGCAGGTGTGGGCATACTTATTGCCCCCCGGCTCAGGGCCTGTACATTGGGGTTCACCGCAGTGGATGAGAGGGTGGCCTCCCTCCGCCTTGGGGTGGGGGGATAGATCCTTACTGTTGTTTGCTCGTATGCGCCGAACAGCAGTTTGGAGTACCCGCCATTTTTGGGGTCTCTAGACGGGGAGCTAGAGAGCGTCCCTCCTGGGGACTCCATCGTTCTGTTGGGGGACTTAAATGCTCACGTGGGCAATGACAGTGAGACCTGGAAGGGCGTGATTGGGATGAACGGCCCCCCCGATCTGAACCAGACCATTGTTTTGTTATTGGACTTCTGTGCTCGTCACGGATTGTCCATAACGAAGACCATGTTCAGGCATAAGGGTGTCCATATGTGCACCTGGCACCAGGACACCCTAGGCCGCAGTTCGATGATTGACTTTGTGGTTGTGTCGTTGGACTTGCGGCCACATGTCTTGGACACTCGGGTGAAGAGAGGGGCGGAGTTGTCAACTGATCACCACCTGGTGGTGAGTTGGCTCCGTTGGCGGGGTAGGATGCCAGTCAGGTCTGGTAGACCCAAACGTATTGTGAGGGTCTGCTGGGAACGTCTGGCAGAGTCCCCTATCAGGACGAGCTTCAACTCCCACCTCCGGCAAAGCTTCAACCACGTCCTGGGGAGGTGGGGGACATTGAGTTCGAATGGACTATGTTCCGCACCTTCATTGTCGAGGCGGCCGACTGGAGCTGTGGCCGTAAGGTGGTCGGTGCCTGTCGCGGTGGCAACCCAAGAACCCGTTGGTGGACACCAGCGGTGAGGGATGCCATCAAGCTGAAGAAGGAGTCTTACCGGGCCTTTTTGGCTGGTGGCACTCCGGAGGCAGCTGATAGGTACCGGCAGGCCAAGCGGAACGCAGCTTCGGTGGTTACTGAGGCAAAAACCCGGGCGTGGGAGGAGTTTCGGGAGGCCATGGAGAATGACTTCCAGACGGCTTCGAAGAGATTCTGGTCCACCATCCGGCGTCTCAGGAGTGGAAAGCAGTGCACGGTCAAAACAGTGTATAGTGGGCATGGTGCGCTGCTGACCTCGACTCGGGACGTTGTCGGTCGGTGGGGGGAGTACTTCGAAGACCTCCTTAATTCCACCAACATGCCTTTCGATCAGGAAGCAGAGTCTGGGGACATAGAAGTGGACTCTTTCATCTCTGGGGCCGAGGTAGTCAAAAAGCTCCGTGGTGGCGGGGCCCCGGGGGTGGATGAGATTCGCCCGGAGTTCCTCAAAGCTCTGGATGTTGTAGGGCTGTCATGGTTGACACGTCTCTGCAACATTGCATGGACATCTGGGAAAGTGCCTCTGGACTGGCAAACTGGGGTGGTGGTCCCCCTCTTCAAGAAGGGGGAGCGGAGGGTGTGTTCCAACTACAGATCACACTTCTCAGCCTCCCCGGGAAAGTCTATTCAGGGGTCCTGGAAATGAGAGTCCGTCGGATAGTCGAACCTCAGATTCAGGAGGAGCAGTGTGGTTTTCGTCCAGGTCGCGGAACAATGGACCAGCTCTTCACCCTTAGCAGGGTCCTGGAGGGGGCATGGGAGTTTGCCCAACCAGTCTACATATGCTTTGTGGACTTGGAGAAGGCATTTGACCGTGTCCCTCGGGGAGTCCTGTGGGGGGTACTCCGGGAGTATGGGATATCGGATTCCCTGTTAAGGGCTGTCCGGTCCCTGTACAACCGGTGTCAGAGCTTGGTCCGCATTGCCGGTAGTAAGTCGGACCTGTTTCCGGTGAGAGTAGGACTCCGACAGGGCTGCCCTTTGTCACCAATCCTGTTCATAATTTTTATGGACAGGATTTCTAGGCGCAGCCAGGACATTGAGGGGGTACAGTTTGGTGGGCTCAGGATTGGGTCACTGCTTTTTGCAGATGACAATGTTCTGTTGGCCTCATCACCCTGTGACCTACAGCTCTCACTGGATAGGTTCGCAGCTGAGTGTGAAGCGGCTGGGATGAGAATCAGCACCTCCAAATCTGAGGCCATGGTCCTCAGCCGGAAAAGGGTGGAGTGTCCTCTCAGGGTTGGGAGTGAGATCCTGCCCCAAGTGGAGGAGTTTAAGTATCTCGAGGTCTTGTTCACAAGTGAGGGTAAAATGGAACGGGGGATCGACAGGTGGATTGGGTCAGCGTCTGCAGTGATGCGGGCTCTGTATCGGTCCGTCGTGGTGAAGAAGGAGCTGAGCCAAAAGGCAAAGCTCTCAATTTACCGGTCGATCTACGTTCCTACCTTCACCTATGGTCATGAGCTATGGGTAGTGACCGAAAGAACAAGATCGAAATGGCCGAACAAGCGGCTGAAATGAGTTTTCTCCGCAGGGTGTCTGGGCTCTCCCTTAGAGATAGGGTGAGAAGCTCAGTCATCCGGGAGGGGCTCAGAGTAGAGCCGCTGCTCCTCCGCATCGAGAGGAGCCAGATGGGGTGGCTTGGGCATCTATTTAGGATGCCCCCTAGACGCCTCCCTTATGAGGTGTTCCGGACACGCCCCACCGGAAAGAGACCCCAGGGAAGACCCAGGACACGCTGGAGTGACTATGTCTCACGGCTGGCCTGGGAACTCCTTGGGATCCCCCCGGAAGAGCTGGAAGACGTGGCCAGGGAGAGGGAAGTCTGGGCATCCCTGCTGAAGCTGCTGCCCCCGCGACCTGACCTCGGGTAAGTGGAAGAAAATGGATGGATGGATGGATGTCATAAACATTAAATGTTTAGTTTTTAAATTAAACTCATGAATGGTATTGTGTCTCAGAGCTCTTTGGATCATTGAAAAGAATCTCAGACACGTGTGATAATTAGTTGGCCAGATAAGCTCAATTAAAGGAAAAGTACTGAAGAAGGTTGTTCCACATTATTAACTTTCTACAAGTCTATCTGAGTCTCCAATAACTACTGGACTCCATTTTAACATCAATTAACATCAACTATTATAGCTGAACCTAACACGTAACACTGTATAAATGCAGATAATTTCCTGCTATCTGTTTCACCTAGATGAGGATGGGTTCCCTGTTGCGTCTGGTTCCTCTCAAGGTTTCATCCTATTACCATCTCAGGGAGTTTTTCCTTGCCACTGTCGCCCTCGGGCTTGCTCACCAGGGACTATCTGAACATTTTTGATTCATACACATTCACATTCCATACAAACTTAAATAATTCTTTTGATTGTGTAAAGCTGTTTTGAGACACTGTTAATTGTTAAAAGCGCTATACAAATAAAACTGAATTGAATTGCTGCCGAAAAGCGTCAAATATTGCAATGCCTTGGACAAGGTATAAAAACATTAGATATTTCATTAAAACTTAAGCGTGATCATCGTACTGTGAAGACATTTGTGGCTGATTCAGCGCACAGACAGGTTCGTGCAGATAAAGGCCAAATGAAGAAGGTTTCTGCAAGACAAATTCATCGGATTAAGATGAATGCCTGGTGCCTCTGGAGTCCTGCGAACCTCAAGGTGTAGGATCCTTTAGAGGCTTGCAGTTGTGCATAAACCTACCATTCGGCCACCTCTAACCAATGCTCACAAGCAGAAATGGTTGCAGTGGGTCCAGGCATACATGAAGTTTTTAAACAGTCTTGTTTACTGATGAGTGTCATGCAAGCCTGGATGGTCCAGTTGAATGGAGTAGTGGATGGTTGGTGGGTGGCCACCATGTCCCAACAAGGCTGCGATGTCAACAAGGAGGTGCTGGAGGCATGTTTTGTGCCAGAATCATGGGGAGCTGGTAGGCTCCTGTAGGGTCCCTGAAGGTGTGAAAATTACTGAGATTAATGTTAGTTAAGTCAAATTAATTATGTTGGTTAATTACAGTTGTTTTCTTTGTTCATGCCATTTATTTGATCACAAGCAAGGTTTATGTATTAATCTGCACTGTACCGAGGTGTGGACGGTGAAAATGAGGTCATCACAGCGCGCCTTACATGTAGCATTTCATTAGTGGCCGAGTCCGAAGATACACGAATCGAGCCGAATATATCCGAGCTTGTTTCCCGGCCGCATGAAGCGGAGCTTTTGCAACATACTGTACTTGTTTTTAGTGAGTTGTGCTTCTGTGCTGCTGACATGAGTGTATATGTTCCACCTAAAAGTGCTCTGCGCTTTCATATAAGTGTTGTCGTCATATTTTGAATGTAGTTCTATGTTCAGAAGTAATTAAATATGAACAAGTTTAAATATTACACATCCCTCCCCCATGCGATATTAAGGGCGATCTCCCTGAAAGATGATATGGCGATATGATAATTTATCGTATCCGTAATTCCGCGAGTGGCTGAGATTACACCTGTCAAAGTGCGCGTTCAACCACTTACGTGCAGAAGCTTCGCCGTTGTACAAGAGATTCAGCCATGTAACAGTTAACGTTAACAACAATGAAAATTCAGTCATGAATGTAGATATTTACATGCAATCGTAGGTGCAAGTACTGGGCAAGGCGCTCTAACTGGTCAATTTGACACTAGACTGTGGTGCCTACAACAACATTGATTACATTTTCACCTTGACAGGCCAGCTGTGAATAGCTGACACTCAGTGACAGCCAATGAAATTGAAGAATTATAGCATAAAATCATCCAGACCCCGGTTCGAATCCCGCTCTGGGTGAAAGTGTAATCAACGTCAATCCTTTGTTTTACCCTTTTTGCTTATGATTATCATTAAATTATAGCAACTGTGAGGTGAATGCTAATTTTAATGTGTTCCATAGCTTAAGAAAAAAAAATTCCCAATTGCAAACATGTATTTAGTACTGAAGCATAACTTGATAATGTAATGGCATGGTTATATCCAAAACTTTGTTTGTGGCTATTAAATAATAAGACTGATTTCAATTATTCAGCTGAAACTGTCATGCACACTCAATCTGCGCCCGGCACTAGGACCCGGAAGTAAGGCGGGCGCAAAACCAGGAAGTATAAAAGAGGTAAACAAACGATGGCTTATCGCTCAGTCATTGAGTTTCGGCCCATGTCGGTTTCAGCTGTCCGTCTGCTAACTGTGAGTTATTAACTCATTATCTTTGGTTTGGTTTCCTGACATTGTGTGTGTATCTATAGGACGCGGGTTAAATTTGTGTTTTTCCCTTGCTCCCTTTTCGTGAGAGTCCTTATACTAAATCGCGTGGTTATCCTGCCTACTCGCTTACATCCGCGTTTGGGTTTACCATCCACGCTACATTGGGCTAACCGCTAAAGCTACGTCTTCTGGTCACCAAGATTAGTTCATCCTGACAGAAACACTTTTAATTGAAATTGCAATTAATTGTTACAATCTCCACACTCATTAATTTATTTTACTTCTCACTATACATTATTCACTTTTCTTAATAAAGTATGCAGAAATTATTATATTTTAAACAAATATCGAAAAAACTCTTGGCAACAATAACATGGCAAAAAAACTGAATGCTAAATGCTAAAAATTAATGCTAAACATATATACAATTTACAAAAAAGTATTACTTTTACTGAAGAATGAATGTGTCACGTCTGCGTAGGGTGTGTGTGCGTGGCATGAATGCAGAGGCGAGCTTTCAGTCCCAATAATGACTTTTTATTTAACTTTAATATTTACTTTTATAAACAAAAGTAAATAGGCTCTTTCTGAGCACTTGTCTTTACTTTAATTATTAAATAAAACCCTCAACACAACCATAACTGCAACAAAAGCGAGATCCTGACTGAACCTCAGTCAGGCTATTTGTAATAGATTAACTTAATTGTCTTTCCTCGGGTTCAGGTGAACGCCTACGTCACCTGACCGAGGTGTAACCTGGGAACTGAAGTTTAAACTAAGACACAAACAGAACAGAACGCAAACTAATAACAAAACTAAATGGGCGTTTGAATGGGGCCACCAGAGTGTCTTACAGATTTCATCAGAAAGATAAAAGAGATAAATATACAGATGGATACAAAAATAATAATAGTAATGTTAATATTAATAGTAATAGTATTAATAGTATTATTATTAATAGTAATAATAATCATAATAATATAATAATAATAATAGTAATAATAATCAGATGATTGGACATTTTTAATTGTTCTTTAATTAGGGCAGCATTAGTGAAATTTTTTTATAAAAAACTATAAAGAACAAGAAGAACAAAAAAAAAAAATACACACTTGAGAAACCACTGTCAGTCTCCCCCTTTCCTACATTATCGTTTTACCTGTTAAAAAGAACAAATATTTTGTTTAATTAAGCATCACAGACAAGCATAGTTTTTACAACATATGTTGATAGATAATTGCTCAGTGGGCAACAAGGATTATGCAGATTAGATATCAGCACTGGTACTTTTACTGTCTGCACTCTAGCTAATTCTAACTGTCTATGTTTCCTTCTGCCCAAATTAAACAGACACACATTATCTGTAATGCTGGCAAAGGCCAGACACTGGAATGAAAATCCCTCGGATACATGGGAGCTATCACAAAAACTACATTTTACACAATAAGGTATTACTTACAGTGCATAAACAGAACAATTGAAATATCTTAAAATCCAGTGAATACAGTTAACATAACATTGAATGAAAACACAACACATAAGGAACTTTACGATGGCATGTAGGATATAATTTTTTGGACTTATTCACTGATATAGAACATTTACTACACTACGGTACATGGTTCTACCATGTCACATACTTTAGTACACACCCTTGTGTGGAACATGGATGGAGATACCATAGAAAATAAGTTACACATGTTTATGTACAATAGTAATAGTAATATTTACACAGTAACTTCTGCAATGCTCCCTTGTTCCATATATCTTTTATTATATTATATATATATATATATACAGATGTCGCCTTTAAGACTGATCGTGTTTTCCCGCAAGAGGCTGCAATTTAGCGTGCGGCGTGCCGCGACTTGACGGAGGCAACATTAAGGAATTTAAAATAAATGTGTTGTGCTTCACTGAATATCCGCCAGATGGCGCATGGAAGGACTTTATCTAAAAGCCGGACAAAGTACAAATTAATTGTGTATAAGGTTAACCGTTAACCTAAAACAATATTGTTTCCAATGCTGTAGCAAACATGAATTTTATTTTGTTTTACAACAGATATTTCATAATGAACATGTGTATATGTGCTTCATGTTATTTTCATAATGATGAAATGAGATGCCCAAATTCGTGCTTTAAAAGTTTCTTATGTAGTTTTTGTAATGTCTTAACAGGTACAAAATAATGAAAGACATGGCCATGCCGCGGTTTAAATGGTCTTGAAATTAATAAAATTTCCTGATAGTAGGCTATCTGATAGTGTTAACTATGCGAATGTCCTGATTCGTGAATAGGCCAACATGTCTTATTATCATGTAAAAATGTGTCGCCATCATCAGAAGACATGAATTAACAATGTGTATGTGTTTGTATGTGCATATATTATATAAGTATGTGTTTGTGTGTGTGTCTCTTATGTAACATTCATATAAAATGCAATTCATGATAAGTCTATGTTGTTAAAGTATTTGTGAATATGTATGTAACGACGCGGCTCGTGCGAGAGGTGGAGCCGCGCATAAACTGTTCAGAACGGGCCGGGTCGTGTCACCGTTTATGTTTGCTGCACGACTGCTCCTCAACCCTGTCTCCTTATTCTCCTGTCCAGAGCTGATCTAGCCACCTTGGTCGGGGTAAGGCCGGCAAAACCGGCGCCTGCGGTATAGGCCGAGCTAAGAGCGCGGGACGCGTTCTTCATGCAAAATAGAGATTGTAGTTATTTCGTTTGAGAATCACTTGCTTGGGTGTATGTGTGTAAATACGTACCAGACCACGGGAGAGGAGCCATGAGAAAACCTGCTTTCTTTGCGTCCTTTCAACCCCAAGCAGACATGACAAAAATGTTTAATATGAATAATATTGATCTTAGCTGGATGGTCTAATTCTTAAAACTGTTTAACCTAAAGAAAGACTTAACACACTATAACTAGAGTATTTACAAAACTGAAAGGGTATCTTATGAATAATAAAAAACAACAACTCAAAAAGATCATATTCATTGATTAATTTTCTGTACCGCTTTATCCTTATATACATGGTCGCAGGGGCCTGGAGCCTATCCCAGGAAACTTAGGGCACAAGGCGGGGTACACCCTGGACAGGGTGCCAATCTATTGCAGGGCACACACACATACTCACATACACACACTCATTCACACACTACGGACAATTTGGAATGTCAATTAACCTAACCTACATGTCTTTGGAGTGTGGGAGGAAACCGGAGTACCCGGAGGAAACCCACCAAGCAGGGGGAGAACAAACGGGGAGAACAAACTCCATGCACACAGAGACAGGAATCGAGCCTGCCCCGGGAATCGAACCCGGACCCTGGCAGTGCAAGGTGACAGTGCTAACCACTAAACCACCGTGCCGCCAAAGATCATATTATGTTTTTATATATTTTTTAGATTTGGTAGGTTTTTTTTTTTATAGTAAATGAACAGCGCTCTTCTCTCCAATCCACTCCTAAACCACAGTCTCCTATTTCCCTGTGCGTGCGCTGCAACCTGTGAATGAATACACGCAGCGGAGACATGAGCGAAATATAATATCGGTTTAAATGGTCTTACGTTATTTAAAACGTAAAAATGTGTCGCCATCATAAATAGACCTGAATTAACTATATATATGCTGGACATAAACAGCAAAAAACATGATGAAAAGCAATATAGTGCTTAGGGCTTTTCATCATGTTTTTTGCTGTTTGTGTCCAGCATTGAATAATTATTTCATCCATTATTTGATCGCGGCTGGGAATAAGAGCTGGAATGTGATTGTGAATTTAGAGAGAGAGAGAGAGAGAGAGAGAGAGAGAGAGATGTGTTTTGTTGGCAAAAAACATTTTAGGCAGAGACGTCTACTCGGCCTTGATAATTTGTTTTAAAACCCCCAATTCTACGAATTTCCCCATCAGTGAAACCTATCATGAATGAAAGGTGAGAAGAGGCATTACAGTGGGGGTTCTGTGGGTCTCCAAACTCAGAACGCTACGTGTCAGCCGATAACTGCTCCTTTGATCTTCTGGTTACAGCGGGGCGCAGACTGCTGATGAGCGTATAGTAGCCTGTACAAGCCAAGCTCTTCCCCAAAAAATAATATGAATGTCTGCAACGATCACTAACCATTAAAATGTTTTTTTTTTGTAATTAAACACGAATAAGTATATTTTCTTTACACATAATATTTTCATTATATATACACGGGCATCGCTAGGCCATTTTTAGGGGGGCTTTAGTCCATCGTCCCCTTTAAATTTATTTAAAGTATTTTTCATATTTTTTATGTCTGCCAGTTTCCAACAAAAAGCAGCAGTATTGTCAAAGAATTAACAGATAAATATTTAATATTATTGGCACCCACACAGTTTATTCCATTGTCCAGCCTCATAGGTGTGTTGTTTATATTGCTAATCAATGTAAGTTTAAAGTTATATGCTGTTTTCTGGTTAAATTTTTCTGTTTGTACGTGTACATAGAAAAAAAGTTTATACGGTAAACACACACATATATTCATATATATATATATATATATATATATATATATATATATATATATATATATATATATATACGTGCTTAATTAAATTCTTAAATCATCGTGATCACCCATGCACTGAAAAAAAAGAACTTGTAAGATTTACTTGATAAAATCCTCAATTACTTGATAACAATTTGCACACATAGTGTAGATGCGGTCATATTATTTCACCAGTTTTGACGCGTAGCTCTGGTTTAAAGTTTCACTCACACAACAGAATTCCAATCTCTTTGTCTCTTGTAGTTTATTTTGTCAGCATCAACGAATCAACACTTCATACAGTCGTCTTGAGTAAATCCACTGTGATTACAACATCAGTTGCTGCATCTTGCAAATTTCTGACTTTTACAACAACCTACTTGCTGTATCTTATAAATTACAGTCTTAGCTTACGTATATAACAACACTCTTGTTGTATATCTCTACTTACGGGAGCTTACGGTTATGATTTTTAAATATGACCGTTAGATACGTTGGTCAGGAAACTCCTGAAGTCAGATGCAGACACACTTTCAGTCACAAACTGCTGTGAAAAAAATACAGAGATAGATATTCAATTAAAATTCATGATACTTAATTTAGCAAATGAACAATATTTATACTTTGTTCCTCTCGCTTCACAACTCATGAGAACAGACCGAAACCAGAACCGAACCGGAGATTAAGGAAAAAGTGAGAAGCAAGAATCATGTGTGGAAAGATTAAGCATGCAAGGTCACAGGATGACTCTACTTCTTTTTCTTGTCTGTAATGCGATTTAGACAAATTAGAGCTGCTGTCAATACTGTATGAACATATGTACAGGTTCTTTACAGTTGAAATTTAACTTGTAACTTATTAATAAAATTCGTATTCAGAAAAAAACGTTTATTGCTAGTGCTCTTTTACCATTTAATGCTTTAACACACACGACTCAGTTTGTTCAGAAATGGCATCTCACTGGCGAGCCTTTCTTTGAACACGCCGTTTTCACGAGGGGTGGGGGTAAGAAACACACATCTCGGTTTATTAATCCGCGCGCTCGGTTCGTTATTATTTTATTAATTTCTTTATTTCTTTATTTATTTACCACAGGACCCCTAGGTTCAGGTTTTTACACGAAAATGGTGTTTTGTGAATATCCACACTATTAAAAACAGAAATATTGCTAATTGTACGTCCTGAGATTAAGATGAACATTAATTGGGAGTCATGAAAGCGAGAATCACATCCAAAACAGAAAGCTAAACTTACCTCGAACATGACAAACTCCAGCCACGCCGTGTAGTACCTCCGTGACGATTCCCAACCGACTGATCCACAGCGCGGGTACAGCTTTTCCAAACACGCATGCGCGGTTTAAATTAAAATTTTCGGCTTCAGTAGATACTTCAGACTGAGACACGACTGCCCCCTACAGGTAATGAAGGGCATTTTCACAGCTTGCCACGACCTGGGATCCCTTTTCTCAAAACTTTCATATGTTTCTCCTTTACCAACTCCAGACTAAATGGTCCTCCTGCTTATGGTCACATTCAAGCACTGTTTATATAGAATATGCGCATTAATTGCCGCCAGGTCAAGAGGTTGTAAAACAGAGCCACAGGCGAGTGCCGGGTGCCTCCCTTTACTGAATACAGTTGCGCCATTTGATCCATACCATCAACGCCAACTTTAGTGCTGTTGTAGTAGGAAATTGTTTCAGGCAGTTTCTTTTCGCCATTATCAGTTGAAACTGCCTGATGCATTGTGCTCATAACGCATACATTTTTCTTTCATTTTGCCTGGTAAAACATGAGCGTTATATTTCTTCCTTTCCCCAGGAAAGGCTCCACAATACCATTACAACAGCGTCTGATAACCGCTGACCAGCCGCCCTACTGACGTCTTTCCCTAGACAGGGCTTTAGTAGGGAACCCCCACCCCCAGCCCCAGCCCACACACTTAGCACTCTGTTCACATGCAGGATTTCAGTCATCAACTTGCACTTCCAGCAGACCTCATTGTCCTCTTGTCTAGAGAATGAATCTTATTGAACATGGTTGTTTTTAAACGCCTTTACTGTATGTAAATAAATAAATAAATGAATAAATAACTAGCTTGAATGGAGCAACAACATTCTTTAACGACCATAATTGTAATATATATGTACATATCATAAATAAAAAATACTTATGTTTTAAATTAATCCAATGAGCACAAAAATATGACAAAATGGTCATCTCTAAGCTTTTATTTTTGATCATATTGATTCAGTGTATCCACGCTGTAAAGTGTAAATGTGTAAATTTAACTAAGGTAAAGGAAGCATGTCTTGAAACATAATGTAATATTGCAGATCAAACATATTGATCTTTTATTGTTGCGGGGGACTTTAACCACTCAAACTTAAAGACAGTACTCCCTAAATTTCACCAGAACATTTTCTGTCTGTAAGGATTTCTTGTTTTTGCTAGACCCCGTCTAGTCAGTGCTCAGCCTTGTATTTTGCTTCCCGCCTGGTACCAGGGAACCCCTCAATAATACAAAAGTCCGTGCTCAGTGAGACGTTCCTGTCATGTCTGCTCCTCTATAATAGTACACACACACAGGAACGCAGGTGCAGGAAATCAGGTTACTTTTATTGAAAGTCCCGGTTTTGACTTGAACAACTTAGATACTCTTCTTTTATGTAACTTAAAAGATAACTGTCGCCTCTCCAGGGGCGGTCTGCAGGCGGAAACTCAAGAACACAACATAAAATACACAGTATTAACCCTTGGAAGGACTGTGACGAGGAATCAAACCGGGAATTGTCCAAAAACGCGTGAAGCGTCTCGCTTCCGCTGCCTCGCCTGCAGATACCGCTTTACACCTGAGAGAGAGAGAGAGATGAGACACATAGGGTTAGTATACGGGGTTTGCACAACGGTGACCAGACAATGTGGTGTGGGTTCGGCTGGGTTAAATAGTGAGACACACAAGGGTAGACAGGTGAATTCACTTTCGTGTTAATGACTGACAATGACATACGTAGACACACTAGGGGGAGACAAAGGCTACGGCTCAGTAATCCGGTGAACCCGATCTCCGGGGCTGGGGCAGATCGGATGTTACATTACCCCCCCTCCCAGGACCGGCTTCCTGAAAGAGAGGTGGGCGCTCCCCACTAGGTACCGAAGGGGGTCGGGACCCACCGGCCTGATGGAATTGCCGGCGAGCGGGTCGGCCAGGCGGTCGTGGCGCAGGACGATCCGGTCGAGCTTGATGGAACTCGAATATGAGTTCTGGGCTCAGGATGTCCTTTGCCGGGACCCAGCTGCGTTCCTCCGGCCCATACCCCTCCCACTCCACCAGGTACTGAAGGGAGGCCCCTCGCCTTCGGGAGTCCAGCAGTTGCTGGACTCTAAATGCAGGAGCGCCCTCGATCTCCACAGCCCCAGGGAGTGAAGGGTCTACGACACCTCCGTCTAGTGGTCCCCGCATCACTGGCCTGAGAAGAGAGATGTGAAAGACAGGGTTAATGCGCATGTGTGAAGGGAGTTGCAATTTAAAAGAAACAGGGTTGATTTGGGAGATTATAGGGAAGGGACCGATGAATCTGGGGGAGAGCTTACGGCAGGGGAGGTTGAGAGAGAGGTCCTTTGTCGAGAGCCAAACCCGATCTCCTACCTGGAGCGGAGGACTTTCCCTTCGCCGCCTATCGGCGAATTTTTTGAACCGGCGAACTGCTTTGGAGATACTGTCATGCGCCCCCTCCCATACTTTTTCCGCTTTCTTAAACCACTCATCCACCATGGGGATATTGGTGGGAGTGGCATCCCAAGGACATAGCGGTTGCTGATGTCCGAGCACACATTGGAACGGCGTTAGGCCGGTTGAGGAGTGTCTTAGTGAGTTTTGCGCATATTCCGCCCAGAATAAACAGTCCGCCCATTCATGTTGCCGACTACTACAATATGCGCGGAGGAATTTCCCGAGATCCTGGACAGTCCGCTCTGCCTGCCCATTAGACTCCGGGTGATAGCCTGACGTTAGACTAACAGTGGTCCCCAATTTCTGGAAAAAAGCTTTCCAGACTTTTGCGACAAATTGGGGACCACGATCGGAAACAATATCTTCCGGTATGCCGTAGTAGCGAAACACATTGTTGAATAGGGTTTCCGTCACCTGGGAGGCGGTTGGGAGGGCACAGAACGGGAAAAACCGGCAACCTTTTGAGAAGCGATCTACCACTACTAAGACTGTCGTGTACCCTTTGGACACTGGCAGGTCCGTCACAAAGTCCACCGCTAGGTGGGACCACGGTCTGTTAGGTGTAGGTAAGGGCATTAATTTTCCAACTGGCAACCCTCGAGGGCTCTTGGTGGTTGCACAGGTAGCGCAAGACGAAACGACTGTTTTCACTGATTCCCGCAGATTTGGCCACCAGAACCTAGGTTCTAGTAGTTGGCGTGTTCTTAGTTCGCCGGGATGCCCTGATGATAAATTAGTGTGTGCCTCGACTATCACTCGTTCACGTAGTGACTCTGGCACGTAGGTTCGATCCGGAGGACAGCCCGGCGGCACGGGTTCTGACCGTGTCGCTTGGGCTATCTCCGCATCGAGGTCCCACGTGATCGGTGCCACCACGAGCGACGGGGGCAGGATGGGTTCAGGCACCTGGGGTCGGTCCTGCGTCGCAAAGCAGCGGGATAACGCGTCCACTTTTAAATTCTTAGAGCCGGGGCGATAAGTAATAATAAAGTGGAACCCAGTGAAAAACAGTGCCCAGCGGGCTTGTCGGGGGTTTAGTCTTTTTGCTTGTTGGAGGTACTCCAAGTTCTTATGATCTGTGAGTACCGTGAATGGATGTTCCGACCCTTCCAACCAATGCCTCCACTCCTCTAATGCCGCCTTTATTGCAAGCAGTTCGCGATTTCCGATATCATAGTTGCATTCGGCAGGTGTCAGTTTTCGCGAGAAAAAAGCACAGGGGAATAACTTCTCCGGGTGGCCATGGCGCTGTGACAGTACCGCTCCGAGTCCTACCTCCGACGCATCGACCTCCACTACGAAGGGCTTGTTAGGGTCGGGAAGTTTTAATATAGGCGCGGATGTGAAAGCTTGTTTTAGGCGCTGAAACGCGACGCGTGCGTCCAGCGTGAACTGGTGTAATTTGCGCGGTTTACCCTTTAGTAAGCTAGTGAGCGGTGCTGCCAATGTACTATAGCCCCTAATAAAGCGCCTGTAAATATTGGCAAACCCGAGGAAGCTTTGTAGCGCCTTCACTGATGTCGGCTCCGGCCATTGGAGTACCGCTCTGACCTTGGCTTCGTCCATCTTGACCCCCAGTGGCCCTATGCGATAGCCCAGGAATGCAACCTCGGTCTTATGAAATTCACATTTCTCCGCCTTCACATAGAGCCCATGTTCCCTCAGTCGACGGAGGACGGCGGTCACATGACGAACGTGCTCTTCGTATGACCGAGAGTATATCAGGATTTCATCCAAATATACTATCACAAACCGGCTTAACATATGTCGGAGCACGTCATTCATGAACCCCTGAAACACCGCAGGCGCGTTCACCAGTCCATAAGCCATTACATTGTATTGATAATGACCTGATGTAGTGCTAAACGCTGTCTTCCACTCATCGCCCTTGCGAACACGAACGAGGTTATAAGCGCTGCGGAGGTCAAGTTTGGTAAAGATGGACGCGCCGCGGAGCAGATCGATCGCGGCTGGAACCAGGGGCAGCGGGTGCTTATATTTTACTGTAATGGTATTGAGCCCTCGATAATCAATACACGGCCGAAGGCCCCCGCCTTTTTTCTCGATAAAAAAGAACCCTGCCGATGCGGGCGACGTGGAGCGACTAATGAGCCTCTGCTGGAGAGCCTCTTTCACGTATTCCTCCATCGCCCGTGTTTCTGACACGGACAATGGGTAAATCCGTGAGCAGGGCGGTGCTTTCCCCGGCAGGAGGTCAATAGCGCAATCCCACGGGCGGTGAGGGGGAAGTCGTGCAGCTGCCCTGACACTAAATACGTCTTTAAACTTCACGTACTCTGATGGCACTAGGGTCGAAACTAGGGCGCTAGGACTTTCTACTGTGGTTGTTTGGACCATCAATGAGGATGGCATACAAAATTTTGCGCATCGGGGAGACCATGAAAGGATGCGCGCACCTGCCCAATCAAAATTTGGGTTATGGGAGCTAAGCCATGGGAGGCCGAGCACGACGGACTGACTCACCTGGGATATTACATAAAATTCTAACTCCTCAGTGTGAATCGGGAAAGTTAATCGTAGGGGCACGGAGATCATATTAACAGGCGATTGACTTAATGGGTTGCCATCGAGAGCGTTAATCACGATCGGGGTTGGAAGCTTCGACACTGGAGCGTGCAGCGAGGAAAGTAGAGAGAATGAAATAAAATTCCCAGCCGATCCCGAATCTATTAAGGGGGAAACAGAAATCACATGATTATTATAAGCCAATGTAGCATTCACACAAAATGACCGGTTGGTTCGTGGAGGTGTATGTGTTTTCTGAGTTCGTGGGGGTGTGTCCGTGTTTATGGTTTGGGAGAGGTGTTCGTGCGTGTGGTGGTTCTTACATTTACATTTAGGCATTTGGCAGATGCTTTTATCCAGAGCGACTTACATTTTTATCTCATTATACATCTGAGCAGTTGAGGGTTAAGGGTTAAGTTGCCCAACAGTGGCAACTTGGTGGTTGTGGGATTTGAACCTGGGATCTTCCGAACCGTAGTCCAATGCCTTAACCACTGAGCTACCCCTGGCCCTGGTTCTTGGACGTGTGTTCGTGCGGGTGGTTTGTGGGGGTGTGTCCGTGTTTACTTTTAAGAGCGGGCATTCTCGGATGAGATGCCCCCCCCCCCCACAGTACAGGCATAGTCCGGCCGTGATTCGGCGTCGTCTCTCCTGGGCCGACAACCTGGATGAGCCTACGTCCATAGGCTCTGTCGTTGGGGCTTCGCGTGGTGCTGGTGGGCTTCTGCTGGGGCGAGGGCGGTGGTGTAGCTCCACTCTGCTTCCTGCCGCCCGGGCGGGGGCCTGCCGTTTCTGACTGCGGAGGTGTTGGTCCAGCTTAATGGCGAGTTGGATGGTCTCATCCAAGTCCAACTCGGCATCTCGGCACGCCAACTCCAGCTGGATGTCTGGCTGGAGCCCGTCCCGGAAGCGGGCGAGAAGGCTTTTCTCACACCACTCACTCTCCGCAGCCAGGATTTTAAATCGCACGGCATACTCGGCGACGGTGGTTGACCCCTGCTTGATCCTCAGCAGTTGTTGCTCTCCTGTCCGGCCCTGGTCTGGGTGATCAAAGACGGCGTGGAACGCGCGGAGGAAGCGGATAAAATCGCTCATATCCCGACCCCCAGCACTCCACATAGCGGTGGCCCAGTCCATCGCTGCACCTGTGAGCTGTTGCGTAACAAAGCTAATCTTTTGTCTCTCATCGAGACCGGGATACTCTGCCAGGTACAGCTCACAGGCTAGGAGGAATCTTCTGCAGCCCTCTGGGTCACCCGCATACCTTTCGGGGGGGGCGGCTCGGGGTGGAGATCGGGATGCGTGTCTCTGCGGCGCAGGTGGGGGCGACTGTCTAGCCGCGATGTCACGGACGCTGTGGGCCAGGTCATTGATTGCCCTGGCCAGGCTGTCCATCTGTCCCTGCTGCCGTCTGATGTAATCCATCATAGGGACTGTGTTGTCGCGTGTAGGTGTTCCTGCTGCGTTCGGGTACGTGGTCTGGTCATCTGTCATGTCTGCTCCTCTATAATAGTACACACACACAGGAACGCAGGTGCAGGAAATCAGGTTACTTTTATTGAAAGTCCCGTTTTGACTTGAACAACTTAGATACTCTTCTTTTATGTAACTTAAAAGATAACTGTCGCCTCTCCAGGGGCGGTCTGCAGGCGGAAACTCAAGAACACAACATAAAATACACAGTATTAACCCTTGGAAGGACTGTGACAAGGAATCAAACCGGGAATTGTCCAAAAACGCGTGAAGCGTCTCGCTTCCGCTGCCTCGCCTGCAGATACCGCTTTACACCTGAGAGAGAGAGAGAGATGAGACACATAGGGTTAGTATACGGGGTTTGCACAACGGTGACCAGACAATGTGGTGTGGGTTCGGCTGGGTTAAATAGTGAGACACACAAGGGTAGACAGGTGAATTCACTTTCGTGTTAATGACTGACAATGACATACGTAGACACACTAGGGGGAGACAAAGGCTACGGCTCAGTAATGCGGTGAACCCGATCTCCGGGGCTGGGGCAGATCGGATGTTACAGTTCCAAGTTTATTGTGGGATACAGCAGTATATATACGCACACACACACAAAGAACCAAAGAAATGGTGGGTGCAGAAGTGTTTACATCTGGTCAGGAATGTTTAGAAAAGATAAGGTAAAGAAGAACATAAAATTGGGAGTCGCTCTGCATTTACGAGCGTTTAACAGTTTTACGACCTTTAACATAAACTACTATAGGATGTGTTTATTGAAAGTGCAGCTTGTGTCGAGGTAAGAGAAAGAAGTAACATTCTGTTCTCACGCACACAGAATATCATAAAACATACTAAAAATCAAATATTCCCTACAGTTCCCCCCTTTTATTCATAAGAAACATCGTTGAATAAAACTCAGAACTTTCAAGAAGTCGCCGGCGGATAATAGGTCATCAGACGCGGCGCAGGAACATAACCTGAAACAGGCGAGTGCCGGGTGCCTCCCTTTACTGAATACTGTTGCGCCATTTGATCCATAACATCAACGCCAACTTTAGTGCTGTTGTAGTAGGAAATTGTTTCAGGCAGTTTCTTTTCGCCATTATCAGTTGAAACTGCCTGATGCATTGTGCTCATAACGCATACATTTTTCTTTCGTTTTGCCTGGTAAATCATGAGCGTTATATTTCTTCCTTTCCCCAGGAAAGGCTCCACAATACCATTACAACAGTGTCTGATAACCGCTGACCAGCCGCCCTACTGACGTCTTTCCCTAGACAGGGCTTTAGTAGGGAACCCCCAGCCCCAGCCCACACACTTAGCACTCTGTTCACATGCAGGATTTCAGTCATCAACTTGCACTTCCAGCAGACCTCATTGTCCTCTTGTCTAGAGAATGAATCTTATTGAACATGGTTGTTTTTAAACGCCTTTACTGTATGTAAATAAATAAATAAATGAATAAATAACTAGCTTGAATGGAGCAACAACATTCTTTAACGACCATAATTGTAATATATATGTACATATCATAAATAAAAAATACTTATGTTTTAAATTAATCCAATGAGCACAAAAATATGACAAAATGGTCATCTCTAAGCTTTTATTTTTTATTGATCATATTGATTCAGTGTATCCACGCTGTAAAGTGTAAATGTGTAAATTTAACTAAGGTAAAGGAAGCATGTCTTGAAACATAATGTAATATTGCAGATCAAACATATTGATCTTTTATTGTTGCGGGGGACTTTAACCACTCAAACTTAAAGACAGTACTCCCTAAATTTCACCAGAACATTTTCTGTCTGTAAGGATTTCTTGTTTTTGCTAGACCCCGTCTAGTCAGTGCTCAGCCTTGTATTTTGCTTCCCGCCTGGTACCAGGGAACCCCTCAATAATACAAAAGTCCGTGCTCAGTGAGACGTTCCAAGTTTATTGTGGGAGACAGCAGTATATATACGCACACACACACAAAGAACCAAAGAAAGGGTGGGTGCAGAAGTGTTTACATCTGGTCAGGAATGTTTAGAAAAGATAAGGTAAAGAAGAACATAAAATTGGGAGTAGCTCTGCATTTACGAGCGTTTAACAGTTTTACAACCTTTAACATAAACTACTATAGGATGTGTTTATTGAAAGTGCAGCTTGTGTCGAGGTAAGAGAAAGAAGTAACATTCTGTTCTCACGCACACAGAATATTATAAAACATACTAAAAATCAAATATTCCCTACAGTTACCCCCCTTTTATTCATAAGAAACATCGTTGAATAAAACTCAGAACTTTCAAGAAGTCGCCGGCGGATAATAGGTCATCAGACGCGGTGCAGGAACATAACCTGAAACATACTTATACAAAAGATTTTGCACACAGCAAAGAATGCATGGACCTAAAAGACACAACAACAATAAAATAAACAAAACCGGTACGACAAGAGAGAGATAAGGAGCCCATTGTCCAAACAGAGTATACCAAACTCCCCAGCCTACTTGACCCTTCTCATCATCCTTTAACTGAGAAGCAACCTCGCGCATCTTTTCCAAAACAGTAGAAATTTTTCCATGTTCATCATCATTAGCTGGGATGTATGTACAACAACTATCACCTACCATAGCACAAACACCCCCCTTCTCGGCGAGGATTAGATCAAGGGCCATTCTATTCTGTACCGTGGTCAGTCGAAGAGCAGTTAATTCACCTTTAATACCTTCAACAGCAATATTGGTGGCATTAACAAAAGTAGCTAACCTGTAATGTGTTACCTCAATCTGATTCCATAACTGAGTCACACCATACTGAGGGAAAAAAGCATGCCAAAATTTAACCGCTTTAATCTGTAACTGATGATCAGGGGGAGGGAATGGATCACTATCTCGCTTAAGGCGAGCATGATGTTGGGTTCCACGTGGGTTTCGTGTGACCAGTGTAAAAGAACCTCTAAATTGAGAAGGGGCACAAACTCCTGCCCAGTTAGCGGGGAGGAAAATGTAAACAGCCTTATCACAAACCCAATACCAATCTGAATAGTGATTAATGGTCCCACGTGGGCTATGGTGAATTAATGAGGAATTACCTTCAGGACAAGAACCATCTGGAGAATAGGGAAAATATGCTTCACTACACATATCTAGATGCGTGTTTCCAAGAAATACAGAACCGTTTCCCATGAAGCAGTAAGGATATTTAAAGTTGGGCAAGGTGAAGACCTGGAAAGCAGTGACGAGAGATCTTTTCCTCGTGCTGAAGAGGAGAAGACTAATATCTAAAGCGGTAAGTGAATAAGCACAAGGGTTTGAGGAATTATGATCGTAGTGCATCAGCCTGCACCACCAGTCAGACCCTGTTTGATTCAAGAATAGGCTATGTGTTAGGTGAGAGCTACAGTGGGAGCCACGTCAAACAGCCGCCTGGAGCATGACTGCTCCGTGGCAGATCCATGAAGGGTTAATGCAGGCTTCGTGCATGGAATGTGATCCCCCGCGATGACGCAGTTAACGATGCCCCGCCCCATAAACGCCCCCATGCACTTTCTAAAAAGATGGTTGCAATGCCGTATAATTCCGCCAGATGGAGCATTGACTGGCACAGTTAACTGCACTGTCCAGGAAGGTCAATACCGTATCTTTAATATACAGACAGTTCTTGCATTGTCAACATAGTTTCATAAATAGATGAAAAAACAACAACAACAAACCGATTAATAAAACAGATCTGTTAAATCACTCAATACACAACCCATGATGATTATGCTATTTATTATTTAATAATGAATTAATAAAATTAGTTAGTGAAATATTTTTTAAGACATCCTGAAATGATCCTTAAAGACACGGTAGCGGCTGTAATTTGTCTATACCGATCATTGTAGGTACGGAATAAAAACGCGGGCTATGTACAGTATTTTACATTACTGTGTATTTTACCCCGTTCCATTTAATATACTGATAGATAATATTTTGCTGCAAAGTAAAGCTCAAAATGTAACGTCTGCTTGGGTTTGTTTTCGTTATATTTTTGATGATGTTTTCGCTGATTTTTTCACTGATAGTCTACAAGTGGCATAAGAAAGGCAATTAACGCCGCATGCAACCTGGAATAAATATCTGCCCATATGGAATCATGCATAATGCTCCCCCGTCAAAAGATCTGATGGGGCATTAATCACTTATCACAACTGTGAATGGATGCGGCAGCAGAGACACATTAAATCCCCATAAACACTTGGAAACAATAGTAAAAAAAAAAGTTCCAGAGGGTTAGCGCCTGTTATACTAATGTATTTTTACTGATTTTTTTTTACTGCTTATATTTCGTTGGGTTTTACGCAATTTCATGTGTGTGTGTGTGTGCGCGCACGAGAGAGAGGATACTCTGACAAGACCAACTTCCGCGTGGCTCCCGTGGCGCAATCGGTTAGCGCGTGACACTTATAAAGCGGTCCAGGTGAAGCAATGCTGAGTTCGAGTCTCACCTAAAGCACCCAAAGCATTTTACTGCATATCGCGCTGTGTATGTGACAAATCAAATTTGAATTTGAAAGTAAAGCTTAAAATGTAACTTCTGCTTGGGTTTGTTTTCGTTATATTTTTGATGTTTTCGCTGAAAGTCAAATTGGCATAACAAATTGATTAATTGCGCATAATATCTGGAACAAATATCTGTCCATACGGATCAGTGTGTCTTTAGTCATTTAACCAGCATAATGTCCCACATTAAAGATCTGATGGGGCACAAATCACTTATCACAACGGTGTATAGATGCAGCAGCAGAGACAGATTTAATCCCCATAAACATTCACACTTAAAAACAAAACTAACAGAAGTAAACAGTTCTAGAGTGTTAGTGCCTGTTATCACAGGACAGGAATCACCTACAGGATACTACTGTATTTTACTGCTCATATTTTTTACCCTAGTTTCATTTGGTTTTACGCGATTTCATGTATTATTTGTGTGTGTCTGTGTGTGTACAGTGTGTCTGTGTGTGTGAGTGCGAGAGATAGCGTGAGAGCGCGTGCGCGAGAGAGGGCTTTCATGCTGATTTATCCAAGGTTACTAAAACCTGGCTTACTACCTATAAAAAATATTTCAATTTAACTCATGGGTCTCAATCACAGATGACACGACAAATTATATACTCTGAAACGTTCATTTGAACATTTAAAAATATATACAAAAACATGAATACTAATGTTATCATGGTGTAAATTATTAACATTAGGTTAGGTCCTGCCCTTAATTAATTCATATTATAATTACTTTTACATAGTATAGTTACTGGACTGACATGACCAAAACTAGCTATTTGATTTAGCCTTTCTAAAATCAACCCATATATCATTTATAATCAGAAAACATAAAACATATTATGATCTGTTCAACAGCCCATCTGTTTTAATTTAGTTTGTATTTTTTATTATTCATAAGACAACCTTTCAATTTTGTAAATATTTTAGTTATAGTGTGTTAAGTCTTACTTTAGGTTAAACGTTTTTGAGAATTTGACCATCCAGCTTAGATAAATGTTATGTCATTGATTGATAAAATCTGGATTAAGGATATTATATAATTATATATATATATATATATATATATATATATATATATATATATATATATTTTTTTTTTTAGTTTCCCCCTGAGGGATTGCCACCTTATTGTGGTCAGGGGGTTTGCGTGCCTCAACACAATTCAGCAAATACAATACTGTTACTATACAGTAAGGCCAGGTAAAAACAGTGCTCGAACATGATGCCCCCCTCCCCCCACCCCGTGTTGTCTGGTCTAGAACGGCGCTGCCTCTGACCGTCTTTTGTCTTGTAAATGAGTATTCTCACTCACCTTCCAATCCAGCGCACACACTCTGTTTGTACTGTCAACTGTACTGTAACTGTGTTTGCTAGGGCACTTGGTTATACACAGTACTTTAATGTATGGAACACTTACTTAACTTACTGGTTTGGTTTAAACATCGCTTATTACCTTATTCAGCAAAATAAATTCATTATTAACGTATTGAAGTATTTTAGTTAAGGACAAAAACTGTGCTTATGTTTAGAACTGCTGAACAGCCGAAAACACACACACACCCATCCCCCCGCCAAAAACACACACGCACACACAGAGCAATTAACACCATGTTCTACTCAGGAGTGGAAGGTGAGAAACCTCAATGGAGAATACCAAGTTTGTCGTTGCTCTTTTGGAGTTCTTAAAACCCAAAACATTTATTTATACTGAGAAAAAATTATTATGGGTCACAATCACAAACACAAATACATATAATCAAGTGTTTAACTGGTTTCATTTGTTTCTATGATCAATAATAATTATTATTATTTTCAGCCCAACTCTTTGACTATTTAAAACAAAGTTGTGTCCCATTTTTTGCCCATTGAAGTTGTTGGTTCAACTAAACAATTTTTAAATACCCAAACAATCCCCCAAAATTAAAACACGCAAAACATCACTTTAACAATTCAATTTATTTATTCTTCCAAAACTAGTCAAAGTTAAAACAGTAATTTATATAAAACAGATGAATACATGTTGTCTTTTTGCTTAAAGTTCATTAAACAACCCGGATACACCAGCTGCTTATAAGTCTCTATCTATAGTCCTTTTACATTAAAATATTAATTTTTCAAATATCAAAACTATTACATATTTGTTATTAATAATGTTATTACTTAACAGTTTAAGTCTTTGATTCCCCCCAAAGTATAGTATCAGACATTTTGCAGTTCTATGTTCAGAATATACAGTAGACCTGATCAAACATCATTCTAAAGCTGTCGGACTGTGACGTCATCCCTCCTACAGCTCCCGCAACAGCTTGTTCAGGCTCCTCCAGTCCTGTAGCTCCAAAAGTCCAACCGTCAGCCGTCTGACCCCCCAATCCTCAACAGCGGAGCTCTGCTTAAAGACAACAGGAGAATTTAGTCAAGACAAAGATAAATAAACTTCACAGAACATATAGTTCTAATAAAAATAAAATATATTAATAAACCTATTTACCACAGAGTGTGTAAAACACTGTTTTGGGGATTCTGTAATGTAAATAATCTGCCTGTGCTAATGTTAACCAGTGAACAGTGTTAGTGTTAACCAGTGAACAGTGTTAGTGTTAACCACTGACTGTCTGTATTATCGTCTGCATTAAATTAACCGGGAATTTACTTATGCGCTTCTCATACAAATAAGTTAAGCGATATAACACTCGTATATGAGCATTAGTTCATCCCTGAAGCCAAACTATAACTTACTGAAGCCCCTCACACACACACACACACACACACACACACACCCTCCTCCTCCTAACTGATAAACACTTCTGTGTTGTTATTCAGCTCGTTAACTAAGCGCTCGCGCTACCGCGGAAAGTGTGTAAAATATAAACCGGGTTATGAGCGTTACTAGCTCCTGTACAGCTCCCCTCAGTCTGTGTCCCTCATCAACTGCATCACATTATATTACAGTCACAGAAATAACCTGCAGATTAACTCTTAACCAGAGAATAAATAACCGCTGAATTTATCCAGACAACACGCGGTGAGATTCTCTCAGTATTTACAGAGAACACAAACACTCTTCATCGGGTAGTGCAGCTCTTGTAATAGGGACATTAATAGTATTGTCGAAGCTTGAGCATGTTTTTGAGTTAAAGTGGAGTGACATTGTGAGTGTGTGACACTGACAGTAAGCTGTAATATTAACTCCAGACTTGGTAAACAGATCATTAAGTTCTCTAAAGTCCCATCTGACCGCTGCTGGTGCTGCCAGTGATATTTAAAACGGCCAATAAAAAAACTAAACTGGGAAATAAACTGTAAACTACCCCAAACACATTTTATAAAATAAAACATCACTTACCACGAATAGTCCGTTAAGCCGTCATCTTCATCTCTATAGTTTGGCAGCGTCAGTTCGGCGGGGGTGGAGGCGGGTTGTTAAAATCAAGTGATTGCAACTCAGCGCAGCTGGCTTGTTTTAACGTGTTCTTGAGAACGAAGCGCCATCTAGTGGTGGCACCAGGTAAATGAATAAATTGGGCTTGAATGGGCGTGTTTACTGTGAAATCTTGACACGCCTTTCGGCCAGAAAAGGGAGGGGGGATTACGGCGTGCAAAGGCCATTCACACGCCATTCACACTTCAGCCACACTGTCGCGGCTATTTGGCGTGGCTCCCACTGTAATATACCGAGTAGCATTTCGACAGAAGGAACTAATACAAACTCGCGCAGCCATGGAAAGAGCTGATTCATTACCAGGTAAGGGTCTCAGTGACGTCTGTCCTACAGCAGAAGGGAAATGTTGGCACACATAACAAGAATCATTGGTATATTGCTTAGCGGTCCAATTAGCGAATCCCCAAAAAACATTATCATGTGGATGAGGTTGCACTATGTACAACAATCTCTCATTCAAGATTAAGAGGACAAAAAGAAACTTCATTCTAAGGCAGGAGAGGTTACCACCATACTCCAAGTGCTGTTCTATAAACTCTACAGAATAAAGTGTGACCAAAAGAATACACATAGATATAACAGGTTGAGTGTAAACCTGTGTGTGTGAAAAATCTTGTTCGCAATGTCAAACATATAAATAACTACTAGTGGTGAACTATTGCCTTTCTTGACGCTACAGTGCTCAGAGTGCGGGCACGCCCAATCTGCACTCGTCCCACCTTACGAGGTGCTAAGACACCACCAGGAATGGTAAACTAATAGCAATAGTGAAGTCGTCCCATGGCAACCCAAGACAATCCCTCTGTGTCACGTCACGGGTTGGTCATCACTGCAGCACGTCTTCAGTCTAGGAAACAACAAAATCACAGAGAAAGAAAGATAATAATACACAAACATTTATTCATCCTTTGATCTCACGCCGACAGGACATCTCTTCAGCCTAGTAGCAAGGATCCACTGTGGAAAAAGATCAGTTAGGACAGCAGTACGAGTAATTGCGATTATTTCTGCTGGTCCGTCATATTTACAATCTCCCAGTTTTCTGGGGGTCAAAGATTTTACCAGAACAGTATCTCCCACATTAAAAGGATGTGTGGGTTTTGTTGAGGGTATTGGAGTCACATTAGCAATTTGTTCATAATGTTTGTTCAGAGTATCTATTAGAGCAGCAGAATATTCAGCAATATGTACATCAAGATCAGTTGTTCCTATCGCGGGTTTACCTTTCCTCCATGGCACGGGAAAAGGTCTGCCAAATATAATTTCATGTGGTGACATGTGCACATCTTTTCTTGGTGTCATTCTCATTTCAGCTAGAACAGCAGGTAACAGATCAACCCAGGTTTTACTCCCCATAGTTTGCATTGCTTTAGTCAGTTTTTCTTTCAGTGTCCTATTTGTTCTTTCTACTATACCTGATGACTGTGGGTGATAAGGAATGTGAAAATGCCAGGACAGTGAACGATATTTACACAAATTCTGTGTTACCTGTGATGAAAAAGGTGTTCCTTTATCCGAGTCAATAGCATGAGGAACGCCATAACGAGGTATTATTTCTTTCGCTAAGACTCGGGTCACCACCTTTGCAATCTCTCGAGCACACGGGAAAGCTTCCACCCACCTTGAAAACTTGTCTACCAAAACCAGAAGATATTTGAATGGGCCACATGCAGGCATATGTGTAAAATCAATTTGCCACTCTGCAAACGGAGCAGTAGGTAACAGAAGACTTTCGTGTTTACCTAAACCCTTTGTCACATTATTCTGAGGAATCTATTGTTCCAAGCATGTTAGCTATGCAAAAGAGTTTTTTCATATCTTCCTTAACCCCCCTTCGTGCACGATGTGTAACACTGTGGAACTCACGCACGAGGAACGGAAGACAATGAGACGGCAGGCACAAACGGCCATCAGCACAATACCATAAACCATCAGAAGCAATGTAGGCACCCTGAGCTTGCCAAAAAGAAGAATCATTCGGCATGGCTGAAGCTTGCAAAGACAATAAATCTACATCGGGAATCAAAGAGCTAGCAAGAAAAGATGTATTGATCAAATCAGAACCAGAATCAGGAAAGAAAATCTGTTTTTGAGCTGCTTTTTTAGCAATACGATCAGCTAGCGAATTCCCTCGCACTTCCATAGAGTCACCAGAAGAATGAGCCTTAGTTTTTACAATAGCGAGAGTACCAGGTAGATGGCATGCGTCTATTAAATCCTGGACAAGGGAAGAATGAGAAATTAGCTTACCCTCAGCAGAACGAAAACCCCTGGATTGCCAGATGCGGCCAAAGTCGTGAGCGATACCAAAAGCGTAACGAGAATCAGTGTATATAGTGACATCTTTTCCTTCAGAAAGAACACACGCACGAGTTAGAGCAAAAAGTTCAGCTGCCTGAGCAGATGAGAAAGGGAGAGAGTAAGCTTCAATGGTTATATCTGGCAGTGCACACACAGAATAACCACAGAGAAATTTCCCATCATATGGTTTTGAACAGGAACTGTCACGAACGCAGGCAGAACGATATGAATCCAAGTGCGGATACTGACTATATAGAGATGTGGGGGGCGTGGTCGGGGGCGTGAGCAAGGGTCGAATGCCGTGAGTCCGTCAGCGAAGCGTCCAAAGCAAAAACACGAGACGAGAGCCGTAGTCAAAAAGAGGAAGCGTAAGGTCAAAACCGGGAAATCAAAAGGGCAGGCGAACAATCCAAATCGGCAAGCAGAAAATCAAAAACGAGAAAAAACAAAGCGAGGTCGTAACATGAAAGCAGAGAAAAGAAAACGCGAGAGAATCGAGGTATAACACACACAATAATCCAGCGATCTGAGCAGCGCGCCGCGCATGCTTAAATCGCTGGAGTAATCAGTCATGGAATGAGAAACAGCTGAGCAGACGGGGCGGAAACGGGGGCGTGAGAGCGCACGTGACGGCTAGACAAAAACATGAGCGCATGGGGGAGTGACAGCGTGTGAAAAAACGGCCGACAGACCGTGACTCGTGACAGGAACCATCTACAAACAAAGTGTCACCAGTTGTTAATGGAGTAGAAGATAGATCAGGACGTATACTAGTGGAGTGAATAATCTCTGAACAACAGTCATGATCTGTGTCTATTAGCGTGTCGTCCTGTGCATTGATCAAGCGTGCCAGAGCATATCCGAGGGTGTCAAAAGAAGAGGTGGTTTTTATCTCTAAGTTACTTGTAGAACACAGGATAATCTCATACCCAGACCGTCTCTGAGCCGTCATGTGTTGTGTTTGAATGTTCTGCAGCACTTGTTTAACCTGATGTGGAGAATACAAAATTAAAGGATTAGCGAGAACAATCTTTTCAGCATCTTGTACCATCACCGCACAGGCGGCCACAGCCCTGAGACAGGCAGGCAAACCTTGTGCCACAGCATCTAAAGTTTTAGATAAGAAAGCACATCAGGCACAACAGGTGCTACGGGGATAATTATGTCATTTATTTTTCTCAAATCTTGTGTAAATCTCCACGTACCATTAGGTTTCAGTACTGGATTAACAGGTGTGTTATAAGAACTTACACATGGTTTAATAACACCCTGCTTGAGCAATGAGCTTAAAATTTCATCTATTCCTGAGGCCTTGGCCTCGGAGAGTGGATATTGTTTGATGTACACAGGTTGCAAATGTTTTAATTTATCTTCATAAGGAACACAGTGTACTAACCCCACCTCATCCTTATGTTCAGCCCACAGGCTCGGCACACATTGAAGGGCAGCAGGAATAGAGCTGTTCTGTGAAGAAAGGAAACAATTATTTACACGCATATTTGTGAGGTGGGAAAAAGGAACTGAATCAGGCACTTCAACAGTGAGTTTTGCGCCAGAAAAAGTCAAGGACATGTGTAATCTGCTCATTAAATCGCGTCCTAGCAGATTAAAAGGACAATCAGGCATACAGACAAAACGATGAGAGAGATGAATTCCCTTATCTAAAGGACATGTTACAGTTACCTGAGGAGTGAAATAATTTCGTTGAGCAACCCCTTCAATTCCCACAGAGCTGATACTTTTATTCGAGAGCGGTCCCTCATAATCACGACCTAAAGACGACATTGTAGCTCCCTTATCCACCAAAAAAGAGAATACAGAACCATCTATACACAATTCTATAAAGGGCAACTCATTAACCTGAGGTGACTCGAAAGTACAAAGTAACATCGCGGGGCTGGAACTCTGCGGGCATCCCTATGCATCATATGCTCCTACCTGCATCCCTGAGAAGGGATTGGGTCTATATTGCTGCTGCTGTTGTTGTGGTTGTACTCGCTGTGGTGGCTGCTGTGAAGGATTAGGAGAAAACACCTTATTAGCACCATGCCACTGATCATCATTCAATCGATTGTACACATTCTGTCCACTACGTCCCTCATCAAGGGCCTTCGTGCGACATTCACGAGCCCAATGACCTTCTTTATAACAATAATAACAATAACCAGATCTACGGGGTGCACTCTGAGCCTGCAGACCTCCTCTACCTCTTCCACGGCCTCCTCGGCCTCCTCTACCCCCCTTTTTTCCACCTCTGTGTCCTTCACTCTCCACAAACAAACATGCCACTTGTCTGTTTTCTAAAATACCGTCTCCTTCCAGTGTTCTCACACGCTCACCTAATTTTTTAATAGTCGTTGTAGAACGGTCTGACAATTGAAACTTTAAAATCTTCATGATTTCTGGTCGACAATTATTCAAGAAGGGGGTAAGGAAAAGTGGGTTAGGGTTTTCTTCAGGGAGGGGCATACCACCCAAAAGGGTCCAGGTCTCTCGAAACCTCTCGAGAAACCTGGATGTGGTCTCACTCTTTTCTTGTTTACAATTAGTTACCTGTGACAGATCCTGACTAGCTTGTTGACGTGCAAGAAGATAAGTAGTTAGCTCATCTTTTAAAAGTTTCATAGCCTCATTAGAATTACCCCAAAGAAAATCATATTCCTTCTTTTTTCGTCTCCCCCCTCCCTCTACGTCTTCATGTTTCACCACTACAGTCCATCTGTCTTTTTCAGAATCTAAACATTTTACCGTCTTTATCAAATCAGCCTCATCGTACCCATCTCCCAAAACCGATTGCAAAATAAAGCGATAATCCGCACCCACGAGCTGACAGTGCCTGGAAGCCTTTATCAGCATATCAACAAAATGCAAAGGTTTGTTGGGGGAAGGGAGCATCTTAATAATGTCCTTCAGCGTGCTTACGGATGGTGGAAGGATTTTTGGACCCTTTGGTCCCATAGAGAAAACAAGCGCAGTGTTTTCTTGTCGAGGTTTGGGGCGAGAGCTCTCATCCGGACCTTCATCGTCCGAGTTATCAAAATCCTCACCATCAGTATTCTCGGGATCATCCGAAAGATGGCTGTCAGGGGTTCGTCCTGACACCTTCTTGGGAGTCTTTCCCTTTCCTGAGGCACACACTTCCGACGAAGGTGAGCACGGTTTTGTGGGTACGGGAGAGACAGGCACAGATGGGCAGCTCACAAAAGGATTAGTGGGATTCAAATTAGGATAAATTTTCTCAATTATTTGTTGGTTAGATGCTGATGTTTCTATGTCAACATGATATGGAGGAGGGATCGGAAAGGTTGAATGAACTGGCGGCTTGAATTTAGTTTCGGATGTGACCTTTGGAATCTTTTTCTTCTGTATTTTAGTTTCTTTTATGTCTAAGTATTTATCCCAAAGAGCTTTCATTTCTACCCATTTTTGATAACATGAACCCATGTAAGGATAATCCCATCCTGGGTCACCCATACCCTCATATATCTGAGAGTAAGCAAAGGCTAGATATTCAGGCTTAAAAGTACCTCCGCGTGGATAGGTTAAAAATTGAAATTGTGGTTCAGTCCACCCTGATAAATTATCAAGCCAAGGTGTGGTAAAATAAGTGAGTCCACACCTATTCATCCAGTCGCGCGGAACCTCTTCTGGGTCCGGCTTTGGATAAGTAGTTGTGTTCTTATTACCCATTTTATAAATGTGAATTAACCCGCGACAGAAAGAACCAATATCTTCAACAAAAAACACACAATACAACAACAAAAGACAACAAAAAGAGCTCAACAAAGACAAAAAAAAGAGCGGGCAACAGAATACAGCTTCCACACTATGCTTCAGTTCAAGGAACTTTTCAGAAGCGAGCGCGCGCTTTACTGGTGTAAAAGCCACAAGACAATCCTCCCCCGTACTATATATGGTCCAGATACCAAAAACCAGGGAGCGTGCTTGCTCTATCCTTATAGAGAAAAATAAAAAGCACTCACCTGATTAGAGGTATCCCGGACAGAGCCCCCAAATTGTAAGGATTTCTTGTTTTTGCTAGACCCCGTCTAGTCAGTGCTCAGCCTTGTATTTTGCTTCCCGCCTAGTACCAGGGAACCCCTCAATAATACACAAGTCCGTGCTCAGTGAGACGTTCCAAGTTTATTGTGGGAGACAGCAGTATATATACGCACACACGCACAAAGAACCAAAGAAAGGGTGGGTGCAGAAGTGTTTACATCTGGTCAGGAATGTTTAGAAAAGATAAGGTAAAGAAGAACATAAAATTGGGAGTAGCTCTGCATTTACAAGCGTTTAACAGTTTTACGACCTTTAACATAAACTACTATAGGATGTGTTTATTGAAAGTGCAGCTTGTGTCGAGGTAAGAGAAAGAAGTAACATTCTGTTCTCACGCACACAGAATATCATAAAACATACTAAAAAACAAATATTCCCTACACTGTCACACCAGAGGAAACAAAACTTTACTTCATGTATGTATACACAAACATGGCTGAAGCCTGTGGA
This sequence comes from Channallabes apus, assembly GCA_030522415.1. NCBI lineage: Eukaryota > Metazoa > Chordata > Actinopteri > Siluriformes > Clariidae > Channallabes > Channallabes apus. The sequence continues at coordinate 39,073,863 of CM060104.1, read as the reverse complement.
CCCCCTCCTCCACTTGGGACAATCAGACCACCTTTCTTTGTTCCTCACCCCTAAGTACTCACCCCTCATCAACCATGTGCAGCCATCAGTGAAGACCATCAAAGTGTGGCCAGCGGGGGTAGATTTCACACTCCAGGGCAGGTTTCTACACACAGACTGGAGTATGTTTGCTACTCATGCCACCTGTGGCTCTCACACGAAGATAGACAGCTACACTTCCTCTGTTCTGGATTACATCAACACTACCATAGACATTGTCACAACCCAGAAGCAGATCACCACATACCCAAATCAGAAGCCATGGATGAACAAGGAGGTGCGTCTCCTACTGAAGGCACGCAACACTGCCTTCAGATCAGGTGATGCACAGGCCTACAGCACTTCCAGGGCTAATCTGAAGAGGGGCATCAGAAAGGCCAAACACTGCTACAAACTAAAGCTAGAGGAGCACTTTTTACACTCTGACCCTCGGCGCATGTGGCAGGGCATCCAGGCCATCAGCAACTACAAACCCAGTCACTCCACCCCCACAGCCACTAATGTCTTCTTTCTGAATGAGATTAATGACTTTTATGCTCGCTTTGAGAAAGACAATAAAGAAAATGTCACCAAGATCGCCTCTTCACCTGACCACTCACCCATCACACTTACATCATCTGACGTCTACAACGTCCTGAGTCGGATCAACGTGCACAAGGCTGCTGGACCAGACGGTATCCCTGGGCGCGTACTGAGGGCATGTGTGGAGCAGCTTGCTGGGGTATTCACAGACATTTTTAACATGTCCCTTGCCCAAGCAGCTGTACCAGCATGATTTAAATCTACCTCAATTGTGCCAGTGCCAAAACGTCCCTGAATGACTACCGCCCCGTAGCACTCACACCCATTATTATGAATTGCTTTGAGCGGTTGGTCCTGACACACCTAAAAGATTCTTTCCAACCCTCAGTAGACCCACACCAGTTTGCTTACCATGCCAACAGAAGCACTGATGATGCAGTATCCATAGCACTGCACTCTGTACTCACACACTTGGACAATACAAACATCTGCAGCGATAGAAGTTCACCAGAGTAGTTGAGGACAGCTGGTTCTTCTTAAGTGTTCTCAAGAATAGTAGACACTGGTGAGCCTTCTTGACTAGGCTAGAGGTGTTAGTGGACCAGGATAGGTTAGACCACGACTATGGTTTGTTGACTTTAGCTCAGCTTTTAATACTGTTTTACCCTCTAAGTTAATCACCAAACTTAGAGATCTGGATATTAACATCTCACTTTGTAATTGGATTGAAACGCTCTGTCGCGATGTATTCAGAGAATAGACTATATATTTGTTTGGTGAATTTCAGGGGGAGTATGTCTGCAGTTTTATCAATAAATCTGCTCATATCTGCGCGCGTTTATCAGCCTTTTGATCAACGGCACTCACTTTCACTTTGCAAAAGGCAGTGTTTATTGTTTACTGTATATTTAAAGTGCATACACAGATTCATCATGAAAGATAATTTTTTTACCTGAAATTTACATGAAACTCTGTGTGCATGAGTGAAGTTTGATTTAAGCCCTATACGGCTTAGGGCTTAAATCAAACTTCACTCATGCACATACACATGAAACACTTGCATACACATAGATATATGAAACAGTCACACATACATATATACTACTAACTGCTACATATGAAATGCGCACATGTACACAAATTCTCCGTACACACACAGCTGCACAGGTTAGCGAACTGTAGCGCGGTAGGGAACTAATGAACAACGGATCTTCACTTTAGCGGAAAAGGGAATGAAAAATGATCAGTCATTACATATCGCATAAACCCTTAAGCATTATTGCTGTTGTTGATCAATGGCTGGGAATCAAACCCGGGTCTTCCACACAGCATGCGAAACATACCACTGAGCTACCATTCTGATTCCGGTAGATCTGATTTATTCAAATACAATAATAAAGCTTTATATCCTCAGTAGGGGTCATTACATTGTTTTAGTGATAATTTCACAATCTCCTTATAAAATATTGCTGATTATCAATGCGGGAATGAATTGCTTTGTCAAGTATCAGTCATTACATATCGCTGGAGTGTGAAAAAATGTAACCTGAAAAATTATTTATATATTTATTATAATCATTATCGAGGACGACATCATATAATTAGGACACGATAATTTACATTTCAACTTAATTTAGAAACCTCTTGTATTATTGTTGTTGTTGATCACTGGCTGGGAATCAACCCCGGGTCTTCCACACGGCAGGCGAAACACCTACCCGTGAGCCACCATTTCAATAAGCGGCAGCGACAGGTATCGGAGGTGCTTATCGGAGGGAAAAGTGAAGTTGTTCAGCTGTGGTAGATCTGATTTATTCAAACACAATAATAAAGCTTTATATCCTCAGGAGGGATCTGTAAGCATATTTTAATTAAATATATTTGTGCATGGAGTAATATTACAGAAAACTATTAATCTTATCTTATAGAAGTGAAGTAAAGTGAACAGAGTTGAGCCAAGGACAATGTGATGTCACATGGGGTGATCTTAACTGTGATGTAACAGGTATTGGATACACAAGCAACATGTCAGATTAAATAACCAGAAGAAACACACAGCTTATGAATAATAAATTTAATAAAGAAATAGACACTATAAATAGTATGTGTATCTACATAGTGAATATTATACAATACAAAGTATTAGGCCCACCCCAATATTTTTTAAGTTGAACCAAAAAAGTGAGAAGATAATGGAAAGTAATTTGTAAGAAAAATAAGTTATATTGGCAGGAAAAATTGATAAGAGGTGAAGTCAGATGACGAGGTATATGACGTAGAAAAATTATAGAACATAAATGTAATTTTATTGGTTGAAAAATTTGATAAGAAACCAAAAAAAATTAATTGTGCATAGGAGGGGGCCAGATGAGCGTCCCGTCCCTTGAAAACTGTATAAAAGAAGGCACCTATGTAAAAGTAGACCAGTCTGTTCTTGGCGATGCTCTGATTCACATCTTAGGCATTTTCAAGACTGGCTCACTTTGTTTTATTGTTGCGATAAAACTTTATCCTTACTTCATCTAGATCTGCACGGAGTCCGACGTATTTCTTTAATTAAAGTTACAGTATTTGTTTAATGTTTTAAATTAGGGCAACTTCGGTGTGGGGAGAATAAAAAATCCACCACATTACTTGGTGACCTCAGACTGCGATTGCCTTCGAGGAGGGCCCCTCCGGGGATCTGGGACTTCGCGGGCTGACAGACCATCAACTTATGCCGGCATAAAAAAGGGTAAGTAGAAAACCTGTTTGATCAAATTTCTGCATTAGAAGTTCATGGTCTGTTAGTGTGTGTGCTTCCAGCTGGAGGAGGTAACTCCTAAGGTATAATTGAGCACAATTTTAAAGTTGCCAAAATTGATCAATTGAATTCATTCATTCATTCATTTTCTATACCGCTTAATCCTGTGTTCAGGGTCGCGGGGGACCTGGAGCCTATCCCAGGAGACTTCGGGCTGATCAATTGAATTGACAAATTAATTGATATATTTAAATAAATTTCTACATTTTTGCTGATATATAAAAGACTGGATGAAGTAACGAAACATTAGGAGATCTCCATAAGTTTAATTTTTTGTTTGTGATTATTTGTTGTATATTTTCTTTATTATTTTATAAGTTGTGTGATATCTGAGGTAAAGCCACTGTGTTTGGGCTAGAGCCCGTATATGAGGAATCGCCAACAAGTTGGGCTGGACCCAGATGGTAAAAATTCCTGTAAATCACTAGATAGCGATCTTTATTTGATTCCAAGACATGGCAGGTGGTAAAAAAAAGTCCTGTAGCAAGACGCTGAGTATAGAACTCACTGATTTGTGAGCTGTTACTAAGACGCGGAACTGGGCAGGTGCTTTTCAAGTGTTTTTCAGATTTTTAAGTATTTATTGTGAAAAAGTCCTGTAGGTGGTTGTGCTGTAATCTCGAGTCCTAGGGCTAGAACCCACTCGTGTGAGGTATCGCTAGGAGCAGTACTGCAATCAAGTTTCCTACGGCTAGAACCCATGTGTATGAGGTATCGCTAGGGAACATAAGGTGATTGCTAGTTGAAAATTCCTACAGGTGGTATTGAAGTTTTCTGGGCCCAGGTTGTGTGATAAATTGTTTTATTGTTGAAAATTGTTCTGAGTACTCAAAATCTTTTGAAATTGTTCCAAAAGCGCTTGTGTCATTTGTCGTTTGTCTAAATGTTTGTGTAAAGGCTTTGTTGAATTTATGTGTATGTGTAACATATAATGTAAAGATTATAAGTTATACAGCATTAGTGTTACTAGACATAGAGCTTACTGTGACATAGGTCTTGTCTGTGATGTAAGCTGTGATGCGCTATTGGACATCACTGTGAACACACTGTGACATAAGCTTCCTCTGTGACACAAGCTTCCCCTGTGAAACGAAAGTGGTACAGGCATTGAATGTGCCAGCATAGTAGTAGTATTAAATAATAATTTCTTTATATTAGTTATTGAAGCTGCGTTTAAGTAAGATATAAAAGGTACCCTTTACGTTTTTGTGTATTCGACGACACAATACTAATAGCAGTAAACATAGTGCATAAAGTAATAAATGCACCTAGGTTACACATAAAATAAAATATTAAATATAACAGAGGATCAGATCAGATGATAAGTGGAGTTAGAGAAATTAACTGGGACGAGCAGATAAGTGAAGAAGGAGTTTTGACTAAGTGTGAGTCAGATCAGAGTGAAACAAATAAATGGTTGCTGAATAATCCAGGAAAGGATGTACTTTTAGTGAAAGAGTATGATAAGGGAGAGTGGACACTTAGGCTTTCATTAATACCTGACGTATTAGAGCTTAACTCTGACACGCACACTTTAATTCTTACATCATATTTTAGAATGAGGATATGAGTTATTTCCTTGGGTTAGTTCAAAAAAGAGATTCGTTTAAAAGTAATAAATAGCACATTTGAATTTGGAGGAATAGGTGGACCTCCACGTTTAACTCCGCTCATTTCGCTACTGCAAACATACCCGGATTTTGATATATTATATTTAGAAGAAGACACAGAAGGCTGAAAAGCAAAAAGATACAGATTAACAGGAACACAGACAGGTCCGGTAGTGCTGAGTCGTATGTGGATGGTTGGTAACAATAGCTAATTTACGATAATACCTTTTGGACCAGACGGGAGAATAATTTTTCAGACCCTTGACAAAATCGTTACGCCTCTGATACTGACACCAGTGGAAAATTAATGTTTAAAAAATATAAAGAGAAAAGACAGTTGTTGAAAATTGGCAGCGGTCACAAAGCACGCAGTAGGAGAACTTTAGTTAAAAAGAGAGAGAAGAAACACAAGAATTCACATTCTAAGTTAGGACAGAAGTGTGTGATGGGAAAGCTATTCTGCTGTAAAGGTGCGTGGCCAAAGCCAGCGACACCTGTAGACGTAATTATAGCCAAACATAACGAAGATGAAAAGTACATCAGAAAATGCATGATAAAATGGCATGACAGGACATCAGGAGATCTGCAATGGCCTAAAGAGGGAACCTTTAATGAAGAATGTTGTAAGGAAGTAAAAGAAATGCTCAGACACACCACTAAGGAAAAGGGAAGCAAGAGAAGAGTCAAATTAGGACAAAAATTAGAAATAGTACAATGGTTTGAAAATGAAGGAAAGGAACAGGAGAGACAGGAACAAGTTGAAGAAAGGAAAAAGGATCAGAAGTCACAAAAAAGTGAAGACAGGAAAGAAAAAGTTCAGAAAGCAAGGAAAGAGAAAGCAAATTCAGAATTAGAGAGATACACTGAGGAACACATGTAACAGAGGGATGGGGGAATGTACCCACAACTGAAGTTGCAGGAACAAGACAAAGGAGGACGTGATTTGAAGGACGTGAGACTGGACAGATTAAAGTGACGTCATGTGACTCTGAGTGGATAGACGGGCAATTTGAAGAAACAGAACAAGAACCAATGACTCACAGACAGAGTGATGATGACGAAAGGGAATGGAACAGAGAAAGAAAAACAGAACCACATGAGTCAAGGGAGCTAAAGAACTGCAAACTAAAGAACTGCAAGTTAGAGGAAGGGAAATGAAAAGACAAGAAGAGAACAAAGAACAAAATGTGAATCAGAAATACAGAGACTCAGAAATGAACAACAAGTAACGTCTAAAAGAACGATGATGGAACGCAACAAAAGGAAGCAGTCCCGGGAGAGATGGGAAGGAAAGAAGATGGAAAGAGGAAATAGCATAAATCCATATCCTGAACAATCATACACATCATCCCTTCGTGAGTCTGACAGAGATGAAGCAAGAACAGAAGATGAGGCAATCGAGATACAGTGGTGTGAAAAACTATTTGCCCCCTTCCTGATTTCTTATTCTTTTGCATGTTTGTCACACTTAAATGTTTCTGCTCATCAAAAACCGTTAACTATTAGTCAAAGTTAACATAATTGAACACAAAATGCAGTTTTTAAATGAAGGTTCACGTTATTAAGGGAGAAAAAAAACTCCAAATCTACATGGCCCTGTGTGAAAAAGTGATTGCCCCCCTTGTTAAAAAATAACTTAACTGTGGTTTATCACACCTGAGTTCAATTTCTGTAGTCACCCCCAGGCCTGATTACTGCCACACCTGTTTCAATCAAGAAATCACTTAAATAGGAGCTACAGTACCTGACACAGAGAAGTAGACCAAAAGCACCTCAAAAGCTAGACATCATGCCAAGATCCAAAGAAATTCAGGAACAAATGAGAACAAAAGTAATTGAGATCTATCAGTCTGATAAAGGTTATAAAGCCATTTCTAAAGCATTGGGACCCCAGCGAACCACAGTGAGAGCCATTATCCACAAATGGCAAAAACATGGAACAGTGGTGAACCTTCCCAGGAGTGGCCGGCCGACCAAAATTACCCCAAGAGCGCAGAGACAACTCATCCGAGAGGCCACAAAAGACCCCAGGACAACATCTAAAGAACTGCAGGCCTCACTTGCCTCAATTAAGGTCAGTGTTCACGACTCCTCCATAAGAAAGAGACTGGGCAAAAACGGCCTGCATGGCAGATTTCCAAAGCGCAAACCACTTTTAAGCAAAAAGAACATTAAGGCTCGTCTCAATTTTGCTAAAAAACATCTCAATGATTGCCAAGACTTTTGGGAAAATACCTTGTGGACCGACGAGACAAAAGTTCCAAACTTTTTGGAAGGTGCGTGTCCCGTTACATCTGGCGTAAAAGTAACACAGCATTTCAGAAAAAGAACATCATACGAACAGTAAAATATGGTGGTGGTAGTGTGATGGTCTGGGGTTGTTTTGCTGCTTCAGGAGCTGGAAGGCTTGCTGTGATAGATGGAACCATGAATTCTACTGTCTACCAAAAAATCCTGAAGGAGAATGTCCGGCCATCTGTTCGTCAACTCAAGCTGAAGCGATCTTGGGTGCTGCAGCAGGACAATGACCCAAAACACACCAGCAAATCCACCTCTGAATGGCTGAAGAAAAACAAAATGAAGACTTTGGAGTGGCCTAGTCAAAGTCCTGACCTGAATCCTATTGAGATGTTGTGGCATGACCTTAAAAAGGTGGTTCATGCAAGAAAACCCTCAAATAAAGCTGAATTACAACAATTCCTCCAGAGCGCTGTAAAAGACTCGTTGCAAGTTATCGCAAACGCTTGATTGCAGTTATTGCTGCTAAGGGTGGCCCAACCAGTTATTAGGTTCAGGGGGCAATTACTTTTTCACACAGGGCCATGTAGGTTTGGATTTTTTTTCTCCCTAAATAATAAAACCCCTCATTTAAAAACTGCATTTTGTGTTTACTTATGTTATCTTTGACTAATAGTTAAATGTGTTTGATGCTCAGAAACATTTTGTGTGACAAACATGCAAAAGAATAAGAAATCAGGAGGGGGGCAAATAGTTTTTCACACCACTGTAGATCAACAAGAACCAGTAAAAAGAAAAGTTAAAGGGCACCTGATCATTGAATCTGAAAAAGAAGCAAGAAAAAGAACAGGAAGAAAAGAACAGACAAGCACACCATGACGCAATGACCAATACAGACGCGATTGTCAACAGGAAGATTCCAGTACACAGGAAGAAGATGACGACAGTGAAGCCCTTGATGAAACAATCAGTCAAATAGAAAATCGAATTGACAGACGCATAAAAAACTCAAAATAAAATGAAAAAAGCTGCAACAGAACCTGGAAGCTGGAAGGTCCTCTCATCCTGGCCTGATGAAGGAGGAAATGAAAGATACACTAGTTTTAATGAACAGATGCCAGATCTAGAAGACCATGATGAAGGTAGACAATGCCCAATTGTAGCAAAAGGAAGTCAGTATCAATATTTACCATGGTCATTCATGGATATGACAGGCCTGGCAAATCAATTACCAGACTTATGCAATGGAGCACAAAGATGGATAACACAGTTTGAAGAAAAAACCACTAGACACCTCCTAGCACTGGGAGATGTAAAAGCTATTCTAGCACAAACAATTGGGAAAGTCAAAACCACAGAAATACTAGATGAAGCTAATCTGCACACATTAACAGGACAGAAAAGAGGAGACATCCTAGCATTTGGGCCTCTCAGAAACAGGATATGGGATGCCCTGCGAAAAGCCTATCCCACCAAAATGGATCCAGGAAAACTGGAATCAGTGGCACTGAGAGAAGAAGACAATGTTGTAAAATTCATCAATGACTTCCAGACAAAATGGAGAGAAGAGACTGGATGCTCCTGGGACCAAACAGATACAAGTAAGAGCCTGTTCAAATGCAAAATTGCCTTATCAAAGACAATATCCACGGACACCCCAAGCTATAGCAGGAATTAAACCTACTATAGATGGGTTATTAGAAGCTGGAGTATTAATATCCACTAAGAGTCCTTGTAATACTCCTATATTTCCTATCAGGAAGCCCAACTCAGATAAATGAAGACTCGTGCATGATTTACGAGCCATAAACCAAATTGTAGAAGCAGAATTGCCTATAGTGCTTGATCCACACACACTACTGTTTAATATACCAGAAGACACTCAGTGGTACACTGTCATAGATATATGTTCAGCATTTTTTAGTATTCCACTACATCCAGAATCACAACACTTGTTTGCTTTTACATACGAGGGACACCAGCTGTCTTTCAGTCGCGTACCGCAGGGATACTGCGAAAGCCCATCAATATTTAACCGAGTACTAACTCAAGACCTAGCCTTGATAAATATTAAAAGTACTTTGATTCAGTACTGTGACGATTTGCTGATTTGTAGTCCAACTAGAGAACAATGTGAAGCAGATTCATTAAGAGTCTTGACAGTACTAGCCGAAAATGGACATAAAGTTAGTAGAGAATAGTTACAATTCTGTAGACAAGAAGTAGTGTATCTAGGCAAAGTATTGAAAGGAACATCTAAGCACATATCTCCAGAACATATAGAAGCAATATCAAAAGCCCCTAAACCACGAACTGTAAAAGAGATGCTATGATTTAGCAGAGACTGGATATGTGACTTTGCATTAAAAACAGCACCCTTAAGAGCATTAATCAAAGCAGCTGGACAGACCAAAAATAGTGCAGTATTAGAATGGACACCTGAAGCACTAGAAGCTTTTGAACAGCTAAAGAGAGAACTCTGTACAGCCCCAGCACTTGCTAGTCCAGAACATAATAAACCATTCCACCTGTATGTCTCAGAGCGAGGCGGATTTGCCACAGGGGTTCTGACCCAACAACAAGGTCCTAGCAAACAACCAATTGCATATTATAGTACAGCGCTCGATAATATTGAAAAAGGCATGCCTCCCTGTTACCGAAGTGTGGCAGCCGCAGCATTTGCTTATGAGAAAGCAACCTCAATTACTATGGGACATCCAGTAATGCTGTACACCACCCACACATTACACGCACTCCTGACCAGTCCATCGTTTGTAATTACAAATGCTAGAAGAACAGGATACGACATAATACTCTCTGCACCTGAATTAACTATACGCAGGTGTCAGACAGTAAATCCAGCAGATCGTATAATGACCCCAGCAGAGGGAGATCAACACGATTGTCATCTAGTGTCAGCGGAACATCTAAAGACATGCCAAGATTTAGAGCACCAACCTCTGTCACATCCAGATTGTATATTCTTTGTAGATGGGTCATGTTTTAGAGATGGGGACAGTAATAAAGCAGGCTATGCCATAGTAACACCCACTTTAGATGGAGAAATATTTAAAATTGCACAAGCAGAACATGTGCCACAACCATGTTCTGCCCAGTTAGCTGAACTAGTCGCTTTGAGAGGCGCCTGTAACCTAGCAGAAGGGAAAGCATGTACAATATACACTGATTCAGCTTATGCATATGGAATATGTCATTTGTATGGCCCCATATGGGCACAAAGAGGTTATAAAAGAGCTGATGGAACACCAGTAGTACATGGATAAGCAATATCAGAACTGTTAGATGTAATCAAATTACCATCAAGATTAGCCATAGTTAAATGTGCAGCACATAAAAAGGATGGCACTTTTGTTAGTAACGGAAATGAAGCAGCCGATGAAGCAGCAAAGAAAGCAGCATTAAATCAATTAAATATGATGCCAGAAACAGCAGCACAACCAGAACCTAATCCGCAGGGAAATAATGAACCAGAACTTAATCCGCAGGGAGATAATGAAACAAGTTCACCAGAATCGAGCACAGGTCCTGATGAAGAACAAAGTGCAAGTCCAGAGCCAGAAGAAAGAATACTTGTACCTGAAGACTATGCGCCTCCACACCAGATTTAGCCTCATTAGCAGACATGCAAGCAGCAGTATCAGGAGAAGAGATTCGTAAATGGATCAAAAGAGGAGCAACAAAAAATAATGATACTAATGTATTGCGAAGTGCAGATGGGCATTTTGTAGCATCACAAAATTTCCTTCTAACCCTGATAAAACAAGTTCATGGGAATGATCACGTAGCAAGAGGGGAAGTGATAAAAAGAATCCAAAAGGAATGGTGGTCGCCTTATTTAGGTCCAATGGTTCATCGAACATTATCACAGTTTTGCGAGATCTGTGCTAGATTTAACATTAGAAAGCACTTCACATCACCGATAGGACATAACCCAGAACCAGATGGACCATTCAGGCATATAATGTTTGATTATGTGGACATGGGGGAACCTAGGATAAAAGGAAAATGATACAACTTAGTGGTCGAAGACAGGTTTAGCAGATGGGTAGAAGCTGTAGCAACAGCTAAGGAAGATGCGACGGCAGTAGCAAAATTCTTGTTTAAAGAAGTGATACCAAGATTTGGAATTCCAGACACAATCAGTTCAGACAATGGGAAACACTTCACAAATAAGATACAAAAAGTACAAAAAGTAACTCAGTGGTTGAACATCAAGCACAGATTTGGATGTGTGTATCATCCCCAATCACAGGGGATGGTAGAGAGAGTGAATGGAGTTTTAAAAATGAAATTGGCTAAAATATGCGCAGATACAAGTATGGATTGGTTTCAAGCTTTGCCGTTAGCCTTAATGGGCATGAGATCGCAAACTAATGTGGTGGATTTTTATTCTCCCCACACCGAAGTTGCCCTAATTTAAAACATTAAACAAATACTGTAATTTTAATAAAAGAAATTAAAGAAAGACTCCGGACTCCGTGCAGAGCTAGATGAAGTAAGGATAAAGTTTTATTGCAACAATAAAACAAAGTGAGCCAGTCATTCCTCATCAACATTTTCATCCAATAAAATTACATTTGCATTATACGTCATATACCTCGTCATCTGACTCCACCTTTTACCAATTTTTCCTTCCAATATAACTTATTTTCCTTACAAATTAGTTTCCATTATCTTTTCACTATTTTTTGTTCAACTTAAAAAATATTGGGGTGGCGCTTACGTCGGCTATAAATTCTTGGTGCTTCCGCTTTACTCTACAGTTTTCAAAAGACACGCCATGGGTAAGCATCTTCTACATATTATTTTAATTATTTGTCTAAGTTTGTGACTTTTATTGTATTTACGTATTTTTTATTCCTATATTTTTATTCTTATAGCTAATCGCATTTGCATGAATGATCACCACGTCGCGTTGGATGACTCGGACAGCCAGAGCAGTCTGGCTCACAGTCCTGCTGACTACACTCCTACTGAACCTGTCATGGACCGGGCATCGGTGAGTTAGCCCTTATCCATTTGCTTTTAGACCCGTACGACCAGAGTCTTCTACCCCAGCTCCGCCAGTCCTAAAACCTGTTTGTCACGTAAGTGTTGGCACCCAGACCGATGTTAAAGTGTCTGTTGGTATCCAAAACTGATTTTCCTTCCGCACCTGTGCCAAATCCAAATCGCGGCATTTCTGTTTGTATTTCCCTTCACTCTTTTAAATTGGTATTGTCCTTCCTTACAGGAAGTTTTGGTAATTGACTTCTTATGCATTTTATTTTTCTACTGATGCTTACCCAGGCCCCATGTGTTTTTTATACTTTTTTATGTTGGGCCTAATACTTTGTATTGTATAATATTCACTATGTAGATACACACTGTAAAAAATTTATACTGAAAATAGTTGTTGGAAAAAAGAAATATATGTTGGGCTAATATAATGGTTGTGTCAAAAAAGAAAAATATGTTTTCTCAATGATTGTATAAATTTCATTACTCAACTACGAAAGTTTCATCAAGGCAACGAGTATAACTGTGTTCATGAAACATTTAACTGCAAACAAACAATTTTATGTTGGACGCACAAGAGGAACCTCTGCGCATGCGCAAAAGCGTTCTTCCAGAATTTTCGAACTTCCCGCTATTTCCTCCTGAAATGGTGAGTACTTCATGGAAACTAACTGTCTTGCAAAGTAATCAGCAATTTTAGCTTTATAACATATATATTATCCAGCAGCAAGCTTTAGAACATTATATTTTCGAGTGTTTATTTATATAATTTGGAGTGTTACAGTAGTTATCTGGCAATGCACTCGTTTCAGCTCCTAACGCATTTTTTTTCAGATGGTATGTACATTGATATTAATGTTAATCTATGAAACCGCTAAAGTTTACTTACGTTACATGCATTTTAATGACTGATAATTTCAAAGGCTATTTGAAAAAGACGGCGCGTTAGTGCTCCACTGAGGGAGCTTAATGTTCTCACTCCTTCATCATTCATTAACCTTATAGTGTCTGAAAACGGTTATAATGCCTAAACGGACATTTTTTGTCTAGGATTTTTTAATTATTGGCACATTTCACTACAAACGGTTACTTAATCAGTTATTCATATATTTTTCTTTTTGTATTTCAGGTATTAGGGAGACTATCTGGGAAACAGTGCTTACTGCATCTGCAAACAATCTTGGAGCTTGGCAAAATTATGTCACAACATTTTTTTTTTTTAATCTTAAACCATTTCTGAGTTAAAGCAAATATTTTATTATTTTCAAATAAGCCACTGCACGTTTTTACTGAGAAATATCAGTATGTTTTGTTCCACAAGGCAGAAGTCTATTTATCCAGTATACTGTTTTGACTGAGTGTGATATTAGTAAGCTTTGTAACATGAATGTTAAGGGCACAGTTTCATTCTTGCATTTTGGAATGTTATTTGCATATTTTGTTATAACAATGCAGCAGTTGTTTATTTGTTGAAATAGAGTATCTGGATTGCACTTAATCAATGTTGATAGCCTTTAACAGGTGTTTAAAGTTTACATTAAAAAAATATTCAAATTTAGAGGAATGTGTCATGTTATTTGAAATGTGGCTACAGTGAATAACCTACTCAAGTAAACTTTAAGATGTTAATTTTATAATTATGTAAGCATAATTTCCAATTCAAAATGTACCTTTCAGTCAACTTGGAACATTTAATTGACACAACATTATATTTCAATTTGAGACTGCTTGTTGGCCTAACTAGGCATGTTTATTCAGCATAGAACATTTAGTTGACAGAATGTTTTATTTCAATTTGTGTGTACATTTAGAGGTAATCAGCACAGCAGAAACAAAATAGTTTACACAACTTAAATTGAGCCAACTAAAAATTTTAGGTGCAACAGGTCACTAGAAATTTTTTAGTTGGAGTAGCAAGAATTTTTTTACAGTGCACATACTATTTTGTGTCTATTTCTTTATTAAACTTATTATTCAGATCACTGTGTGTGTGTGTGTTTTTGGTTATTTAATTTGACATGTTGCTTGCGTATCCAATACCTGTTACATCACAGTTAAGATCACCCCATGTCTGAGATTACATCATGTCTGGGGCTGCGTCATATCTGCTGATCTTGTGTCGTATCTAGGGTTACTGTGACATCATGTGCAGCTCATCTCTAAGATGCCTGCTAGTCTAAGGTTCGTTGGGTGCATACTGTATACTGAACATCACTTGATGTCCTTGCTACTATGACATCACATTGTCCTTGGCTCAACTCTGTTCACTTCACCTCACATCCATAAGATAAAATTAATAGTTTTCAGTTATATTACTGCATGCACAAATATATTTAATTAAAATATGCTTACACTAACCGCAACACACAGTTGCAGTCTAACCCCACATTCAATGCTTACTGGCAGACCTATGCTTACTTCTTTTACTCGTGGGCCCTATAAAGGAACCACACTTGAACAACTGCAAAGTGAACTTGATCATTATGTGAAACACTTATCTGAAATACACTAAATTGTTTTCCAACAGGTTAAGGGAGCTACAATACATGACAGCACCAGACAGAGAGCAGCTGATCAAGCTGAGGACGCTGAGGCAGAGGATATAGACGAGAGAACTGTACTGCCTGGTGATTGGGTGTTTATCCGAGTGTTCAAAAGAAGGTGGAATCAAGCTAGAAGGGAAGGACCATACAAGGTGGTGTTGGCAACTCCAACTGCAGTAAAAGTTCAAGGTAAAGATGTATGGTACCATTTAAATCATTGCTGCAAGGCACCAAATCCGGACCAGGTAAGAGACAGGTTTCCGCACGAGGACACCGAGTCTCCAAGAGCAGGACCCTCATGTCTGCAAACAGATCCTCAAAGAGACGATGAAAGACCCAGACAACAAACACCAGATCCATATGAACGCACTGAAGGGTTGCTGTGGATAGAACAGGAAGAAGAACAAGGCTACTGGCCAGAATGGCCTCAAGAAGATATACAAGACTGGGAAGCTGAACTTGAAGAGGAAGAAGCAGAGGCAGAACAAGCCGGACCATCTCATAGAACAAGAGCCCAAGTTAGACAAGCGAGAAGATAAACGTACTAAAATAGAAACGGCATGGAGACAGTTAGAAGCTGATACTGGCTCAGATACTGATTAAATTATTTAAACCAACTACAGTAGAAAGAACATACCCAACAAAAAACACCCCAAGAAATATATTGTGTAGATTATTTGGCCATAATCCCACGTGTCATCGTTGTGATCCTGATGGATAAACCATCCTCTTATTACTGCCTAAGAAACAGAAGGAAGTCTATGGAAATAACAATACTTCTTATGATTGGTTTGACTAGTAGTTGGGCCGTCAGAAGTGAAAAGAACAAACCAAAATGGAACACTGAAGAGAGTCAAATACGTTGCGTGCTAGGTACAGTAACTAGAGCAAGAATGGTAGCTGGTTTATCAATGTGGGAAAGAACAGGAAATTGGGAAGGAACTTTTCAGATAGAGGTAGACAAGTCACGACCCCAAGAAGATCGAGTGCGTATTTATGTAGAATTAGAAAAAAACCCTGGATCAAAAATGATGATCGCGTTAGACGGATTGATTGAGGCAATACCAAAATCCAATGAATGGTGCGCATTTAATAGGTCAGCAAACGGCAAAATACAAAAAAATGCCTAGCATATCTGTATTTGCGTGGTTGTACGGCAAAAGAACCAGGCCAACCTAGCGTATTAGATGCTGAGTCAGCAACCTATGTAATGGTAATTCCAGAAATAATAAAACAGGTACCTGGAAACAAAAAAGAATCTGACCAAACATGGAAAAATGATATGTTCTACCAATGGATGAAATTCACAGCTGACTCTTTAACAAATAAGGACTGCATCAGGTGTCATGACAGAAGTCATAAGCCCCCAAAAGTGGTGATAACACAAGGAACAAGGGAATGTATAGATGATCCAGAATATAGTGAATCATGACTATGCCCTATCAGCTGTCTTTTACATTCAGCTGCAATAGATTATGGTCCAGAATGGATGCAGAATATAAGCAAATGCACGTATCATCCTGTAGAAACGATAGATGCTGTCCAACGAGAAATAACACCTGTGCAACAGACCTATCCTCTATGCATCTGTTCAGACGGAAGTATAGAAGTAGGAAATCTATCCTCAAGTTGCAATGAAACACAGTCAGCAGCTGGTTTTTCCCTAAAAATTAGACAGATATGCGACAATACAACAAGCAATATGTCATGCAGTGAGATAGTCAACGTACGACAACCAGACTTAAGATTAGGTACAACACCCTTACCTGACATATTTTGGTACTGTGATGGAACCACAGTTAGACAAACTCTACCAAAAGACTGGAACGGATGCTGTGCTCCAGTATTACTAGAAGGAGAACTAATTGTAATAGGATTGCATGGCACGCAAAACAATAGAAGCAAACGTGAGATAAAATTCTTGGACACGGTCGGTCAAGGGGAATTAAAGAAATGGGAAGAGTTTGATAAAGAGGGAGGAATAACAGTAAGTTGGGATGGAATTCCACTTGGCGTACCAACTGAACATGAGGTTATAAACAGGGTAGCAGGAGCATTTACGACAATCTTCCTCCCATGGGTTCAAATTTCTAAAAACGCAAGGTGGATAAACTTACTATGGTACAATCAACAGAGATTTTGGAATCACACATTAAGTGTATTAGGATTAGTACAAGAACAATTAGACAGAACAACAATAATGACCATGCAAAACAGATTCGCCCTGGACACTATGTTAGTACCTCAACGAGGAGTGTGCGCTTTAATTGGAGAAGACTGCTGTACATACATTCCAAGACATACAGGCCCTGATGGTAATATAACCAAAATACTAAGAGCCATGCGGAATCAGAGAGATGAACATGTTAGAGTCACCCAAGAAGTACAGAAAACTACCACGTGGACCACATGGTTTGACTGGTTTAATCCTTCTAATTGGTACGGACTACTTGTGAAACTAGGCACAATTGTTCTGATAGTGTTAGGAACCCTACTCATTGCATCTTGCTGCGTTATCCTTCTGGCTAGAGCAAGTATTCAGAAAATGGTAGGACAGTATACAGTTGTTGTGGAATATCACGACCAGACGACACCATATGAGGATGAGGAAGAGGAGTCCATTCATATGCAAATGAAGTGATAGAAGACCAACTACACTGCATAATGGACAATTGACTATATCCTTACTGATCATATGTATATTGAAAATTATCTAGTGTAACAGCATATTTTAATCCAACATATTTAATTCATGTTTTAAATAACTATATCAGAGAAAAAGTAGTATTAGTAGAAAAAGTATGTCTTGTATTATGTGTTTTGTTTCTGTGTTTGTGTTTTGTTTCTGCTATACACGTATGTATTGCAGGATGGAACTGGTACCTGACCCAAGATGGATAGGTTCCTGTACAGTCTGCTGTAACGCATGGAACGAGGTTGCAGAAAAGGCCCCAACGAAAAAATGGGCAGAGTTGAGACATTATGTAGTTGACTGGCATCCACAACGCGTAATAGGAAACAAGGAATTCATCACTAATGCCAACGTCTGTCATGTTACCAGTTCATAAGAGGCGGACGCAAGTGCAGGTGAAAATGAGTGAGTCTTTAATGACAACAATAAATCCCCACAAACGTAAATTCCCCAAAAATAACTCCCCTCACAGTGTCGTACTCGCTTACAGACGAGGATGCTGAGTCCCGGGGTTATGACCCCTCTCCTGCCGTTAGTTTCAGTCCTGAAACGGAGAAGCAGGCTTTGTCAGCGTTTCTAGTTTGCACTCCTAACACACACAAACTCTCACTCATTACAACGGTGGACGAACGGGTGGCTCCGGGGTCGGCTGGTTTATATAGGTGCACACAAAGGGGAGACACAGGTGATACTAACTACAGGTAATCAGGACTGACATATACACACAGACACACTAGGGGGAGACAAAGGCTGCGGCTCAGTAGTCCGGGGAACCGGATCTTCTCTGAGGCCGTGGTGGTCCAGATGTTACAGTACCCCCTCTCCCAGAACCGGCCTCCTGAGGGAGGCGAGGGCGCCCCCTACGCGCCGTCGAAGGGAGTGAGGATGCACCTGCTTGATGGAGCTGCCGGCGGGCAGGACGACCCGGTGGTCGCGGAGCCGGGCGATCCGGCCGTGCCCTGTGGAAATCTGTAATGAGTTCTTGACTCAGTATGTCCCGGGCCGGGACCCAACTCCGCTCCTCCGGGCCGTACCCCTCCCACTCGACGAGGTATTGCAAGGCACCTGCTCTCCTTCGTGAGTCCAGTAGTTCCTTCACCCGGAACGCGGGGGCGCCCCCGATGTCCACGGCCCCAGGGAGTGAAGGTTCCGCTGTTCCTTCATCTAGTGGGCCCCGGACCACCGGCCTGAGAAGAGAAATATGGAAAACGGGGTTAATGCGAAGATGTGTAGGGAGAGAAAGTCTATAGGAGACGGGGTTTATTTGTGCTGATATGGGAAATGGACCGATGAACCTGGGGGAGAGTTTCTTGCAGGGGAGGTTGAGGTGAAGGTCCCGTGTCGAGAGCCACACCCGATCGCCTACCTGGAGCGGAGGACTTTCCCGTCGTCGCCTATCGGCATACTTTTTAAAGCGCTGCACTGCGCGTGAAATTTTTTTGTGTGCGTCTTCCCACACTTTCTCCGCTTTCTTAAACCACTCGTCCACCACAGGTACTTCGGTGGGAGTGGCGTCCCATGGACACAGCGGAGGTTGGTAGCCTAATATGCACTGAAACGGCGTTAGGCCGGTAGAGGAGTGGCGTAGCGAATTTTGTGCATATTCCGCCCAGAGTAGGCAGTCCGCCCATTCATGTTGTCTGCTGCTACAATATGCTCGAAGATATCTGCCGAGTTCTTGAACAGTCCGCTCTGCCTGCCCATTAGACTCGGGGTGATAGCCCGACGTTAGGCTAACAGTGGTCCCCAATTTCTGAAAGAACGCTTTCCAGACCCTGGCGATAAATTGGGGACCACGATCTGATACAATATCTTCGGGAATGCCGTAGCAACGAAACACTGAAGTGAATAGGGTTTCTGCCACCTGGAGGGCTGATGGAAGGGAACGAAACGGGATAAATCTACATCCCTTAGAGAACCTGTCTATTACCACGAGCACCGTGGTGTACCCGTTCGAGACCGGCAGGTCCGTGACAAAGTCCACTGCGATATGGGACCACGGTCTGTTCGGCACCGGGAGGGGCGTTAGTTTACCAACGGGTAGGCAACGGGGGTTCTTTGTAGTCGCACAGATGGCGCAAGACAGAACAACCTTTTTCACGGTTTCACTCATTTTAGGCCACCAGAACTTTGGTTCCAACAGGTGGGTGGTGCGGGTGACGCCGGGATGTCCTGATGCTAGACTCGTATGAGCCTCGATCGTCACTCGTTCACGAAGCGACTCCGGTACGTAGAGTCGATTCGGAGGACAGTCCCTAGGCACGGGGTTGGACCGTGCCCACTGGGCTATCTCCGACTCGATACTCCACATAACGGGAGCCACTACGAGCGACGCGGGGAGAATTGGTTCCGGATTGGTAATTGGCTCCGGCGACGGATAATAGCGGGAGAGCGCGTCCGCTTTGATGTTTTTAGAACCGGGGCGGTAAGTTATCACAAATCTGAAACGCGTGAAAAAGAGCGCCCAGCGGGCTTGACGTGAGTTCAGTCTTTTTGCCTGTTGGAGGTACTCGAGGTTACGGTGATCTGTGAGTACCGTGAATGAGTGTTTCGCCCCCTCCAGCCAGTGTCGCCACTCCCCTAACGCCGCCTTTACTGCTAATAGTTCCCTGTTACCGATATCATAATTCCGCTCGGCAGGTGTTAATTTCCTAGAGAAGAAAGCGCAAGGGTAAAGTTTCTCGGGGTGGCCGTGACGCTGTGACAGCACTGCTCCTATCCCTACCTGTGACGCGCCTTCTTCTCTCCGCATTCGTGAGGCGGGAACTGCTCACGTCCATAGGCTCGGGTCGAGCTGTATCTC
This sequence comes from Channallabes apus, assembly GCA_030522415.1. NCBI lineage: Eukaryota > Metazoa > Chordata > Actinopteri > Siluriformes > Clariidae > Channallabes > Channallabes apus. The sequence continues at coordinate 39,053,594 of CM060104.1, read as the reverse complement.
CCGTATCGCGAGGAGGTCTCCGAGGTGTGTCGCAGAGGCGGGGTGGTGCTGACCTGGTGGGTGGTCGCTGGCGCTGGCTGCGCAGATGCTGGTCGAGCTTAATCGCCAGGCCGATGGTTTCGTCCAGCGAGAGGTTGGCGTCCCGGCACGCCAGCTCGAGCTGGATTTCTGGCTGGAGTCCATCACGGAACCGCGCGAGCAGGCTCCGCTCGCACCAGCCGCTCTCCGCCGCCATGACCCGAAATTTGATGGCGTAGTCCGCCACCGGCGCACTCCCTTGCCTCAGCCGCATGAGACGCTGTTCCCCGGAACGCCCCTGGTCTGGATGGTCAAAGACCGCCTTCATAGCGTCCATAAATCGATGATACCGGGAGGTGAGCTCTCCCCCTTCGCTCCAGATCGCTGCGGCCCAATCCATGGCCGGACCTGTGAGCTGCTGAATGACAAAACGGATTCGCTGGGTGTCCGTCATGTCAGGGTAATCTGATAAATATAGTTCACAGGCCAGGAAAAATCGCTTACACCCCTCCGGATCGCCGGCATATCTTTCCGGGGGGGTGGCGCGCGGTGGTGAGGGGGTGGAGCTTTGCGATGTCCCAGCCGGTGCGGAGGGGTCTGGGAAAGCCAGGTGTTTTATACTGTCGGCTAGGTCGCTCACCGCTCGTGCGAGCCCCTCGATCTGGACCTGTTGTTTCTCGATGTAGCGCATCGGGTTCTCATCATCCGGCAGAGGGACACCTGCTGCGTCCTGATAGGTTCGTCCATCTGTCATGTTACCAGTTCATAAGAGGCGGACGCAAGTGCAGGTGAAAATGAGTGAGTCTTTAATGACAACAATAAATCCCCACAAACGTAAATTCCCCAAAAATAACTCCCCTCACAGTGTCGTACTCGCTTACAGACGAGGATGCTGAGTCCCGGGGTTATGACCCCTCTCCTGCCGTTAGTTTCAGTCCTGAAACGGAGAAGCAGGCTTTGTCAGCGTTTCTAGTTTGCACTCCTAACACACACAAACTCTCACTCATTACAACGGTGGACAAACGGGTGGCTCCGGGGTCGGCTGGTTTATATAGGTGCACACAAAGGGGAGACACAGGTGATACTAACTACAGGTAATCAGGACTGACATATACACACAGACACACTAGGGGGAGACAAAGGCTGCGGCTCAGTAGTCCGGGGAACCGGATCTTCTCTGAGGCCGTGGTGGTCCAGATGTTACAACGTCTTGACAAAGGACTTCAAATGGATCAATGCAAGGACACAGGAGAGGTTCAACCTTGACATGAGCACAGGACTTCACTTGGTAACAACTTCATATCAGCTTGGGAGACATCTGAAGCTAGGCATCTACAGAGGTATTGGGATCGAAGAGGGTTGGGCTGCATATGATATTTGTGGGATAGTCGAATTTGAAGATGTGTACATGGCAGCAACTAAGACCATAACCAAAGTAATGTTGGGGGACGACATCTTATGGAGAGATACACCGATGTCCCTGCAACGTGCGCTGGATGCTCTTCCAAAAGCCGATGAAGTGTGGTTAGACTTTTTGCGTTTAGAGACGGGCAGGATAAACCGAATTCCACTATCTCAGCTGGGAAGCTGTAAGGACCTGTACGTGATCGAATTTACGGACGAGGATCGTAAGAGCGTGTGTACGCACGATTTTATCTGTACATCATGCGTACGCACAATTCTACTAATAGAATGCGATTCATTAATTTGTACGTGTGCGTGAAAATGTGCGCACATTTAGAAGAACTCCTGACTGTGTGTAAGCAGAATCCCCTAGTGGTAGAGAACTGTAATCACATATAAACCCAGTGCCCTTATACTTCACCACTTAAATGTCAAATTGACTAATTGACAGCGTTGACAAATTGATAAGTTGAATAATTGAATGCAACAGGTGATTCTGAGTTATCTGGAACTGTGAATAATATAAAATCCACAATTGAAGAACTGCTTTTGGAAATGCTACAATGGCAGACCTTGTGCTTCTTGAAGATTTTCAACAAGCACTTTTGCGCAGAGATCGCGTTTTCAGGGACTGCACAGACTTACTCGCTGAGAGTGATGAGTGGCTCATTAGTCGTTTTCGTTTGCCAAGGGCAATTTTGCTTGATTTGTGTCAGCAGTTCTCGCAACTTTTGGAGAGGCCGACAAAGCGCACCAGTGCAGTCCCCGTGCACACTCAGGTTCTTTCTACTATTAGCTTTTTAGCCACAGGCACATTTCAAAGGGAAATTGGTGACAGGTCTGGTATTTCTCAACCCACCGTGAGCCGAATTATGCCACACGTTTTACTTGCAATTATATCACTTACATCACAGTACGTTATGTTTCCAAAGACCGCAGCGCAAAGGACAAAAATTATGACCGACTTCTATAACATCGCAGGATTTCCAAGTGTAATAGGGGCAGTTGACTGCACACATGTTGCCCTGAAAGCTCCTACTGCTGATGAATTTGCATTTGTAAATAGAAAAGGCTATCACTCTATTAACGTGCAGGTAATCTGTGATGCACACTTGAACCTGCTAAATGTCGTTGCGAACAGCCTGGGAGGGACACACGATTCCTTCATTGTGCAGAACAGCATCGTGGGACTTCGTCTTCAGCAAAGCGCTGCTGGAGAAGGCTGGGTTATTGGTAAGTGTGTAACGATTAATCAAAAAAAATTTAAATAAATGTAAAATTAGATTACTTCTCAACACCATCTAGTGTACTGTATTTTAATGTACATCATTGCAGGGGATCGAGGATATGCCCTTAAATCCTGGCTGATGACTCCAGTGGCAAACCCTGTATCCCAAAAGGAGCTGAATTACAAACGAGCACATGAGCGCACAAGAAGCACAGTAGAACGTGCAATAGGCTTGCTGAAGGCTCGATGGCTGTGTCTGTCAGGCTTGCACTTTCAGTGTCACCATCGGGGATTACTCCGCTCATTGACGTTTCACCAATAATTCCCGCTATCTTGTCATCCAATGGTGACACTGAAATAAGACAATGGCCTCCTCCCGTGGCACCGATGTCTCTTCTGTGGGCTGCAATTCTTTATTTAGAGGACACTTTCAAATCAAACCACTTTTTCTTGACTTCTGCAGTAGTTCTACATACAGGTGAGACGGCATTTACTGCATTAGTAACCTGTCCCCACGCCAAGTCTTTTTTTTTTTCTTTGACATTCCGCCTGAAAAAGCAGCAAACAAAACTGTCTTATTAGATTGTACCTCATTTAAAAGCACTTCCACTTCATTGTCTGTGAAGTTTTTTTTCTTTCCTCTCTTCACGGGATCCATGATAACGTATTCAAATATTCTATAGTGCCCTGGCGGCATTGAGTTTTTATAAGGAAGGTTGTTTGCCAAATAAGGTAATTTGAGGGCGTTTCTGTATGCAAATTTAAATTACTATGCACACGCACACAATTTAGAAGGAGTGCGATTCATCATCAGTCATTTCGTACAGCTGTGCGTACTCACGTTTGATTTCTCCCAACTTTCTTGTGCTTACGGCTGGTGGTATATGCACTAGTTTAGAACTTGTTTTACGCACGCTTGATAAATGAGAACCCTGGACTGAAGAGGGGTCTGAAAATCTTGACACAATATCCTTAACCTACAGGGACCCTAATGGACTGCTTAAATGGCTTTGATGGTTTCATCAAGGGATGAAGTCCTGGTGATGTATACACTGTCGAGCATAAAAAGCTGGCAAGGTGTGGAGTTTTTCCTTCTGAATTGGCTGTACTGAAGGTTTTTTCGCCCACCTCTGGACTCATCATATATAACCATTGCATGCTTATTATATTCTTATATATGTTTATGCTTATATTTACTCATTTTTTATTGTCTTTCCTAAATGGATAGTTTGGTGAGGGGGTAATATGTAAGGTTAGGTTTAAAACTTTAATATGTAAGACTTTATATGTAAGATTTCTTTGAATCTGATTTTTCTATGACTTTGATTTAAAATTATTTAAAATTATTGTTTAGTAGTAAGGTTCTTTAAAGGTTCTTTAAGATTTATTTCTGAAAGGTTAATTAGAGTAGGGTCATAATTTTGATGAAAAGTTACTAGTTCAAGGTTTATTTCTTAGTTTTTTCCTACTCTATAATATTTAATATTAATGTGTAAGGTTTACTTCTTGTTTCTGTAGTAATATGTAAGGTTAAGGTTCATAAGTTAAGCATTGTTTAAATTCTGTTAATGTTCATAAGTTAGTAAGTAAGCATTATTTTCTTTTTACTTTTCTTTATGCCTTTTTATGTGACTTAAAAGGCACAGAGGGGGAAATATGTAAGCATATTTTAATTAAATATATTTGTGCATGCAGTAAAATTACAGAAACCTATTAATTTTATCTTATGGATGTGAGGTGAAGTGAACAGAGTTGAGTCAAAGACAATGTGATGTCATAGTAGCAAAGACATCATGTGATGTTCAGTATACAGTATGTACCCAACGAACCTTAGAATAGCAGCTATTTTAGAGATGAGATGCAAATGATGTCATAGTAACCCTAGACACGACACAAATGTAATCTCAGACATGGGGTGATCTTAACTGTGATGTAACAGGTATTGGATACACAAGCAACATGTCAAATAAAATAATCAAGAGAGACACACAGTTATATGAATAATAAGTTTAATAAAGAAATAGACACAAAATAGTATGTGCATCTACATAGTGAATATTATACAATACAAAGTATTAGGCCCAACATAAAAAGTATAAAAAACACACGGGGCCTGAGTAAGCATCAGTAGCAAAATAAAATGCATAACCAGTCAATTAGCAAAACTTCCTGTGAGGAAGGACAACACCAATTTAAAAATCAGTGAAAGGAAATAGAAACAGAAATGCCGTGATTTGGATTTGGCACAGGTGCGGAAGGAAAATCTATTTGGATACCAACAGACACTTTAACATTGGTCTGGGTGCCAACACTTACGTGACAAATAGGTTTTAGGACTGGCGGAGCTGGGGTTGTAGACTCTGGTCGTACAGGCCTAAAAGAAAATTGATAAGGGCTGTCCACACGCAGTCTCTTCGAAGGACCAGGTTTGGGGTCAACATTCTTGGAAAAAGTGAGCCCTGTCTCCTCTAGAAACTGCAGTAGCGATACAGATGGTTCGGGCTCATCCTCAGTAAAATTCACCGAGGCCCGGTCCATGACAGGTTCAGTAGGAGTGTAGTGGGTAGGACAGTGAGCCGGACTGTTCTGGCTGTCCGAGTCATCCAAAGCGACGTGGTGATCATTCGTGCAAATGTGATTAGCTATAAGAATAAAAATAGAGTAAAAATAAAATACGTAAATACAATAAAATTCACAACCTAAGGCAAATAGTTAAAATAATGTGTAGAAAATGCTTACCCATGGCCTGTCTCTTGAAAACTGTAGAGTAAAGCAGAAGCACCAAGAATTTATAGCCGACGTAAGCACCACCCCAATATTTTTTAAGTTGAACAAAAAAAGTGAAAAGATAATGGAAACTAATTTGTAAGAAAAATAAGTTATATTGGAAGGAAAAATTGATAAGAGATGGAGTCAGATGACGAGGTATATGATGTAGAAAAATTATAGAACATAAATGTAATTTTATTGGTTGAAAAATTTGATAAGAAAACTAAAAAAATAATTGTGCAAATGAGGGGGCCAGATGAGCCCCTTGAAAACTGTCTAAAAGAAGGCACTTATGTCACAGTAGATCAGTCTGTTCTTGGTGATGCTCTGATTCACATCTTAGGCATTTTCAAGACTGGCTCACTTTGTTTTATTGTTACAATAAAACTTTATCCTTACTTCATCTAGATCTAGATAGTCCAGAGTCTTTCTTTGATTTCTTTTATTAAAGTTACAGTATTTGTTTAATGTTTTAAATTAGGGCAACTTTCGGTGTGGGGAGAATAAAAAATCCACCACACAGTCCCACAGCAGCTATCGAAACAATTCGATGAAGAGAGCTAGACCATGAGCTTTACAGCTGAATTACCGTTGGAAGTGACCCATATACATTTTGTGTCTGAGGTGAACCATGGACACCACTGGTGCTGCTTGACGGCGCAGCATGAAAACATGGGACGCACGAGCTGCCTGAAGCCTTGGGAGACAATACTCGCAAGTCAGGATCGCCTCTTGCAGTTGACACTGATCTGATCTGATCTGTTTGAATCATTTGGTAAGTGCTATTTTTTGTGAGTTGTAGTTACCAGTATAGCATGAAAGCATGGGAGTCTAGAGCTGTCTAAATCCTTTCGGAAGAATGACGTCACACACAAAGAAATACACTCCCTGGCACCGGTGGGTTGGGACAGCATGCCTTCTGGTTGACTGGTGTCAAAATACCAAAGGGGCTTGTGAGGGGTTAGCTATTAGTGGTAAGCTGTTGATTGAGACATTCCAAGTGAGAACAAGTAAAGCAGGCGTGACCACGACAAACAGATGTGGAGAGACTAAACGCTCCTTCAACATAAGCAGGCCCACAGCATCTATCGAAACAATTCGATGAAGAGAGCTAGGCCATGAGCTTTATAGCCGAATTACCACTGGAAGTGACCCATATATTCTCAGCAAAAAAAGAAACATCCCTTTTTCAGGACTGTGTATTTCAACAATAATGTAAAAATCCAAATAACTTTATAGATCTTCATTGTAAAGGGTTTAAACAATGTTTTCCATGCATGTTCAATTCTATGGGTATGATTCTTGCTTTGGGTACGAGAGGTCCCGGTTTCAAATCCGGGACGAGCCCTGTTATTACGTTGAATGAAAAATTGACCTCTCAATGGAACAAGTCGTTCTGACGAGTCTGCTTGGTTCGCGAGAGGTCGAGAAAGGTTCCAACTGCAAGGGTGTCCAGAATTCTCTGTCCAGCTGCACCACTGTGACATGGCTGATCATTGCTTATGAAAGCAAAGCCATGTTTCCGAGGCTGACCAATTTACATATTAATTCCTTTACAATGCATCTTCAAACATGAAGAGGCCAGGGGCAAATCAACAAATAAAGTTCTACTTAGTTATGATTTCAGATATACTGCTGCAACTCCTGCAGGAATTACAAAATCTCCTTGTGAGATTCTGCTGTCTTCCACGACACTTGTATTCTAGGCCTGTTCGACTTGAGTGAAAAGGGCACAACCATACAGACATTGCGAAGAAAGCTGGGTGACTTGAACCTTTTTCCCTTTAAATTTCCTCTGCAACCCTATGTGCTGAGTATTGCCTGCACAAATGTGCAGAGAAACATTGAAAAGGTACATGTAGATGCGGACATATTATTCCACTAGTTTTGACGCGTATCTTTAATTTGAAGTTATACTCAAACAAGAGAAGTCCGATGATCTCTTTGTCTCTTGTAGTTTATTTTGTCAGCATCAAAGAATCAACACTTCATACAGTTGTCTTGAGTAAATCCACTGAGATTACAACACCAGTTGCTGTATCTTGTAAATTTCAGACTTTTACAACAACCTATTTGCCGTATCTTACTAAGATCTTGGATTACGATTAGTTTACGGTCAAAAGCTTGTGTTTCCGTAGCCTTCCGCATCTAAACTGAAGCTTTTTATCATGCGATAGTCATACAAATTCATGTCATAGTGGAATGACACCACAGACCATCTTACGATTGTCAAAATGGATGCTTAACTAAAAAATTTAAAGCTTATGGCTTATGTAATAAACTTAATGCTTAATGCTTAACTAATGAATAGAATAAGGTAAAATAACATGAAATAAAAACTAATAAACACAACCTCATGCTCGCATTCTGGCTCATTGGTCTAAGGGAATGATTCTTGCTTAGGGTGCGAGAGGGCCCGGGTTCAAATCCCGGACGAGCTCTGATTTTACAGTGACCACTCTCAGTGGAACATCACACACTGCAAGCTTGAATAGTAGGAGAGAAGGTTCTGATTAGCCTGCTTGGTTCACAAGAGGTTTCAGGATTTGAATCAGAACATAATTCCCTGTCAAGCAGATCTTGTGTTAAAGTCTTCAAGCAAATCCGTGTTTCCCAGACTCATACACATCATTTCAGGTTCATTGTGCTTCTAGAAAATCATCTTGAGACGTGAACAGTCCAGTTCTTGAGCTAGTGAGCAGAGATGATGAATGGCTCCTCGAGGGATTGCTCACAAATCACTTTCACAGCTGCTTCAATAGAGGTAAATTGAAGGATCTTTCACTCAGGTCATCAGAACAATCTCAAGGAGGAGTTCCTGCAGCCTATTCCAGTCTTGATTTTCCCTCTCTGGATTACATTAAGAATTCTCTATTTCTCACCAGCAAAAAGCCTCATTTAGGACAAAGGATTCATCAAGACCTCACTTTGTTAAAGTGTCTTTTCAGACAGAATGGAGTTGAGGAAGTTTCTGCAGCTCTTATAAGTAAAGGTGACAAAAGCAACCACTTTTCTGGTTACACATCAAAGGAGGTAGCTTGCTGCAGCTCTCAAAGGAGTGCATAGCCTTCTACTGTCGTAATGCTGTCTCCAAAGACAATTCTGGCCCTGTTCATATGCAGTGAAATTAATAAAAAACATATAGGTTTTCTGAAGAACTACTAGACACCTTGAAACTTTGTTTTGCACAATGTCTTTAGCAATCATGTCAGGAGTTTAGCTTTCCCTGCACAAAGGTATGTGAAAAACATTGATGTGCTTTATTATCCCACTCACAGTGTGAAACTCTCTATCACGTGCATGCTGGCTCGTTGGTCTAGGGGTATGATTTTCGCTTTGGGTGCGAGAGAACCTGGGTTCAAATCCTCGATGTGCCCTGGTTTTACGTTGAACGAAAAGTTGACCTCTCAATGGAAGAAGTGATTCTGACGAGCCTGCTTGGTTCGCGAGAGGTCAAGAAAGGTTCTAACTGCAAGGGTGTCCAGAATTCTCAAGAACTGGACTGTTCACGTCTCAAGACGATTTCGTAGTAGCAGAATGAACCTGAACTGATGTGTACGAGACTGGCAAACAAGGATTTGCTTTTAGACTTTAACACAAGATCTGCTTGACAGAGAATCATAGCTTCCTGTTTGCCTATCGTTGCCGCGAAAGTTTCGCAACGCGCGAGTTTCCTCGTCTAAGAACAACAAACGGAATTCATCTCCAAACAACTAAAACTCCCACACAGAGGTACGTTATCATGTCTACCGTTCAGCTTGTTCAGTGTGTAGAGTGCAGGATGTTTAGACATTCTCCCTCCGTCATTCGTGATAACTTTATTTGTGATACAGTGGGAGCCACGTCAAACAGCCGCCTGGAGCATGACGGCTCCGTGGCAGGTCCATGAAGGGTTAATGCAGGCTTCGTGCATGGAATGTGATCCCCCGTGATGACGCAGTTAACGATGCCCCGCCCCATAAACGCCCCCATGCGCTTTCTAAAAAGATGGTTGCAATGCCGTATAATTCCGCCAGATGGAGCATTGACTGGCACAGTTAACTGCAGTGTCCAGGAAGCCCAATACCGTATCTTTAATATACAGACAGTTCTTGCATTGTCAACATAGTTTCATAAATAGATGAAAAAACAACAACAAACCGATTAATAAAACAGATTTGTTAAATCACTCAATACACAACCCATGATGATTATGCTATTTATTATTTAATAATGAATTAATAAAATTAGTTAGTGAAATATTTTTTAAGACATCCTGAAATTATCCTTAAAGACACGGTAGCGGCTGTAATTTGTCTATACCGATCATTGTAGGTACGGAATAAAAACGCAGGCTATGTACAGTATTTTACATTACTGTGTATTTTACCTAGTTCCATTTAATATACTGACAGATAATATTTTGCTGCAAAGTAAAGCTCAAAATGTAACGTCTGCTTGGGTTTGTTTTCGTTATATTTTTGATGATGTTTTCGCTGATTTTTTCACTGACAGTCTACAAGTGGCATAAGAAAAGCAATTAATGCCGCATGCAACCTGGAATAAATATCTGCCCATATGGATCAGTATTTCTTTAGTCATTTAATCATGCATAATGCTCCCCCGTCAAAAGATCTGATGGGGCATTAATCTGTGAAATGGATTAAACTGTGAATGGATGCGGCAGCAGAGACACATTAAATCCCCATAAACACTTGGAAACAATAGTAAAAAAGTTCCAGAGGGTTAGCGCCTGTTATACTAATGTATTTTTACTGATTTTTTTTTTACTGCTTATATTTCGTTGGGTTTTACGCAATTTCATGTGTGTGTGTGTGTGTGTGTGTGCACGAGAGAGAGGATACTCTGACAAGACCAACTTCCGTGTGGCTCCCGTGGCGCAATCGGTTAGCGCGTGACACTTATAAAGCGGTCCAGGTGAAGCAATGCCGAGTTCGAGCCGCACCTAAAGCACCCAAAGCATTTTACTGCATATCGCACTGTGTATGTGAAAAATAAAATTTTAATTTGAAAGTAAAACCTAAAATTTAACTTCTGCTTGGGTTTGTTTTCGTTATATTTTTGATGTTTTCGCTGAAAGTCAAATTGGCATAACAAATTGATTAATGGCGCATAATATCTGGAACAAATATCTGTCCATACGGATCAGTATTTCTTTAGTCATTTAACCAGCATAACGTCCCACATCAAAGATCTGATGGGGCATCAATCACTTATCACAACGGTGTATAGATGCAGCAGCAGAGACAGATTTAATCCCCATAAACATTCACACTTGAAAACAAAACTAACAGAACTAAACAGTTCTAGAGTGTTAGTGCCTGTTATCACAGGACAGGAATCACCTACAGGATACTACTGTATTTTACTGCTCATATGTTTTACCCTAGTTTCATTTGGTTTTACGCGATTTCATGTATTATTTGTGTGTGTCTGTGTGTGTACAGTGTGTGTGTGAGTGAGTGAGAGAGACAGCGTGAGAGCGCGTGCGCGAGAGAGGGCTTACATGGTGATTTATCCAAGGTTACTAAAACCTGGCTTACTACCTATAAAAAATATTTCAATTTAACTCATGGGTCTCAATCACAGATGACACGACAAATTATATACTCTGAAACGTTCATTTGAACATTTAAAAATATATACAAAAACATGAATACTAATGTTATCATGGTGTAAATTATTAACATTAGGTTAGGTCCTGCCCTTAATTAATTCATATTATAATTACTTTTACATAGTATAGTTACTGGACTGACATGACCAAAACTAGCTATTTCATTTAGCCTTTCTAAAATCAACCCATATATCATTTATAATCAGAAAACATAAAACATATTATGATCTGTTCAACAGCCCATCTGTTTTAATTTAGTTTGTATTTTTTATTATTCATAAGACGACCTTTCAGTTTTGTAAATATTTTAGTTATAGTGTGTTAAGTCTCACTTTAGGTTAAACGTTTTTGAGAATTTGACCATCCAGCTTAGATAAATGTTATGTCATTAATTGATAAAATCTGGATTAAGGATATTATATATATATATATATATATATATATATATATATATATATATATATATATATATATTTATTTATTTTTTAGTTTCCCCCTGAGGGATTGCCACCTTATTGTGGTCAGGGGGTTTGCGTGCCTCAACACAATTCAGCAAATACAATACTGTTACTATACAGTAAGGCCAGGTAAAAACAGTGCTCGAACATGATGCCCCCCTCCCCCCACCCCGTGTTGTCTGGTCTAGAACGGCCCTGCCTCTGACCGTCTTTTGTCTTGTAAATGAGTATTCTCACTCACCTTCCAATCCCCCCAGCGCACACACACTCTGTTTGTACTGTAAACTGTACTGTAACTGTGTTTGCTAGGGCACTTGGTTATACACAGTACTTTAATATATGGAACACTTACTTAACTTACTGGTTTGGTTTAAACATCGCTTATTACCTTATTCAACAAAATAAATTCATTATTAACGTATTGAAGTATTTTAGTTAAGGACAAAAACTGTGCTTGTGTTTAGAACTGCTGAACAGCCGAAAACACACACACCCATCCCCCCGCCAAAAACACACACACACAGAGCAATTAACACCATGTCCTACTCAGGAGTGGAAGGTGAGAAACCTCAATGGAGAATACCAAGTTTGTCGTTGCTCTTTTGGAGTTCTTAAAACCCAAAACATTTATTTATACTGAGAAAAAATTATTATGGGTCACAATCACAAATACATATAATCAAGTGTTTAACTGGTTTCATTTGTTTCTATGATCAATAATTATTATTATTTTCAGCCCAACTCTTTGACTATTTAAAACAAAGTTGTGTCCCATTTTTTGCCCATTGAAGTTGTTGGTTCAACTAAACAATTTTTAAATACCCAAACAATCCCCCAAAATTAAAACAGACAAAACATGACTTTAAAAATTCAGTTTATTCTTCCAAAACTAGTCAAAGTTAAAACAGTAATTTATATAAAACAGATGAATACATGTTGTCTTTTTGCTTAAAGTTCATTAAACTACCGGGATACACCAGCTGCTTATAAGTCTCTATCTATAGTCCTTTTACATTAAAATATAAATTTTTCAAATATCAAAACTATTAAACATGGAACAGTTTAAGTCTTTGTTTCCCCCAAAGTACTGTATCAGACATTTTGCAGTTCTATGTTCAGAATATACAGTAGACCTGATCAAACATCATTCTAAAGCTGTCGGACTGTGACGTCATCCCTCCTACAGCTCCGTCAACAGTTTGTTCAGGCTCCTCCAGTCCTGTAGCTCCAAAAGTCCAGCCGTCTGACCCCCCAATCCTCCACAGCGGAGCTCTGCTTAAGGACAACAGGGGAATTTAGTCAAGACAAAGATAAATAAACTTCACAGAACATATAGTTCTAATAAAAATAATATATATTAATAAACCTATTTACCACAGAGTGTGTAAAATACTGTTTTGGGGATTCTGGAATGTAAATAATCTGCCTGTGCTAATGTTAACCAGTGAACAGTGTTAGTGTTAACCAGTGAACAGTGTTAGTGTTAACCAGTGACTGTCTGTATTATCGTCTGCATTAAATTAAGCGAGAATTTACTTAATGCGCTTCTCATACAAATAAGTTAAGCCATATAACACTCGTATATGAGCATTAGTTCATCCCTGAAGCCAAACTATAACTTACTGAAGCCCCTCACACACACACACACACACACACCTCCTCCTCCTCCTTAACTGATAAACACTTCAGTGTTGTTATTCAGCTCGTTAACTAAGCGCTCGCGCTACCGCGGAAAGTCTCGGACAAAGTGTATAAAATATAAACCGGGTTATGAGCGTTACTAGCTCCTGTACAGCTCCCCTCAGTCTGTGTCCCTCATGAACTGCATCACATTATATTACAGTCACAGAAATAACCTGCAGATTAACTCTTAACCAGAGAATAAATAAGCGCTGAATTTATCCAGACAACACGCGGTGAGATTCTCTCAGTATTTACAGAGAACACAAACACTCTTCATCGGGTAGTGCAGCTTCTGTAATAGGGACATTAATAGTATTGTCGAAGCTTGAGCATGTTTTTGAGTTAAAGTGGAGTGACATTGTGAGTGTGTGACACTGACAGTAAGCTGTAATATTAACTCCAGACTTGGTAAACAGATCATTAAGTTCTCTAAAGTCACATCTGACCGCTGCTGGTGCTGCCAGTGATATTTAAAACAGCCAATAAAAAACTAAACTGGGAAATAAACTATAAATTACCCCAAACACATTTCATAAAATAAAACATCACTTACCACGAATAGTCCGTTAAGCCGCCATCTTCATCTCTGTAGTTTGGTAGCGTCAGTTCGGCGGGGGTGGAGGCGGGTTGTTAAAATCACGTGATTGCAACTCAGCGCAGCTGGCTTGTTTTAATGTGTTCTTGAGAACGAATCGCCATCTAGTGGTGGCACCAGGTAAATGAATAAATTGGGCTTGAATGGGCGTGTTTACTGTGAAATCTTGACATGCCTTTCAGCCAGAAAAGGGAGGGGGGATTACGGCGTGCAAAGGCCATTCACGCGCCATTCACACTTCAGCCACACTGTCGCGGCTATTTGGCGTGGCTCCCACTGTAGGTGTGTGTTAGTGAGCACTCTGACGGAGAAGATATCAGCGTTAGAGGAGCACATCCAGACTTTAGAGAGGGTTAGAAAGTGTGAGAGCAGTGTTATTCCTGTAGTGGACAGTCTGGGTGCCGCAGGCAGAGATAATCAGCCCCCGACTCTGGCATTAGAGCCCTCACAGCGGGGCAAGTGGGTGACGACTCGGCGGCATACTCGTTCAGCCAAAGCTAACGCTAAGGCTAGCCCCACCGGAGCACTCCTCCTCTGCGCGTCACATGTCCAACAGATTTGCTCTCCTCAGTGCTGCACCCGCTGAGAAACCTGAAAGAGCTCTGGTTATAGGAGACTCTATACTGAGGCACGTGACATTAGCTAGACCTTTAGGGGCGCCAGCGGCAGTGGTTAGGTGTATCCTGGGAGCCAGAGCACCGGACATAGCAGGTAATCTTAGGGCTCTAGGACAGCACAGGTTCTCTAAAATAGTGGTACATGCTGGAGCTAACGATATACGCCTTCGTCAGTCAGAGGTTAGTAAGAGTAACTTTACAGAGGTGTTTAAATTAGCGAAGGCGATGTCCGATGAAGTAATATGCTCTGGTCCCATCCCAATGAGACGTGGTGACATAGCTTACAGCAGGTTATGGTCGCTGAACCGCTGGATGTCCAGGTGGTGCTCCAAAAATAATGTGGGCTACATAGATAATTGGAAGACCTTTGAGGGCAAAGCTGGCCTGTTAGGGCGGGACGGTGTCCATCCCACTCGGGAAGGTGCTGCTCTCATTTCCTGTAGTATAGCTCATAGTCTCAGTAGAGGCCTAGTTAATCGGTGACAATCCAGAGCCCAGGCCAGGGAGCAGACAGACAGGCTAAACCAACCGTCTGCTAGCTGCATAGAGTCGTCACTCAGGGTTCACCTTATTGAGACTGTGTCTGTTCCCCGATCTAAGCAAAAATGTAGAAAGACTCAGAAAGTCTGTTTCAATAATTTATTTAACATAAAGACCACAAACTCAGATCATACTGAATGCGCAGCCGGCACCTCTGATCTGAAGATAGGATTGTTAAATATTAGATCTCTCGCATCAAAAGCAGTTATTGTTAATGAAATTATCACAGATCAGGCGTTTAATATACTCTGTTTAACTGAAACATGGGTTAAACAGGATGAGTATGTAGCTCTAAATGAAGCTAGTCCTCCTGGATACAGCTACATACACCAGCCTCGGTTAACTGGTAGAGGAGGAGGCGTCGCAGTTATTCATAATGATAATCTGTCTATCGTACAAAAACACGGACACAAATTTAACTCATTTGAAATTCTCTATAGTAACATAAGTCTATTTAAGTATATTAAATCAGCTCAGTCGATTCCTCTAATTATAATTTACAGACCTCCAGGGCCGTATTCTGAATTTCTTAGTGAATTTGCGGATTTCATCTCAGACCTGGTCGTTTCTGTAGACAAAGTGTTAATTGCTGGAGATTTTAACATTCATTTTGAGAATCCAGAAGACCCTCTGAGAACAGCATTTATATCCATACTGGACTCCATAGGCGTAAATCAGTGTGTAGTAGGACCCACTCATAAAGCAGGTCACACTTTAGATTTAGTAATATTCTTCGGATTAATTATAAGAAATGTATTCACAATTCCACTGTCTGAAATTATCTCAGATCACTATCTTGTCTCCATTCAAGTGTGTCACAGTGATAATGTACGCACAGCACCGCGCTACCGTATTAAACGTACATTCACATCAACTACCACACAGAGTTTTATCAGTAATCTCCCAGAGTTACCAACTTCGATTAGGTCACCGTCTGACCCCACAGAACTCGATCAGGCGACTGAATATTTAGAGTCGACACTTCGTTGTACCTTAGATAATGTAGCTCCAGCTAAAAGAAAAATTATTAGAGATAAGAAACTTGCTCCCTGGTATAACGATCACACGCGCACTTTAAAACAGACTGCTCGGAAATTAGAGCGTAAATGGCGTCAAACTAAATTGTTGGTATTTCAAATAGCATGGAAAGAGAGCATCCTGAACTATAGGAAAGCTCTTAGTGTAGCTAGATCAACATATCTCTCCACTCTTATAGAAGAAAATAAAAATAATCCTAGATTTTTATTTAATACCGTAGCCAAATTAACCAGAAATAAGACCACTACAGAAATCTCCACAACAACATCATGCAATAGTGAGGACTTCATGAACTTTTTTAATAATAAAATTGTAAATATCAGGCATAAAATTGAGGCTTTGAAACCAAACAATGTAATTGATACAGATGTTAACCTAGCCATGTCAGATTCAAACCTAGAATACTTTACTCCTCTTGAAGAGAATGAACTAATTTCACTCATCTCTTCTGCAAATTCATCAACCTGTATATTAGATCCTATACCGACACATTTTCTTAAACAGATAGTACCAGTAATAACAGAACCGCTGTTGAGAATAATTAATTCCTCACTCAGCATTGGTTATGTTCCAAAATCTTTTAAAGTAGCAGTTATTAAACCAATAATTAAGAAACCTGACCTCGACCCCTGTCAGCTGTCCAATTACAGGCCAATATCAAACCTCCCCTTTATCTCTAAGATTCTGGAAAAGATAGCAGCGGAGCAGCTATGCTCATATCTACATAGAAATGGCATACATGAACTGTATCAGTCAGGATTTAGGCCTCATCACAGCACGTTTCTGTGCACTCGTTAAAGTAGTAAATGACCTCCTATTGGCCTCTGATCAGGGTTGTGTAACTATGCTTGTATTACTCGACCTCAGTGCAGCTTTTGACACTATTGATCATGCTATTCTTCTTCACAGATTAGAAAATGTAGTAGGAATTAAGGGTACAGCCCTCTCCTGGCTCAGATCCTATTTGACCGATCGTTATCAGTATGTAGACTTAAATGGTGATTATTCTGCATGTTCTCTAGTGGAGTTTGGCGTTCCGCAGGGTTCAGTTTTAGGCCCACTGCTTTTTTCCCTTTACATGCTTGCTCTGGGCAACATAATCCGTAAGCATGGTATTAGTTTTCATTGTTATGCTGACGACACACAGCTATACGTATCAACAAAACCGGATGAGAAAAACCATCTTACTAAAGTTGAGCAATGTGTGCAGGACATAAGAAATTGGATGCTAATTAACTTCCTTCTGCTTAATCCGGATAAGACAGAAGTTCTAGTCATAGGACCGCATATAGCTAGAAGTAAAATCTTAGATCACACCGTAACTTTAGATGGCCTTTCTGTTCCGTCAAGTGCAACAGTAAAAGACCTCGGCGTGATTATAGATTCCAGCCTTTCATTTGAAGCTCATGTAGATAATATCACCAGGATAGCATTCTTTCACCTCAGAAATATCGCCAAAATAAGAAATATATTGTTGCTAAACGATGCAGAAAAACTAGTTCATGCTTTTATCACTTCTAGGTTGGACTATTGTAATGCCTTACTGTCTGGTTGTTCAGTTAGGTGCATAAACAAGCTTCAGCTAGTCCAGAATGCAGCAGCGAGAGTCCTCACTAGAACCAGAAGATATGAGCACATCACCCCTATCCTATCTTCACTGCATTGGCTCCCTGTGAAATTTCGCATTGATTTTAAAATACTACTCTTGAAATATAAGGCATTAAATCGTCTCGCCCCGCAGTATCTGAGCGAACTGCTAGTGTCTTACGATCCGCCACGCCTACTTCGGTCAAAGGATGCAGGCTGCTTATCAGTACCGCGTATTATGAAAACTACAGCTGGCGGCAGAGCTTTTTCTTACAAAGCCCCAAAATTATGGAATAGTCTTCCAAATAGTGTTCGGGACTCAGACACAGTCTCAGTGTTTAAGTCTAGGCTCAAAACCTATTTATTTAGCCAAGCATTTTTATAAATAGATTTGCCATAAGGTAAAGGAGCAGATCTGGGGGACTCATGGACGTAGAGTATTATGGTGAACTGGTATGTTTAGATGCTGTCTTCCTCAGTCTCATTTGATCACTCAGGTTTGTTGACGGTGAGGTGATTGTTTGCTTTACATCTCAGGGAGCCCTCATGTTTGTGTTTCCTTCTGGCTCTCCCTTTTAGTTATGCTGTCATAGTTAGTCCTGCCGGAGTCCCTGCTTGCACTCTACAGTAAATATACATTCACATTAGACATTGTGACTGTGACCATACCTAATTGCAATCTCTCCTCCTCTTCTCTTCCTCCCCCTCTTTCTCTTTCCTCTCTCCCCCGTCTCGCCCTTTCACTCTTTCTCTCTCTCTCTCTGTCGAGCTACACATGTGGTTCCTGAGCTACCAGTGATCCAGACTCCCTCTGCCCTCCGGACCTGTCTGATCCATCCTGGTGCCCGGTTTCTGGTTGGAGGTCTCATCGCATGGATGCCCCGTGTGTCTCTTTAGGATGCGCCTGGTGTCTGGGGATGATTCTATCTACTTAGAAGATGGTTCTGGCCTCGACTGGTGTTGTCAGCTGTTTCTCTGAGGACTTGACAAATCGATAGTTCAGGACTGGAACTTTCTACAAGTCTATCTGAGTCTCGAATAACTACTGGACTCCATTTTACATCAACTATTATAACATCAATTAACATCAACTATTATAGTTGAACCTAACACTGTATGAATGCAGATCATTTCCTGCTATCTGTTTCACCCAGATGAGGATGGGTTCCCTGTCGAGTCTGGTTCCTCTCAAGGTTTCTTCCTATTACCATCTCAGGGAGTTTTTCCTTGCCACTGTCGCCCTCTGGCTTGCTCACCAGGGAATATCTGAACATTTTGATTCATACACATTCACATTCCATACAAACTTAAATAATTCTTTTGATTGTGTAAAGCTGTTTTGAGACAATGTTAATTATTAAAAGCGCTATACAAATAAAACTGAATTGAATTGAATTGAATAGAGAATCATGTTCTGATTTGAAACCTCTTGTGAGCCAAGCAGACTAATCAGAACCTTCTCTCCTACGATTCAAGCTTGCAGTGTGTGATGTTCCACTGAGAGTGGTCACTGTAAAATCAGGGCTCGTCCAGGATTTGAACCCTAAGCGAGAATCATACCCCTAGACCAACGAGCCAGAATGCGAGCATGAGGGAGTGCTGTTGGCAGGTAACTGTACATTTTCAATCTTTCTCTGCACATATGTGCAGGCAATACTCAACACATAGGGTTGCAGAGGAAATTTAAAGGGAAAAAGGTTCAAGTCACCCAGCTTTCTTCACAATGTCTGTATGGTTGTGCCCTTTTCACTCAAGTCGAACAGGCCTAGAATACAAGTGTCGTGGAAGACAGCAGAATCTCACAACCAGGTTTTGTAATTCCTGCAGGAGTTGCAGCAGTATATCTGAAATCGTAAGTAAGTAGAACATTATTTGTTGATTTGCCCCTGGTGTATTACATCTGCTTGGCCTCTTCATGTTTGAAGTTGTGTTGTAAAGGAATTAATATGTAAATTGGCGAGACTTGGAAACATGGCTTTGCTTTCACATACAGTGGTGCAGCTGGACAGAGAATTCTGGAAACCCTTGCAGTTGGAAACTTTCTCGACCTCTCTGGAACCAAGCAGGCTCATCAGAACCACTTGTTCCATTGAGAGGTCAACTTTTCGTACAACGTAAAACCAGGGCTCGTCCGGGATTTGAACCAAGGACCTCTCGCAACCGAAGCGCGAATCATACCCTTAGACCAACGAGCCAGCATCCCCTTTATGGGGAATTGCTCACTTTGAGTGGGATAATAAAGCACATAAATGTTTTTGCATACCTTTGTGCAGGGAATGCTAAACTCCTGACATGATTGCTCAAGACATTATGTGGAACAAAGCTTCAATGTGTCTAGTAGTTCTTCAGAAAACCTATATCGTTTTTATTAATTTTTCTCCATTTAAAACGGGCCAGAATTGTCTTGGGATACAGGGTTATGACAGGAGAAGGATATACGCTTCTTTGGGAGCTGCAGCAAGCTACTTGGTCCGATGTATACCCAGAAAAGTGGTTGCTTTTGTCATCATTACTTACAAGAGCTGCAGAAACTCCCTCAACTCCATTCTGTCTGAAAAAACACTTTAACAAAGTGAGGTCTTGATGAATGCTTTGTCCTAAATGAGGCTTTTCGCTGGTGAGAAATAGAGAATTCTTATTGTAATCCAGAGAGGGAAAATCAAGACTGGAATAGGCTGCAGGAACTCCTCCTTGACATTGTTCTGATGACCTGAGTGAAAGATCCTTCAATTTACCTCTATTGAAGCAGCTGTGAAAGTGATTTGTGAGCAATCCCTCGAGGAGCCATTCATCATCTCTGCTCACTAGCTCAAGAACTGGACTGGTCACGTCTCAAGATGATTTTGTAGAAGCAGAATGAACCTTAAATGATGTGTATGAGACTGGCACACAAGGATTAGCTTTTAGACTTTAACACAAGGTCTGCTTGACAGAGAATCATGTTCTGATTTTAAACCTCTTGTGAACCAAGCAGACTAATCAGAACCTTCTCTCCTACGATTCAAGCTTGCAGTGTGTGATGTTCCACTGAGAGTGGTCACTGTAAAATCAGGGCTCGTCCAGGATTTGAACCCTAAGCGAGAATCATACCCGTAGACCAACGAGCAAGAATGCGAGCATGAGGGAGTGCTGTTGGCAGGTAACTGTACCTTTTCAATGTTTCTCTGCACATATGTGCAGGCAATAATCAACACATAGGGTTGCAGAGGAAATTTAAAGGGAAAAAGGTTCAAGTCACCCAGCTTTCTTCGCAATGTCTGTATGGTTGTGCCCTTTCCACTCAAGTCGAACAGGCCTAGAATACAAGTGTCATGGAAGACAGCAGAATCTCACAAGCAGGTTTTGTAATTCCTGCAGGAGTTGCAGCAGTAAATTTGAAATCGTAACTAAGTAGAACATTATTTGTTGATTTTCCCCTGGTGTATTACTTCTGCTTGGCCTCTTCATGTTTCAAGTTGTGTTGTAAAGGAATTAATATGTAAATTGGTGAGCCTTTGAAACATGGCTTTGCTGTCACAAGCAATGATCAGTCATGTCACTGTGGTGCAGCTGGACAGAGAATTCTGGAAACCCTTGCAGTTGGAAACTTTCTCGACATCTCTGGAACCAAGCAGGCTCGTCAGAACCACTTGTTCCATTGAGAGGTCAACTTTTCGTACAACGTAAAACTAGGGCTCATCCGGGATTTGAACCCGGGACCTCTCGCACCCGAAGCGAGAATCATACCCCTAGACCAACGAGCCAGCATCCCCTTTACGGGGAGTTTCTCACTGTGAGTGGGTTAATAAAGCACATCCATGTTTATGCATACCTTTATGCAGGGAATGCTAAACTCCTGACATGATTGCTCAAGACATTATGTGGAACAAAGCTTCAATGTGTCTAGTAGTTCTTCAGAAAACCTATATTGTTTTTATTAATTTTTCTCCATTTAAACCGGGCCAGAATTGTCTTGGGATACAGCGTTATGACAGGAGAAGGATATACGCTCCTCTGGGAGCTGCAGCAAGCTACTTGGTCCGATGTGTACCCAGAAAAGTGGTTGCTTTTGTCATCATTACTTACAAGAGCTGCAGAAACTCCCTCAACTCCATTCTGTCTGAAAAGACACTTTAACAAAGTGAGGTCTTGATGAATGCTTTGTCCTAAATGAGGCTTTTTGCTGGTGAGAAATAGAGAATTCTTAATGTAATCCAGAGAGGGAAAATCAAGACTGGAATAGGCTGCAGGAACTCCTCCTTGACATTGTTCTGATGACCTGAGTGAACGATCCTTCAATTTACCTCTATTGAAGCAGCTGTGAAAGTGATTTGTGAGCAATTCCTCGAGGAGCCATTCATCATCTCTGCTCACTAGCTCAAGAACTGGACTGTTCATGTCTCAAGACGATTTTGTAGAAGCAGAATGAACCTGAAATGATGTGTATGAGACTGGCAAACAAGGATTTGCTTGTAGACTTTAACACAAGATCTGCTTGACAGAGAATCATGTTCTGATTTGAAACCTCTTGTGAACCAAGCAGACTAATCAGAACCTTCTCTCCTACGATTCAAGCTTGCAGTGTGTGATGTTCCACTGAGAGTGGTCACTGTGAAATCAGGGCTCGTCCAGGATTTGAAGCCTAAGCGAGAATCATACCCCTAGACCAACGAGCCAGAATGCGAGCATGAGGGAGTGCTGTTGGCAGGTAACTGTACCTTTTCAATGTTTCTCTGCACATATGTGCAGGCAATAATCAACACATAGTGTTGCAGAGGAAATTTAAAGGGAAAAAGGTTCAAGTCACCCTGCTTTCTTCGCAATGTCTGTATGGTTGTGCCCTTTCCACTCAAGTCGAACAGGCCTAGAATACAAGTGTCATGGAAGACAGCAGAATCTCACAAGCAGGTTTTGTAATTCCTGCAGGAGTTGCAGCAGTAAATTTGAAATCATAACTAAGTAGAACATTATTTGTTGATTTGCTCCTGGTGTATTACTTCTGCTTGGCCTCTTCATGTTTCAATTTGTGTTGTAAAGGAATTAATATGTAAATTGGTGAGCCTTTGAAACATGGCTTTGCTGTCACAAGCAATGATCTGTCATGTTACAGTGGTGCAGCTGGACAGAGAATTCTCGAAACCCTTGCAGTTGGAAACTTTCTCGACCTCTCTGGAACCAAGGAGGCTCGTCAGAACCACTTGTTCCAATGAGAGGTCAACTTTTTGTACAACGTAAAACTAGGGCTCGTCCGGGATTTGAACCCGGGACCTCTCGCACCCGAAGCGAGAATCATACCCCTAGACCAACGAGCCAGCATCCCCTTCATGGGGAGTTTCTCACTGTGAGTCAGATAATAAAGCACATCCATGTTTTTGCATACCTTTGTGCAGGGAATGCTAAACTCCTGACATGATTGCTCAAGACATTATGTGGAACAAAGCTTCAAGGTGTCTAGTACTCCTTCAGAAAACCTATATGGTTTTTATTAATTTTTCTCCATTTAAACCAGGCCAGAATTGTTTTGGGATACAGCATTATGACAGGAAAAGGCTATACGCTCCATTGGGAGCTACAGCAAGCTCTTTTGTGTACCCAGAAAAGTGGTTGCTTTTGTCATCATTACTTATAAGAGCTGCAGAAACTCCCTCAACTCCATTCTGTCTGAAAAGACACTTTAACAAAGTGAGGTCTTGATGAATGCTTTGTCCTAAATGAGGCTTTTTGCTGGTGAGAAATAGAGAATTCTTAATGTAATCCAGAGAGGGAAAATCAAGACTGGAATAGGCTGCAGGAACTCCTCCTTGACATTCTTCTGATGACCTGAGTGAAAGATCCTTCAATTTACCTCTATTGAAGCAGCTGTGAAAGTGATTTGTGAGCAATCCCTCGAGGAGCCATTCATCATCTCTGCTCACTAGCTCAAGAACTGGACTGTTCACGTGTCAAGACGATTTTGTAGAAGCAGAATGAACCTGAAATGATGTGTATGAGACTGGCAAACAAGGATTTGCTTTTAGACTTTAACACAAGATCTGCTTGACAGAGAAACATGTTCTGATTTGAAACCTCTTGTGAACCAAGCAGACTAATCAGAACCTTCTCTCCTACGATTCAAGCTTGCAGTGTGTGATGTTCAATTCAATTCAATTCAGTTTTATTTGTATAGCGCTTTTAACAATTGACATTGTCTCAAAACAGCTTTACACAATCAAAAGAATTATTTACGTTTGTATGGAATGTGAATATGTATGAATCAAAATGTTCAGATATTCCCTGGCGAGCAAGCCCGAGGGCGACAGTGGCAAGGAAAAACTCCCTGAGACGGTAATAGGAAGAAACCTTGAGATGAACCAGACTCGACAGGGAACCCATCCTCATCTGGGTGAAACAGATAGCAGGAAATGATCTGCATTTATACAGTGTTAAGTGTTAGGTTCAGCTATAATAGTTGATGTTAATTGATGTTATAATACTTGATGTAAAATGGAGTCCAGTAGTTATTCGAGACTCAGATAGACTTGTAGAAAGTTCCAGTCCTGAACTATCGAATTGTCAAGTCCTCAGAGAAACAGCTGACAACACCAGTCGAGGCCAGAACCATCTTCTAAGTATAGAGAATCATCCCCAGACACCAGACGCATCCTAAAGAGACACACGGGGCATCCATGCGATGAGACCTCCAACCAGAAACCGGGCACCAGGATGGATCAGACAGGTCCGGAGGGCAGTGGGAGTCTGGATCACTGGCAGCTCAGGAACCACATGTGTAGCTCGACAGAGAGAGAGAGAGAAAGAGTGAAAGGGGGAGACAGGGGGAGAGAGGAAAGAGAAAGAGGGGGAGGAAGAGAAGAGGAGGAGAGATTGCAATTAGGTATGGTCACAGTCACAATGTCTAATGTGAATGTATATTTACTGTAGAGTGCAAGCAGGGACTCCGGCAGGACTAACTATGACAGCATAACTAAAAGGGAGAGCCAGAAGGAAACACAAACATGAGGGCTCCCTGAGATGTAAAGCAAACAATCACCTCACCGTCAACAAACCTGAGTGATCAAATGAGACTGAGGAAGACAGCATCTAAAACATACCAGTTCACCATAATACTCTACGTCCATGAGTCCCCCAGATCTGCTCCTTTACCTTATGGCAAATCTATTTATAAAAATGCTTGGCTAAATAAATAGGTTTTTAGCCTAGACTTAAACACTGAGACTGTGTCTGAGTCCCGAACACTATTTGGAAGACTATTCCATAATTTTGGGGCTTTGTAAGAAAAAGCTCTGCCCCCAGCTGTAGTTTTCATAATACGCGGTACTGATAAGCAGCCTGCATCCTTTGACCGAAGTAGGCGTGGCGGATCGTAAGACACTAGCAGTTCGCTCAGATACTGCGGCGCGAGACCATTTAATGCCTTATATGTCAAGAGTAGTATTTTAAAATCAATGCGAAATTTCACAGGGAGCCAATGCAGTGAAGATAGGATAGGGGTGATGTGCTCATATCTTCTGGTTCTAGTGAGGACTCTCGCTGCTGCATTTTGGACTAGCTGAAGCTTGTTTATGCACCTAACTGAACAACCAGACAGTAAGGCATTACAATAGTCCAACCTAGAAGTGATAAAAGCATGAACTAGTTTTTCTGCATCATTTAGCGACAATATATTTCTTATTTTGGCGATATTTCTAAGGTGAAAGAATGCTATCCTGGTGATATTATCTACATGAGCTTCAAATGAAAGGCTGGAATCTATAATCACGCCGAGGTCTTTTACTGTTGCACTTGACGGAACAGAAAGGCCATCTAAAGTTACGGTGTGATCTAAGATTTTACTTCTAGCTGTATGCGGTCCTATGACTAGAACTTCTGTCTTATCCGGATTAAGCAGAAGGAAGTTAATTAGCATCCAATTTCTTATGTCCTGAACACATTGCTCAACTTTAGTAAGATGGTTTTTCTCATCAGGTTTTGTTGAGACATATAACTGTGTGTCGTCAGCATAACAATGAAAACTAATACCATGCTTACGGATTATGTTGCCCAGAGGAAGCATGTAAAGGGAAAAAAGCAGTGGGCCTAAAACTGAACCCTGCGGAACGCCAAACTCCACTAGAGAACATGCAGAATAATCACCATTTAAGTCTACATACTGATAACGATCGGTCAAATAGGATCTGAGCCAGGAGAGGGTTGTACCCTTAATTCCTACTAAATTTTCTAATCTGTGAAGAAGAATAGCATGATCAATAGTGTCAAAAGCTGCACTGAGGTCGAGTAATACAAGCATAGTTACACAACCCTGATCAGAGGCCAATAGGAGGTCATTTACTACTTTAACGAGTGCTGTTTCTGTGCTGTGATGAGGCCTAAATCCTGACTGATACAGTTCATGTATGCCATTTCTATGTAGATATGAGCATAGCTGCTCCGCTACTATCTTTTCCAGAATCTTAGAGATAAAGGGGAGGTTTGATATTGGCCTGTAATTGGACAGCTGACAGGGGTCGAGGTCAGGTTTCTTAATTATTGGTTTAATAACTGCTACTTTAAAAGATTTTGGAACATAACCAATGCTGAGTGAGGAATTAATTATTCTCAACATCGGTTCTGTTATTACTGGTACTATCTGTTTAAGAAAATGTGTCGGTATAGGATCTAATATACAGGTTGATGAATTTGCAGAAGAGATGAGTGAAATTAGTTCATTCTCTTCAAGAGGAGTAAAGTATTCTAGGTTTGAATCTGACATGGCTAGGTTAACATCAGTATCAATTACATTGTTTGGTTTCAAAGCCTCAATTTTATGCCTGATATTTACAATTTTATTATTAAAAAAGTTCATGAAGTCCTCACTATTGCATGATGTTGTTGTGGAGATTTCTGTAGTGGTCTTATTTCTGGTTAATTTGGCTACGGTATTAAATAAAAATCTAGGATTATTTTTATTTTCGTCTATAAGAGTGGAGAGATACGTTGATCTAGCTACACTAAGAGCTTTCCTATAGTTCAGGATGCTCTCTTTCCATGCTATTTGAAATACCAACAATTTAGTTTGACGCCATTTACGCTCTAATTTCCGAGCAGTCTGTTTTAAAGTGCGCGTGTGATCGTTATACCAGGGAGCGAGTTTCTTATCTCTAATAATTTTTCTTTTAGCTGGAGCTACATTATCTAAGGTACAACGAAGTGTCGACTCTAAATATTCAGTCGCCTGATCAAGTTCTGTGGGGTCAGACGGTGGCCTAATCGAAGTTGGTAACTCTGGGAGATTACTGATAAAACTCTGTGTGGTAGTTGATGTGAATGTACGTTTAATACGGTAGCGCGGTACTGTGCGTACATTATCACTGTGAGACACTTGAATGGAGACAAGATAGTGATCTGAGATAATTTCAGACAGTGGAATTGTGAACACATTTCTTATAGTTAATCCGAAGAATATTACTAAATCTAAAGTGTGACCTGCTTTATGAGCGGGTCCTACTACACACTGATTTACACCTACGGAGTCCAGTATGGATATAAATTCTGTTCTCAGAGGGTCTTCTGGATTCTCAAAATGAATGTTAAAATCTCCAGCAATTAACACTTTGTCTACAGAAATGACCAGGTCTGAGATGAAATCTGCAAATTCACTAAGAAATTCAGAATACAGCCCTGGAGGTCTGTAAATTATAATTAGTGGAATCGACTGAGCTGATTTAATATACTTAAATACACTTATGTTACTATAGAGAATTTCAAATGAGTTAAATTTGTGTCTGTGTTTTTGTACGATAGACAGGTTATCATTATGAATAACTGCGACGCCTCCTCCTCTACCAGTTAACCGAGGCTGGTGTATGTAGCTGTATCCAGGAGGACTAGCTTCATTTAGAGCTACATACTCGTCCTGTTTAACCCATGTTTCAGTTAAACAGAGTATATCAAACGCCTGATCTGTGATAATTTCATTAACAATAACTGCTTTTGATGTGAGAGATCTAATATTTAACAATCCTAGCTTCAGATCAGAGGTGCCGGCTGCGCATTCAGTATGATCGGAGTTTGTGGACTTTATGTTAATTAGATTATTGAAACAGACTTTCTGGGTCTTTCTACATTTTTGCTTAGATCGGGGAACAGACACAGTCTCAATAAGGTGAACCCTGAGTGACGACTCTATGCAGCTAGCAGACGGTTGGTTTAGCCTGTCTGTCTGCTCCCTGGCCTGGGCTCTGGATTGTCACCGATTAACTAGACCTCTACTGAGACTATGAGCTATACTACAGGAAATGAGAGAAGCACCTTCCCGAGTGGGATGGACACCGTCCCGCCCTAACAGGCCAGCTTTGCCCTCAAAGGTCTTCCAATTGTCTATGTAGCCCACATTATTTTTGGAGCACCACCTGGACATCCAGCGGTTCAGCGACCATAACCTGCTGTAAGCTATGTCGCCACGTCTCATTGGGATGGGACCAGAGCATACTACTTCATCGGACATCGCCTTCGCTAATTTAAACACCTCTGTAAAGTTACTCTTACTAACCTCTGACTGACGAAGGCGTATATCATTAGCTCCAGCATGTACCACTATCTTAGAGAACCTATGCTGTCCTAGAGCCCTAAGATTACCTGCTATGTCCGGTGCTCTGGCTCCCGGGATACACCTAACCACTGCCGCTGGCGCCCCTAAAGGTCTAGCTAATGTCACGTGTCTCAGTATAGAGTCTCCTATAACCAGAGCTCTTTCAGGTTTCTCAGCGGGTGCAGCACTGAGGAGAGCAAACCTGTTGGACACGTGACGCGCAGAGGAGGTGTGCTCCGGTGGGCTAGCCTTAGCGTTAGCTTTGGCTGAACGAGTATGCCGCCGAGTCGTCACCCACTCGCCCCGCTGTGAGGGCACTAATGCCGGAGTCGGGGGCTGATTATCTCCGCCTGTGGCACCCAGACTGTCCGCTACAGGAATAACGCTGCTCTCACACTGTCTAACACTCTCTAAAGTCTGGATGCGCTCCTCTAACGCTGATATCTTCTCCGTCAGAGTGCTCACTAACACACACCTATCACAAATAAAATTATCGCTAATGACGGAGGAAGAATGTCTAAACATCCTGCACTCTACACACTGAACAAGCTGAACGGTAGACATTATAACGTACCTCTGTGTCGGAGTTTTTAGTTGTTTAGTTGAGGAAACTCGCGCGTTGCGAAACTTTCGCGGCAACAATACGAAAACAGGAAGCTACGTCACCAACAGGAAACTGTTACTGAGTATGTGGAACAGTGATGTTCCACTGAGAGTGGTCACTGTAAAATCAGGGCTCGTCCAGGATTTGAACCCTAAGTGAGAATCATACCCCTAGACCAACGAGCCAGAATGCGAGCATGAGGGAGTGCTATTGGCAGGTAACTGTACCTTTTAAATGTTTCTCTGCACATATTTGCAGGCAATAATCAACACATAGGGTTGCAGAGGAAATTTAAAGGGAAAAAGGTTCAAATCACCCAGCTTTCTTCGCAATGTCTGTATGGTTGTGCCCTTTCCACTCAAGTCAAACAGGCCTAGAATACAAGTGTCATGGAAGACAGTAGAACCTCACAAGCAGGTTTTGTAATTCCTGCAAGAGTTGCAGCAGTAAATTTGAAATCGTAACTAAGTAGAACATTATTTGTTGATTTGCCCCTGGTGTATTACTTCTGCTTGGCCTCTTCATGTTTCAAGTCGTGTTGTAAAGGAATTAATATGTAAATTTGTGTGCCTTTGAAACATGGCTTTGCTGTCACAAGCAATTATCAGTCATGTCACAGTGGTGCAGCTGGACAGAGAATTCTGGAAACCCTTGCAGTTGGAAACTTTCTCCACCTCTCTAGAACCAAGCAGGCTCGTCAGAACCACTTGTTCCATTGAGAGATCAACTTTTCGTACAACGTAAAACTAGGGCTCGTCCGGGATTTGAACCCGGGACCTCTCGCACCCGAAGCGAGAATCATACCCCTAGACCAACGAGCCAGCATCCCCTTCACGTGGAGTTTCTCACTGTGAGTCGGATAATAAAGCACATCCATGTTTTTGCATACCTTTGTGCAGGGAATGCTAAACTCCTGACATGATTGCTCAAGACATTATGTGGAACAAAGCTTCAAGGTGTCTAGTACTCCTTCAGAAAACCTATATGGTTTTTCATTAATTTTTCTCCATTTAAACCAGGCCAGAATTGTTTTGGGATACAGCATTATGACAGATAAAGGCTATATGCTCCTTAGGGAGCTACAGCAAGCTACTTGGTACGATGTGTACCCAGAAAAGTGGTTGCTTTTGTCATCATTACTTATAAGAGCTGCAGAAACTCCCTCAACTCCATTCTGTCTGAAAAGACACTTTAACAAAGTGAGGTCTTGATGAATGCTTTGTACTAAATGAGGCTTTTTGCTGGTGAGAAATAGAGAATTCTTAATGTAATCCAGAGAGGGAAAATCAAGACTGGAATAGGCTGCAGGAACTCCTCCTTGACATTGTTCTGATGACCTGAGTGAAAGATCCTTCAATTTACCTCTATTGAAGCAGCTGTGAAAGTGATTTGTGAGCAATCCCTCGAGGAGCCATTCATCAGCTCTGCTCACTAGCTCAAGAACTGGACTGTTCACGTCTCAAGACGATTTTGTAGAAGCAGAATGAACCTGAAATGATGTGTACAGTGGGAGCCACACCAAATAGCCGCGACAGTGTGGCTGAAGTGTGAATGGCGTGTGAATGGCCTTTGCACGCCGTAATCCCCCCTCCCCTTTCTGGCCGAAAGGCGTGTCAAGATTTCACAGTAAACACGCCCATTCAAGCCCTATTTATTCATTTACCTGGTGCCACCACTAGATGGCGCTTCGTTCTCAAGAACACATTAAAACAAGCCAGCTGCGCTGAGTTGCAATCACGTGATTTTAACAACCCGCCTCCACCCCCGCCGAACTGACGCTGCCAAACTACAGAGATGAAGATGGCGGCTTAACGGACTATTCGTGGTAAGTGATGTTTTATTTTATAAAATGTGTTTGGGGTAGTTTACAGTTTATTTCCCAGTTTAGTTTTTTTATTGGCCGTTTGAAATATCACTGGCAGCAGCAGCAGCGGTCAGATGTGACTTTAGAGAACTTAATGATCTGTTTACCAAGTCTGGAGTTAATATTACAGCTTACTGTCAGTGTCACACACTCACAATGTCACTCCACTTTAACTCAAAAACATGCTCAAGCTTCGACAATACTATTAATGTCCCTATTACAAGAGCTGCACTACCCGATGAAGAGTGTTTGTGTTCTCTGTAAATACTGAGAGAATCTCACCGCGTGTTGTCTGGATAAATTCAGCGCTTATTTATTCTCTGGTTAAGAGTTAATCTGCAGGTTATTTCTGTGACTGTAATATAATGTGATGCAGTTGATGAGGGACACAGACTGAGGGGAGTTGTACAGGAGCTAGTAACGCTCATAACCCGGTTTATATTTTATACACTTTCCGCGGTAGCGCGAGCGCTTAGTTAACGAGCTGAATAACAACACTGAAGTGTTTATCAGTTAAGGAGGAGGAGGGGGGAGGTGTGTGTGTGTGTGTGTGTGTGTGTGTGTGTGTGTGAGGGGCTTCAGTAAGTTATAGTTTGGCTTCAGGGATGAACTAATGCTCATATACGAGTGTTATATCGCTTAACTTATTTGTATGAGAAGCGCATTAAGTAAAGTCTGGGTTAATTTAATGCAGACGATAATACAGACAGTCACTGGTTAACACTAACACTGTTCACTGGTTAACACTAACACTGTTCACTGGTTAACACTAACACTGTTCACTGGTTAACATTAGCACAGGCAGTTTATTTACATTACAGAATCCCCAAAACAGTATTTTACACACTCTGTGGTAAATAGGTTTATTAATATATTTTATTTTTATTAGAACTATATGTTCTGTGAAGTTTATTTGTCTTTGTCTTGACTAAATTCTCCTGTTGTCTTTAAGCAGAGCTCCGCTGTGGAGGATTGGGGGGGTCAGATGGCTGACGGCTGGACTTTTGGAGCTACAGGACTGGAGGAGCCTGAACAAGCTGTTGAGGGAGCTGTAGGAGGGATGACGTCACAGTCCGACAGCTTTAGAATGATGTTTGATCTGGTCTACTGTATATTCTGAACATAGAACTGCAAAATGTCTGATACAGTACTTTGGGGGAAACAAAGACTTCAACTGTTCCATGTTTAATAGTTTTGATATTTGAAAAATTAATATTTTAATGTAAAAGGACTATAGATAGAGACTTATAAGCAGCTGGTGTATCCGGGTAGTTTAATGAACTTTAAGCAAAAAGACAACATGTATTCATCTGTTTTATATAAATTACTGTTTTAACTTTGACTAGTTTTGGAAGAATAAATTGAATTGTTAAAGTCATGTTTTGCGTGTTTTAATTTTGGGGGATTGTTTGGGTATTTAAAAATTGTTTAGTTGAACCAACAACTTCAATGGGCAAAAAATGGGACACAACTTTGTTTTAAATAGTCAAAGAGTTGGGCTGAAAATAATAATAATAATAATTATTGATCATAGAAACAAATGAAACCAGTTAAACACTTGATTATATGTGTTTGTGATTGTGACCCATAATAATTTTTTCTCAGTATAAATAAATGTTTTGGGTTTTAAGAACTCCAAAAGAGCAACGACAAACTTGGTATTCTCCATTGAGGTTTCTCACCTTCCACTCCTGAGTATGACATGGTGTTAATTGCTCTGTGTGTGTGTGTGTTTTTGGCGGGGGGATGGGTGTGTGTGTGTTTTCGGCTGTTCAGCAGTTCTAAACACAAGCACAGTTTTTGTCCTTAACTAAAATACTTCAATACGTTAATAATGAATTTATTTTGCTGAATAAGGTAATAAGCGATATTTAAACCAAACCAGTAAGTTAAGTAAGTGTTCCATACATTAAAGTACTGTGTATAACCAAGTGCCCTAGCAAACACAGTTACAGTACAGTTTACAGTACAAACAGAGTGTGTGCGCTGGGGGGATTGGAAGGTGAGTGAGAATACTCATTTACAAGACAAAAGACGGTCAGAGGCAGCGCCGTTCTAGACCAGACAACACGGGGTGGGGGGAGGGGGGCATCATGTTCGAGCACTGTTTTTACCTGGCCTTACTGTATAGTAACAGTATTGTATTTGCTGAATTGTGTTGAGGCACGCAAACCCCCTGACCACAATAAGGTGGCAATCCCTCAGGGGGAAACTAAAAAAAAAAAAAAAAAAATATATATATATATATATATATATATATATAATTATATAATAAAATATCCTTAATCCAGATTTTATCAATCAATGACATAACATTTATCTAAGCTGGATGGTAAAATTCTCAAAAACGTTTAACCTAAAGTAAGACTTAACACACTATAACTAAAATATTTACAAAACTGAAAGGTTGTCTTATGAATAATAAAAAATACAAACTAAATTAAAACAGATGGGCTATTGAACAGATCATAATATGTTTTATGTTTTCTGATTATAAATGATATATGGGTTGATTTTAGAAAGGCTAAATGAAATAGCTAGTTTTTGGTCATGTCAGTCCAGTAACTATACTATGTAAAAGTAATTATAATATGAATTAATTAAGGGCAGGACCTAACCTAATGTTAATAATTTACACCATGATAACATTAGTATTCGTGTTTTTGTATATATTTTTAAATGTTCAAATGAACGTTTCAGAGTATATAATTTGTCGTGTCATCTGTGATTGAGACCCATGAGTTAAATTGAAATATTTTTTATAGGTAGTAAGCCAGGTTTTAGGAACCTTGGATAAATCAGCATGTAAGCCCTCTCTCGCGCACGCGCTCTCACGCTATCTCTCGCACTCACACACACACACACACACACACTGTGCACACACAGACACACACAAATAATACATGAAATCGCATAAAACCAAATGAAACTAGGGTAAAAAATATGAGCAGTAAAATACAGTAGTATCCTGTAGGTGATTCCTGTCCTGTGATAACAGGCACTAACACTCTAGAACTGTTTACTTCTGTTAGTTTTGTTTTCAAGTGTGAATGTTTATGGGGATTAAATCTGTCTCTGCTGCTGCATCTATACACCGTTGTGATAAGTGATTGATGCCCCATCAGATCTTTAATGTGGGACATTATGCTGGTTAAATGACTAAAGACACACTGATCCGTATGGACAGATATTTGTTCCAGATATTATGCGCCATTAATCAATTTGTTATGCCAATTTGACTTTCAGCGAAAACATCAAAAATATAACGAAAACAAACCAAAGCAGAAGTTACATTTTAAGCTTTACTTTCAAATTCAAATTTGATTTGTCACATACACAGCGCGATATGCAGTAAAATGCTTTGGGTGCTTTAGGTGAGACTCGAACTCGGCACTGCTTCACCTGGACCGCTTTATAAGTGTCACGCGCTAACCGAATGCGCCACGGGAGCCACACGGAAGTTGGTCTTGTCAGAGTATCCTCTCTCTCGTGCGCGCACGCACACACACACACACACACACACACACACACATGAAATTGCGTAAAACCCAACGAAATATAAGCAGTAAAAAAAAAAAAATCAGTAAAAATACAATAGTATAACAGGCGCTAACCCTCTGGAACTTTTTTTTACTATTGTCTCCAAGTGTTTATGGGGATTTAATGTGTCTGCTGCCGCATCCATTCACAGTTGTGATAAGTGATTAATGCCCCATCAGATCTTTTGACGGGGGAGCATTATGCATGATTAAATGACTAAAGAAATACTGATCCATATGGGCAGATATTTGTTCCAGGTTGCATGCGCCATTAATTGCCTCTTATGCCACTTGTAGACTATCAGTGAAAAAATCAGCGAAAACATCATCAAAAATATAACGAAAACAAACCCAAACAGACGTTTGAGCTTTACTTTGCAGCAAAATATTATCTATCAGTATATTAAATGGAACGGGGTAAAATACACAGTAATATAAAATACTGTACATAGCCCGCGTTTTTATTCCGTACCTACAATGATCGGTATAGACAAATTACAGCCGTTACCGTGTCTTTAAGGATCATTTCAGGATGTCTTAAAAATATTTCACTAACTAATTTTATTAATTCATTATTAAATAATAAATAGCATAATCATCATGGGTTATGTATTGAGTGATTTAACAAATCTGTTTTATTAATCGGTTTGTTGTTGTTGTTTTTTCATCTATTTATGAAACTATGTTGACAATACAAGAACTGTCTGTATATTAAAGATACGGTATTGGGCTTCCTGGACACTGCAGTTAACTGTGCCAGTCAATGCTCCATCTGGCGGAATTATACGGCATTGCAACCATCTTTTTAGAAAGCGCATGGGGGCGTTTATGGGGCGGGGCATCGTTAACTGCGTCATCGCGGGGGATCACATTCCATGCACGAAGCCTTCATGGAACTGCCACGGAGCAGTCATGCTCCAGGCGGCTGTTTGACGTGGCTCCCACTGTATGAGACTGGCAAACAAGGATTTGCTTTT
Source organism: Channallabes apus (assembly GCA_030522415.1). Classification (NCBI taxonomy): domain Eukaryota; kingdom Metazoa; phylum Chordata; class Actinopteri; order Siluriformes; family Clariidae; genus Channallabes; species Channallabes apus. Next base: position 39,018,513 of record CM060104.1, on the reverse strand, counting down.
AGACTTTAACACAAGATCTGCTTGACAGAGAATCATGTTCTGATTTGAAACCTCTTGTGAACCAAGCAGACTAATCAGAACCTTCTCTAATCACTAAGCAGACTAATCAGAAACAACTAAAACTCCGACACAGAGGGTACATTATAATGTCTACCGTTCAGCTTGTTCAGTGTGTAGAGTGCAGGATGTTTAGACATTCTTCCTCCGTCATTAGTGATAATTTTATTTGTGATAGGTGTGTGTTAGTGAGCACTCTGACGGAGAAGATATTAGCCTTAGAGGAGTGCATCCAGACTTTAGAGAGTGTTAGACAGTGTGAGAGCAGCGTTATTCCTGTAGCGGACAGTCTGGGTGCCACAGGCGGAGATAAACAGCCCCGACTCCGGCATTAGAGCCCTCACAGCGGGGTGAGTGGGTGACGACTCGGCGGCATACTCGTTCAGCCAAAGCTAACGCTAAGGCTAGCCCACCGGAGCACACCTCCTCTGCGCCTCACGTGTCCAACAGGTTTCCTCTCCTCAGTGCTGCACCCGCTGAGAAACCTGAAAGAGCTCTGGTTATAGGAAACTCTATACTGAGACACGTGACATTAGCTAGACCTTTAGGGGCACCAGCGGCAGTGGTTAGGTGTATCCCGGGAGCCAGAGCACCGGACATAGAAGGTAATCTTAGGGCTCTAGGACAGCACAGGTTCTCTAAGATAGTGGTACATGCTGGAGCTAATGATAGACGCCTTCGTCAGTCAGAAGTTAGTAAGAATAACTTTACAGAGGTGTTTAAATTAGCGAAGGCGATGTCCGATGAAGTAGTATGCTCTGGTCCCATCCCAATGAGACGTGGCGACATAGCTTACAGCAGGTTATGGTTGCTGAACCGCTGGATGTCCAGGTGGTGCTCCAAAAATAATGTGGGCTACATAGATAATTGGAAGACCTTTGAGGGCAAAGCTGGCCTGTTAGGGCGGGACGGTGTCCATCCCACTCGGGAAGGTGCTGCTCTCATTTCCTGTAGTATAGCTCATAGAGGTAGAGTAGAGGTCTAGTTAATCGGTGACAATCCAGAGCCCAGGCCAGGGAGCAGACAGACAGGCTAAACCAACCGTCTGCTAGCTGCATAGAGTCGTCACTCAGGGTTCACCATATTGAGACTGTGTCTGTTCCCCGATCTAAGCAAAAATGTAGAAAGACTCAGAAAGTCTGTTTCAATAATCTAATTAACATAAAGACCACAAACTCAGATCATACTGAATGCGCAGCCGGCACCTCTGATCTGAAGCTAGGATTGTTAAATATTAGATCTCTCACATCAAAAGCAGTTATTGTTAATGAAATTATCACAGATCAGGCGTTTGATATACTCTGTTTAACTGAAACATGGGTTAAACAGGACGAGTATGTAGCTCTAAATGAAGCTAGTCCTCCTGGATACAGCTACATACACCAGCCTCGGTTAACTGGTAGAGGAGGAGGCGTCGCAGTTATTCATAATGATAATCTGTCTATCGTACAAAAACACGGACACAAATTTAACTCATTTGAAATTCTCTATAGTAACATAAGTGTATTTAAGTATATTAAATCAGCTCAGTCGATTCCACTAATTATAATTTACAGACCTCCAGGGCCGTATTCTGAATTTCTTAGTGAATTTGCAGATTTCATCTCAGACCTGGTCATTTCTGTAGACAAAGTGTTAATTGCTGGAGATTTTAACATTCATTTTGAGAATCCAGAAGACCCTCTGAGAACAGCATTTATATCCATACTGGACTCCGTAGGTGTAAATCAGTGTGTAGTAGGACCGACTCATAAAGCAGGTCACACTTTAGATTTAGTAATATTCTTCGGATTAATTATAAGAAATGTATTCACAATTCCACTGTCTGAAATTATCTCAGATCACTATCTTGTCTCCATTCAAGTGTGTCACAGTGATAATGTACGCACAGCACCGCGCTACCGTATTAAACGTACATTCACATCAACTACCACACAGAGTTTTATCAGTAATCTCCCAGAGTTACCAACTTCGATTAGGCCACCGTCTGACCCCACAGAACTTGATCAGGCGACTGAATATTTAGAGTCGACACTTCGTTGTACCTTAGATAATGTAGCTCCAGCTAAAAGAAAAATTATTAGAGATAAGAAACTCGCTCCCTGGTATAATGATCACACGCGCACTTTAAAACAGACTGCTCGGAAATTAGAGCGTAAATGGCGTCAAACTAAATTGTTGGTATTTCAAATAGCATGGAAAGAGAGCATCCTGAACTATAGGAAAGCTCTTAGTGTAGCTAGATCAACATATCTCTCCACTCTTATAGAAGAAAATAAAAATAATCCTAGATTTTTATTTAATACCGTAGCCAAATTAACCAGAAATAAGACCACTACAGAAATCTCCACAACAACATCATGCAATAGTGAGGACTTCATGAACTTTTTTAATAATAAAATTGTAAATATCAGGCATAAAATTGAGGCTTTGAAACCAAACAATGTAATTGATACTGATGTTAACCTAGCCATGTCAGATTCAAACCTAGAATACTTTACTCCTCTTGAAGAGAATTAACTAATTTCACTCATCTCTTCTGCAAATTCATCAACCTGTATATTAGATCCTATACCGACACATTTTCTTAAACAGATAGTACCAGTAATAACAGAACCGATGTTGAGAATAATTAATTCCTCACTCAGCATTGGTTATGTTCCAAAATCTCTTAAAGTAGCAGTTATTAAACCAATAATTAAGAAACCTGACCTCGACCCCTGTCAGCTGTCCAATTACAGGCCAATATCAAACCTCCCCTTTATCTCTAAGATTCTGGAAAAGATAGTAGCGGAGCAGCTATGCTCATATCTACATAGAAATGGCATACATGAACTGTATCAGTCAGGATTTAGGCCTCATCAAAGCACAGAAACAGCACTCGTTAAAGTAGTAAATGACCTCCTATTGGCCTCTGATCAGGGTTGTGTAACTATGCTTGTATTACTCGACCTCAGTGCAGCTTTTGACACTATTGATCATGCTATTCTTCTTCACAGATTAGAAAATTTAGTAGGAATTAAGGGTACAACCCTCTCCTGGCTCAGATCCTATTTGACCGATCGTTATCAGTATGTAGACTTAAATGGTGATTATTCTGCATGTTCTCTAGTGGAGTTTGGCGTTCCGCAGGGTTCAGTTTTAGGCCCACTGCTTTTTTCCCTTTACATGCTTCCTCTGGGCAACATAATCCGTAAGCATGGTATTAGTTTTCATTGTTATGCTGACGACACACAGCTATACGTCTCAACAAAACCTGATGAGAAAAACCATCTTACTAAAGTTGAGCAATGTGTTCAGGACATAAGAAATTGGATGCTAATTAACTTCCTTCTGCTTAATCCGGATAAGACAGAAGTTCTAGTCATAGGACCGCATACAGCTAGAAGTAAAATCTTAGATCACACCGTAACTTTAGATGGCCTTTCTGTTCCGTCAAGTGCAACAGTAAAAGACCTCGGCGTGATTATAGATTCCAGCCTTTCATTTGAAGCTCATGTAGATAATATCACCAGGATAGCATTCTTTCACCTTAGAAATATCGCCAAAATAAGAAATATATTGTCGCTAAATGATGCAGAAAAACTAGTTCATGCTTTTATCACTTCTAGGTTGGACTATTGTAATGCCTTACTGTCTGGTTGTTCAGTTAGGTGCATAAACAAGCTTCAGCTAGTCCAAAATGCAGCAGCGAGAGTCCTCACTAGAACCAGAAGATATGAGCACATCACCCCTATCCTATCTTCACTGAATTGGCTCCCTGTGAAATTTCGCATTGATTTTAAAATACTACTCTTGACATATAAGCAGAGGTGGAAAGAGTAATAAAATTTTGTACTCAAGTACAAGTACTGTTACTTCAGTGAAATTTTACTTAAGTACAAGTAAAGTTACAATTATAAAAATCTACTCAAGTAAAAGTAAAAAGTAGCTCATTAAAAAATGTACTCAGAGTAAAAGTTACCGAGTTACTTTTTAATTTTTTTTAACAGCGGGGGTGGGATGAGGCATTCGTAGTTCAAAAAAGATGAGCAGATGTAAATCTCAAACTAGTTGTTTTTAACTGAAGGAACACCTTTGCATAATAAAGCTGTTGTCTTTCTTGTGCTTGAAAATCAAAGTGGTCACTTAAATATGGTGTTACGTCCCAGTCTAGGGCCATACAGCAAAAGACTGGTTCAGGGTTCTATTTTAAACTGTATGGAAATGGTGGTATATGGCAGAAAGAACTAGATCCAATCATTAACTGATGAAATAATGAGGTTTGCACGCACACACACACACACACACACACACACACACACACCAGGAGGAGGATCAGATTCAGGTTGGACCCAGGCCAAAATAATAAACAAAATGGTATTTATATTTAGTAGCTAGATTACCTGCAAAAAAAAAAAAAAAAAAAAAACCACACACACAAACAAAAATACAGGTACCTTCCCGGACTCCCTAAACCAAAAACAATGAAATTATCTACAAATATATACAAAGACCAACCAAACCAAAGGGACAAAGCAATAATCAAAGTCAATTGGAGGCAAAAAAGTCAAACCAGAATACACAACCAAATATCAAAATGCCAAAATCACAACCTCTTTCATCTTTCCCGCGTCTCTCCGGTTTATACATGGTCGCGCTAGTCGATGACGTCACTCAGGGCGGAAGCGACCGTGTGGAAGGTCAGGAAGATGCCGATGTCAGAAAACCTGGAGTGGAGTCTGGAGCGGCGCGCGACCAGGACATCATACACACACACGCGAGCGCAACGGAGCATTTATAAAGCATAATATCTTTTATTATTTTATAATTTTCATTCATTTATTTTTTACTCAGTAGCGAATATGATTTAAAATGAAGCGAATTACAATACTTCAAACAAAATGTACTTAAGCAAAAGTAAAAATACAGATTTTAAAAACTACTTTAAAAAGTAGAAATACACAAAAAAGCTACTCAATTACAGTAACGCGAGTAAATGTAATCCGTTACTTTCTACCTCTGCATATAAGGCATTAAATGGTCTCGCGCCGCAGTATCTGAGCGAACTGCTAGTGTCTTACGATCCGCCACGCCTACTTCGGTCAAAGGATGCAGGCTGCTTATCAGTACCGCGTATTATGAAAACTACAGCTGGGGGCAGAGCTTTTTCTTACAAAGCCCCAAAATTATGGAATAGTCTTCCAAATAGTGTTCGGGACTCAGACACAGTCTCAGTGTTTAAGTCTAGGCTCAAAACCTATTCATTTAACCAAGCATTTTATAAATAGATTTGCCATAAGGTAAACTTCAGACTCTAATCTTCAGAAACTTCAGACTGTGTGGCCATGTTCGACTCCAACACCATCGTTAAGTTTGCTGACGATACGGTGGTGCTGGGCTTCATCTCCAACAACGATGAGTCGGCCTACATAGATGAAGTGGAGAACCTGGCACTATGGTGTGAAGAAAACTGCCTCCGACTGAACGTCAGTAAGACGAAGGAGCTGGTGGTGGACTTCAGAAGGGGACAACTGGACCACAAACCCCTCATCATCAATGGAGCTCCAGTGGAGAGAGTGAGCAGCTTCAAGTACTTGGGCGTCCACATCTCCGAGGATCTGACTTGGACTGAGCATATCTGTGCTCAGACGAAAAGGGCAAAGCAGCGTCTGTACCACCTGAGGCAGTTGAGGAAGTTTGGGGTTTCCCCTGCTGTCCTTAAGGCTTTCTACTCGGGTGCTGTTGAGAGCATCCTAACACAGAACATTTCATCCTGGTTTGGGAATAGCTGTGTACAGGACAGGAAAGCCCTCCAGAGAGTGATCCGGGCAGCTGAACGCTGCTGCAGGTTAACTCTCCCCTCCATGCAGGACATCTACACCAGGAGATGTAAAACCAGGGCAGCTCGTATCATTAAGGACTTGTCGCACCCCAATAACGGACTGTTCAAACTTCTGCATTCAGGCAGAAGGTTCCGGGTCATTATGGCCAAAACGGAGAGACTCAGGAGGAGTTTTTATCCACAGGCGATTAGACTCCTCAACCATGATGGGCCACTCTCCCGTTCATAAGACTGGTAACAGTTCACCCACACACTGCTGTGCTGACATTCCACACTGCACACTGCACTTTAGTCTGGACTGTAAGCATCACTTGCACTAACATCTTTATCCTGCTCAGATACACATTTTATTATTATGTTTACATTTGCACCCTTTTTTTTTTTTTTTTTTTTTAAATTTCTATTTCTATTTATAGATTATTTCTTTTGTTTCTTGTTATTTGCACAAAGTAGGAGCGGTTCAGGATACATTTCACTGCGTGTTGTACTTGTATAACTATGCATGTGACAAATAAAGAATCTTGAATCTTGAATCTTGAATCTTGAAGGTAAAGGAGCAGATCTGGGGGACTCATGGACGTAGAGTATTATGGTGAACTGGTATGTTTAGATGCTGTCTTCCTCAGTCTCATTTGATCACTCAGGTTTGTTGACGGTGAGGTGATTGTTTGCTTTACATCTCAGGGAGCCCTCATGTTTGTGTTTCCTTCTGGCTCTCCCTTTTAGTTATGCTGTCATAGTTAGTCCTGCCGGAGTCTCTGCTTGCACTCTACAGTAAATATACATTCACATTAGACATTGTGACTGTGACCATACCTAATTGCAATCTCTCCTCCTCTTCTCTTCCTCCCCCTCTTTCTCTTTCCTCTCTCCCCCTGTCTCCCCCTTTCACTCTTTCTCTCTCTCTCTCTGTCGAGCTACACATGTGGTTCCTGAGCTGCCAGTGATCCAGACTCCCTCTGCCCTCCGGACCTGTCTGATCCATCCTGGTGCCCGGTTTCTGGTTGGAGGTCTCATCGCATGGATGCCCCGTGTGTCTCTTTAGGATGCGTCTGGTGTCTGGGGATGATTCTCTATACTTAGAAGATGGTTCTGGCCTCGACTGGTGTGGTCAGCTGTTTCTCTGAGGACTTGACAATTCGATAGTTCAGGACTGGAACTTTCTACAAGTCTATCTGAGTCTCGAATAACTACTGGACTCCATTTTACATCAAGTATTATAACATCAATTAACATCAACTATTATAGCTGAACCTAACACTTAACACTGTATAAATGCAGATCATTTCCTGCTATCTGTTTCACCCAGATGAGGATGGGTTCCCTGTTGAGTCTGGTTCCTCTCAAGGTTTCTTCCTATTACAGTCTCAGGGAGTTTTTCCTTGCCACTGTCGACCTCGGGCTTGCTCACCAGGGACTATCTGACCATTTTGATTCATACACATTCACATTCCATACAAACTTAAATAATTCTTTTGATTGTGTAAAGCTGTTTTGAGACAATGTCAATTGTTAAAAGCGCTATACAAATAAAACTGAATTGAATTGAATTGAATTCTCTCCTACGATTCAAGCTTGCAGTGTGTGATGTTCCACTGAGAGTGGTCACTGTACAATCAGGGCTCGTCCAGGATTTGAACCCTAAGCGAGAATCATACCCCTAGACCAACGAGCCAGAATGCGAGCATGAGGGAGTGCTGTTGGCAGGTAACTGTACCTTTTCAATGTTTCTCTGCACATATGTGCAGGCAATAATCAACACATAGGGTTGCAGAGGAAATTTAAAGGGAAAAAGGTTCAAATCACCCAGCTTTCTTCGCAATGTCTGTATGGTTGTGGCCTTTCCACTCAAGTCGAACAGGCCTAGGATACAAGTGTCATAGAAGACAGCAGAATCTCACAAGCAGGTTTTGTAATTCCTGCAGGAGTTGTAGCAGTAAATTTGAAATCGTAACTATGTAGAACATTATTTGTTGATTTGCCCCTGGTGTATTACTTCTGCTTGGCCTCATCATGTTTCAAGTTGTGTTGTAAAGGAATTAATATGTAAATTGGTGAGCCTTTGAAACATGGCTTTGCTGTCACAAGCAATGATCAGTCATGTCACAGTGGTGCAGCTGGACAGAGAATTCTGGAAACCCTTGCAGTTGGAAACTTTCTCGACCTCTCTGGAACCAAGCAGGCTCGTCAGAACCACTTGTTCCATTGAGAGGTCAACTTTTCGTACAACGTAAAACTAGGGCTCGTCCGGGATTTGAACCCGGGACCTCTCGCACCCGAAGCGAGAATCATACCCCTAGACCAACGAGCCAGCATCCCCTTCATGGGGAGTTTCTCACTGTGAGTCGGATAATAAAGGACATCCATGTTTTTGCATACCTTTGTGCAGGGAATGCTAAACTCCTGACATGATTGCTCAAGACATTATGTGGAACAAAGCTTCAAGGTGTCTAGTACTCCTTCAGAAAACCTATATGGTTTTTATGAATTTATCTCCATTTAAACTGGGCCAGAATTGTCTTGGGATACAGCATTATCACAGGAAAAGTCTATACGCTCCTTTGGGAGCTGCAGCAAGCTACTTGGTACGATGTGTACCCAGAAAAGTGGTTGCTTTTTTTCATCATTACTTATAAGAGCTGCAGAAACTCCCTCAACTCCATTCTGTCTGAAAAGACACTTTAACAAAGTGAGGTCTTGATGAATGCTTTGTCCTAAATGAGGCATTTTGCTGGTGAGAAGTAGAGAATTCTTAATGTAATCCAGAGAGGGAAACTCAAGACTGGAATAGGCTGCAGGAACTCCTCCTTGACATTGTTCTGATGACCTGAGTGAAAGATCCTTCAATTTACCTCTATTGAAGCAGCTGTGAAAGTGATTTGTGAGCAATTCCTCGAGAAGCCATTCATCATCTCTGCTCACTAGCTCAAGAACTGGACTGTTCATGTCTCAAGACGATTTTGTAGAAGCAGAATGAACCTGAAATGATGTGTATGAGACTGGCAAACAAGGATTTGCTTTTAGACTTTAACACAAGATCTGCTTGACAGAGAATCATGTTCTGATTTGAAACCTCTTGTGAACCAAGCAGACTAATCAGAACCTTCTCTCCTACGATTCAAGCTTGCAGTGTGTGATGTTCCACTGAGAGTGGTCACTGTAAAATCAGGGCTCGTCCAGGATTTGAACCCTAAGCGAGAATCATACCCCTAGACCAACGAGCCAGAATGCGAGCATGAGCGAGTGCTGTTGGCAGGTAACTGTACCTTTTCAATGTTTCTCTGCACATATGTGCAGGCAATAATCAACACATAGTGTTGCAGAGGAAATTTAAAGGGAAAAAAGTTCAAGTCACCCAGCTTTCTTCGCAATGTCTGTATGGTTGTGCCCTTTCCACTCAAGTCGAACAGGCCTAGAATACAAGTGTCATGGAAGACAGCAGAATCTCACAAGCAGGTTTTGTAATTCCTGCAAGAGTTGCAGCAGTAAATTTTAAATCGTAACTATGTAGAACATTATTTGTTGATTTGCCCCTGGTGTATTACTTCTGCTTGGCCTCTTCATGTTTCACGTTGTGTTGTAAAGGAATTAATATGTAAACTTGTGAGCCTTTGAAACATGGCTTTGCTGTCACAAGCAATGCTCAGTCATGTCACAGTCTTGCAGCTGGACAGAGAATTCTGGAAACCCTTGCAGTTGGAAACTTTCTCCAGCTCTCTAGAACCAAGCAGGCTCATCAGAACCACTTGTTCCATTGAGAGATCAACTTTTTGTACAACGTAAAACTAGGGCTCGTCCGGGATGTGAACCCGGGACCTCTCGCACCCGAAGCGAGAATCATACCCCTAGACCAGCGAGCCAGCATCCCCTTCATGGGGACTTTCTCACTGTGAGTCGGATAATAAAGGACATCCATGTTTTTGCATACCTTTGTGCAGGGAATGCTAAACTCCTGACATGATTGCTCAAGACATTATGTGGAACAAAGCTTCAAGGTGTCTAGTACTCCTTCAGAAAACCTATATGGTTTTTATAAATTTATCTCCATTTAAACTGGGCCAGAATTGTATTGGGATATAGCATTATGACAGGAAAAGGCTATACGCTCCTTTGGGAGCTGCAGCAAGCTACTTGGTACGATGTGTACCCAGAAAAGTGGTTGCTATTGTCATCATTACTTATAAGAGCTGCAGAAACTCCCTCAACTCCATTCTGTCAGAAAAAACACTTTAACAAAGTGAGGTCTTGATGAATGCTTTGTCCTACATGAGGCTCTTTGCTGGTGGGAAGTAGAGAATTCTTAATGTAATCCAGAGAGGGAAAATCAAGACTGGAATAGGCTACATAAACTCCTCCTTGACATTGTTCTGATGACCTGAGTGAAAGATCCTTCAATTTACCTCTATTGAAGCAGCTGTGAAAGTGATTTGTGAGCAATTCCTCGAGAAGCCATTCATCATCTCTGCTCACTAGCTCAAGAACTGGACTGTTCATGTCTCAAGACGATTTTGTAGAATCAGAATGAACCTGAAATGAAGTGTATGAGAGTGGCAAACAAGGATTTGCTTTTAGACTTTAACACAAGATCTGCTTGACAGAGAATCATGTTCTGATTTGAAACCTCTTGTGAACCAAGCAGACTAATCAGAACCTTCTCTCCTACGATTCAAGCTTGCAGTGTGTGATGTTCCACTGAGAGTGGTCACTGTAAAATCAGGGCTCGTCCAGGATTTGAACCCTAAGCGAGAATCATACCCCTAGACCAACGAGCCAGAATGCGAGCATGAGGGAGTGCTGTTGGCAGGTAATTGTACCTTTTCAATGTTTCTCTGCACATATGTGCAGGCAATAATCAACACATAGGGTTGCAGAGGAAATTTAAAGGGAAAAAGGTTCAAATCACCCAGCTTTCTTCGCAATGTCTGTTTGGTTGTGCCCTTTCCACTCAAGTCAAACAGGCCTAGAATACAAGTGTCATGGAAGACAGTAGAATCTCAAAAGCAGGTTTTGTAATTCCTGCAAGAGTTGAAGCAGTAAATTTTAAATCGTAACTATGTAGAACATTATTTGTTGATTTTCCCCTGGTGTATTACTTCTGCTTGGCCTCTTCATGTTTCACGTTGTGTTGTAAAGGAATTAATATGTAAATTTGTGAGCCTTTGAAACATGGCTTTGCTGTCACAAGCAATGATCAGTCATGTCACAGTCGTGCAGCTGGACAGAGAATTCTGGAAACCCTTGCAGTTGGAAACTTTCTCCACCTCTCTAGAACCAAGCGGCTCGTCAGAACCACTTGTTCCATTGAGAGATCAACTTTTCGTACAACGTAAAACTAGGGCTCGTCCGGGATTTGAACCCGGGACCTCTCGCACCCGAAGCGAGAATCATACCCCTAGACCAACGAGCCAGCATCCCCTTTACGGGGAGTTTCTCACTGTGAGTCGGATAATAAAGCACATCCATGTTTTTGCATACTTTTGTGCAGGGAATGCTAAACTCCTGACATGACTGCTCAAGACATTATGTGGAACAAAGCTTCAAGATGTCTAGTACACCTTCAGAAAACCTATATGGTTTTTATTAATTTTTCTCCATTTAAACCAGGCCAGAATTGTCTTGGGATACATCATCATGACAGGAAAAGGCTATACGCTCCTTTGGCAGCTGCAGCAAGCTACTTGGTACGATGTGTACCCAGAAAAGTGGTTGCTTTTGTCATCATTACTTATAAGAGCTGCAGAAACTCCCTCAACTCCATTCTGTCTGAAAAGACACTTTAACAAAGTGAGGTCTTGATGAATGCTTTGTCCTAAATGAGGCATTTTGCTGGTGAGAAGTAGAGAATTCTTAATGTAATCCAGAGAGGGAAACTCAAGACTGGAATAGGCTGCAGGAACTCCTCCTTGACATTGTTCTGATGACCTGAGTGAAAGATCCTTCAATTTACCTCTATTGAAGCAGCTGTGAAAGTGATTTGTGAGCAATCCCTCAAGGAGCCATTTATCATCTCTGCGCACTAGCTCAAGAACTGGACTGTTCATGTCTCAAGACGATTTTGTAGAAGCAGAATGAACCTGAAATGATGGGTATGAGACTGGCAAACAAGGATTTGCTTTTAGACTTTAACACAAGATCTGCTTGACAGAGAAACATTTTCTGATTTGAAACCTCTTGTGAACCAAGCAGACTAATCAGAACCTTCTCTCCTACGATTCAAGCTTGCAGTGTGTGATGTTCCACTGAGAGTGGTCACTGTAAAATCAGGGCTCGTCCAGGATTTGAACCCTAAGCGAGAATCATACCCCTAGACCAACGAGCCAGAATGCGAGTATGAGGGAGTGCTGTTGGCAGGTAACTGTACCTTTTCAATGTTTCTCTGCACATATGTGCAGGCAATAATCAACACATAGGGTTGCAGAGGAAATTTAAAGGGAAAAAGGTTCAAATCACCCAGCTTTCTTCGCAATGTCTGTTTGGTTGTGCCCTTTCCATTCAAGTCGAACATGCCTAGAATACAAGTGTCATGGAAGACAGTAGAATCTCACAAGCAGGTTTTGTAATTCCTGCAAGAGTTGCAGCAGTAAATTTTAAATCGTAACTATGTAGAACATTATTTGTTGATTTGCCCCTTGTGTATTACTTCTGCTTGGGCTCTTCATGTTTCACGTTGTGTTGTAAAGGAATTAATATGTAAATTTGTGAGCCTTTGAAACATGGCTTTGCTGTCACAAGCAATGATCAGTCATGTCACAGTCATGCAGCTGGACAGAGAATTCTGGAAACCCTTGCAGTTGGAAACTTTCTCCACCTCTCTGGAACCAAGCAAGTTCGTCAGAACCACTTGTTCCATTGACAGGTCAACTTTTTGTACAATGTAAAACCAGGGCTTGTCCGGGATTTGAACCCGGGACCTCTCGCACCCGAAGCAAGAATCATACCCCTAGACCAACGAGCCAGCATCCCCTTTACGGGGAGTTTCTAACTGTGAGTCGGATAATAAAGCACATCCATGTTTTGGCATACATTTGTGCAGGAAATGCTAAACTCCTGACATGATTGCTCAAGACATTATTTGGAACAAAGCTTCCAGGTGTCTAGTAGTCCTTCAGAAAACCTATATGGTTTTTATTATTTTTTCTCCATTTAAACCTGGCCAGAATTGTCTTCAGATACAGCGTTATGACAGGAGAAGGCTATACGCTCCTGTGGGAGCTGCAGCAAGCTACTTGGTACGATGTATACCCAGAAAAGTGTTTGCTTTTGTCATCATTAGTTATAAGAGGTGCAGAAACTCCCTCAACTCCATTCTGTCTGAAAAGACACTTTAACAAAGTGAGGTCTTGATGAATGCTTTGTCCTAAATGAGGCTTTTCGCTGGTGAGAAATAGAGAATTCTTATTGTAATCCAGAGAGGGAAAATCAAGACTGGAATAGGCTGCAGGAACTCCTCCTTGACATTGTTCTGATGACCTGAGTGAAAGATCCTTCAATTTACCTCTATTGAAGCAGCTGTGAAAGTGATTTGTGAGCAATCCCTCGAGGAGCCATTCATCATCTCTGCTCACTTGCTCAAGAACTGGACTGTTCGTGTCTCAAGACGATTTTGTAGAAGCAGAATGAACCTGAAATGATGTGTATGAGACTGGCAAACAAGGATTTGCTTTTAGACTTTAACACAAGATCTGCTTGAGAGAGGATAATGTTCTGATTTGAAACGTCTTGTGAACCAAGCAGACTAATCAGAACCTTCTCTCGTACGATTCAAGCTTGCAGTGTGTGATGTTCCACTGAGAGTGGTCACTGTAAAATCAGGGCTCGTCCAGGATTTGAACCCTAAGCGAGAATCATACCCCTAGACCAACGAGCCAGAATGCGAGCCTGAGGGAGTGCTAGTGGCAGGTGACTGTAACTTTTCAATGTTTCTCTGCACATATGTGCAGCAATACTCAACACATAGGGTTGCAGAGGAAATTTAAAGGGAAAAAGGTTCAAGTCACCCTGCTTTCTTCGCAATGTCTGTATGGTTGTGCCCTTTCCACTCAAGTCGAACAGGCCTAGAATTCAAGTGTCATGGAAGACAGCAGAATCTCACAAGCAGGTTTTGTAATTCCGGCAGGAGTTGCAGCAGTAAATTTGAAATCGTAACTAAGTAGAACATTATTTGTTGATTTGCCCCTGGTGTATTACTTCTGCTTGGCCTCTTCATGTTTCAAGTTGTGTTGTAAAGGAATTAATATGTAAATTTGTGAGCCTTTGAAACATGGTTTTGCTGTCACAAGCAATGATCAGTCATGTCACAGTGGTGCAGCTGGACAGAGAATTCTGGAAACCCTTGCAGTTGGAAACTTTCTCGACCTCTCTGGAACCAAGCAGGTTCGTCAGAACCACTTGTTCCATTGACAGGTCAACTTTTCGTACAATGTAAAACCAGGGCTCGTCCGGGATTTGAACCCGGGACCTCTCGCACCCGAAGCGAGAATCATACCCCTAGACCAACGAGCCAGCATCCCCTTTACGGGGAGTTTCTAACTGTGAGTCGGATAATAAAGCACATCCATGTTTTGGCATACCTTTGTGCAGGAAATGCTAAACTCCTGACATGATTGCTCAAGACACTATTTGGAACAAAGCTTCCAGGTGTCTAGTAGTCCTTCAGAAAACCTATATGGTTTTTATTATTTTTTCTCCATTTAAACCTGGCCAGAATTGTCTTCAGATACAGCGTTATGACAGGAGAAGGCTATACGCTCCTGTGGGAGCTGCAGCAAGCTACTTGGTACGATGTATACCCAGAAAAGTGTTTGCTTTTGTCATCATTAGTTATAAGAGCTGCAGAAACTCCCTCAACTCCATTCTGTCTGAAAAGACACTTTAACAAAGTGAGGTCTTGATGAATGCTTTGTCCTAAATGAGGCTTTTCGCTGGTGAGAAATAGAGAATTCTTATTGTAATCCAGAGAGGGAAAATCAAGACTGGAATAGGCTGCAGGAACTCCTCCTTGACATTGTTCTGATGACCTGAGTGAAAGATCCTTCAATTTACCTCTATTGAAGCAGCTGTGAAAGTGATTTGTGAGCAATCCCTCGAGGAGCCATTCATCATCTCTGCTCACTTGCTCAAGAACTGGACTGTTCGTGTCTCAAGACGATTTTGTAGAAGCAGAATGAACCTGAAATGATGTGTATGAGACTGGCAAACAAGGATTTGCTTTTAGACTTTAACACAAGATCTGCTTGAGAGAGGATAATGTTCTGATTTGAAACGTCTTGTGAACCAAGCAGACTAATCAGAACCTTCTCTCGTACGATTCAAGCTTGCAGTGTGTGATGTTCCACTGAGAGTGGTCACTGTAAAATCAGGGCTCGTCCAGGATTTGAACCCTAAGCGAGAATCATACCCCTAGACCAACGAGCCAGAATGCGAGCCTGAGGGAGTGCTAGTGGCAGGTGACTGTAACTTTTCAATGTTTCTCTGCACATATGTGCAGCAATACTCAACACATAGGGTTGCAGAGGAAATTTAAAGGGAAAAAGGTTCAAGTCACCCTGCTTTCTTCGCAATGTCTGTATGGTTGTGCCCTTTCCACTCAAGTCGAACAGGCCTAGAATACAAGTGTCATGGAAGACAGCAGAATCTCACAAGCAGGTTTTGTAATTCCGGCAGGAGTTGCAGCAGTAAATTTGAAATCGTAACTAAGTAGAACATTATTTGTTGATTTGCCCCTGGTGTATTACTTCTGCTTGGCCTCTTCATGTTTCAAGTTGTGTTGTAAAGGAATTAATATGTAAATTTGTGAGCCTTTGAAACATGGTTTTGCTGTCACAAGCAATGATCAGTCATGTCACAGTGGTGCAGCTGGACAGAGAATTCTGGAAACCCTTGCAGTTGGAAACTTTCTCGACCTCTCTGGAACCAAGCAGGTTTGTCAGAACCACTTGTTCCATTGACAGGTCAACGTTTCGTACAATGTAAAACCAGGGCTCGTCCGGGATTTGAACCCGGGACCTCTCGCACCCGAAGCGAGAATCATACCCCTAGACCAACAAGCCAGCATCCCCTTTACGGGGAGTTTCTAACTGTGAGTCGGATAATTTTCTTTCCCCATTGACAGTGGTTTGGTCACCGGGCAAGTTCCCGCGCATGCGCGATCGCGACGCAAAGGAACCCGGAAGTGACGTGGGTCACATGATCCGGCATAAAGCCGGAACCGGCATTGAGGCCGGGACGGAGAGATGAAGACAGCGCGCTGCATGTGTTTGGAAGCTGAGCGACTGCTTGTGGATTATACTTTGATAATTTCATTCAGTACCCAGCTCATTCCGTTTATCGATCTCCCAGACCTACCATCTTCATTTGGTGAGATCGATCCATCTCTCCAACTTCACCATTTCACCCCTATTGCCGTTTTTCAGACACTGGACTATCATACACACACACACACACACCCGCATACATCGCACACACAATTTTTTCTATTTGTATATATTTTGTATATATCGGTTTGTGGTGCACCGTGTTTGTTTATTTATCTGTCTGTCTTGTTTAATACACTTGGTTTAATTTATTATAATTGTTTTGTGTCGCGTCGTGTTTTGTCCAGCTGCGGTTGCGCAATACCGGAAGTAAGGCACGGGGAGAAAATCCAGCTTGTTGTCCCCCAGTCTCTAATAAAACTTTTTCTCCAGTATTATCATGACAATCCACTGGGAGGACACTGGGGACAACTGAAGACCCTACTGAGGCTATTAGAGGTGGCGTGGTGGCCGACGGTGCGGAAAGACGTCTGGCGTTATACCAGAGCTTGCAGCATGTGCCACCGACACAAGACAGGACATTCATCGCCATCCAGACAAAGACTTATCCAGGAGGAGGTGCAACAAAGAGCACAACAACTAGAAGCCACACAAGCCAGATATCACAATACCCGGAGGAAAGCAGCGCACTTTCAACCGGGAGAACTGGTGTGGAGAAAAGCTCAACCACACTCCTCCATGACAAAAAGAGATTCTGCAAGGCGAGTGCCCAAGTGGGAGGGTCCAGCAGAGATTAAAAACAAAAGACCAATTAAATACACAATGTCTTGGGGCTACCCACAAAAAGCCGAGGATTACAGTGTGGAGAATTTAAAGTGCTTGTGCGGACATTCTCCTCAGACGCCGGAGGCTTGGGGGGGGGGTCTATGTAGCACAGCCACACAAAAGGGGCGTTTTCATTCGCAGGGAATTGGTTGTGGAGCTAATGTTGCTCACCTGTGGCCGAAGGCGTGCCCTAGCGGTTTATTTTCCCCCATTGACAGTGTTTTGGTCACCGGGCAAGTTCCCGCGCATGCGCGATCGCGACGCAAAGGAACCCGGAAGTGACGTGGGTCACATGATCCGGCATAAAGCCGGAACCGGCATTGAGGCCGGCACGGAGAGATGAAGACAGCGCGCTGCATGATTTTGGAAGCTGAGAGCCTGTTTGTGGATTACCCGTTGATAATTTCATTCAGTACCCAGCTCATTCCGTTTATCGATCTCCCAGACCTACCATCGTCATTTGGTGAGATCGATCCATCTCTCCAACTTCACCATTTCACTCCTATTGCCGTTTTTCAGACACTGGACTATCATACACACACACACACACACCCGCATACATCGCACACGCACTTTTTTCTATTTGTATATATTTTGTATATATTGGTTTGTGGTGCACCGTGTTTGTTTATTTATCTGTCTGTCTTGTTTAATACACTTGGTTTAATTTATTATAATTGTTTTGTGTCGCGTCGTGTTTTGTCCAGCTGCGGTTGCGCAATACCGGAAGTGTTGTATTCGAGCCCCTGTTTAGATTCCCGAATCCGTTTTTTTGTAACCAAGCGGTTGATAAAATCCAAGCGTTACATAGTGGTGGCCCGTACGGGGAATCTGTATTTTGGGATATTTTCCGGTTTTGTGTGATGTGGCTGAACAAAATGGACGATAATGTTAACATTGCTAATGCTAGTGCTAAAGCTAAGGTTAATGCTAGTAGTGCTGCTAAGGCCGACTGTGTAGTAGATTATAACATGCTGGTTGATGTAGAGGATGCATTTAATGCACGCAGTAACCCTACAACTAAATTATCTGCATTGATTAATTCTTTATATATATCAGATAGCCATGATAATGACAATGATGATGATGAGTTTATTGTTCATGGGTCTGATATTGAGGTAGTACACACACTACAGACTGAACTATATCAATGCAAGATGGACATGGTGGCGCTTACTGATAAAGTGAGCTCCATGGAGCTGGATTATAGACAATCCATAGACAGCAGTCTCAACAGGGAAAGCAGTCTTCGTGACGCAGTGGATGCGAGCTTGGAAGTGCTGCAGCGCTACTGCCAGGAGGCTCTCGAAAAAATGGAGAGAGCCATCGTTGACTGTTTTCTACGCCATGACGTCATCTGGGAAAACCGGATGAAGAGACTGCGTCTCACTAGTACGCCCACCACACACAGGTTACAGGCCTGCACCCCTGCATCCCCTCCATCTCCTACACAACATCGTCCCAGCACTCCAACCACTACAGCAACAGCCAAGGTAAAGCTTTCAAGCACTCATGCCATCGCCGACGTTCCTCCTGGTGTTCCAGCACACTCCTTGGCACTGCTCTCCTCCCCACTTTCTTCTTCTTCTTCTCTGCATGCTCATCCATCCATCTGTGTGGAGTTCCCAGCCTTCTGCGATGCGTCAGAGACAGCTGAGGTGAGGAACTTCATCGAACAAGCGGAGAAGTACATGGAGATCAGACCCCTGACCCGACCAGAGCTGCTGGGAACCCTCGGCTCAGTTCTCCGAGGGCCGGCTCTCAGTTGGTGGAAGATGGAGAAAGGCAAGGTGAAGGACTGGGAGTCTTTTAAGCAGGCGTTCACGGCGGCGTTTATATTGGATGACGACCTCTACGAAGAGGAAGACAACCCGAGGTCTCCGGTACAGCTGCCGGGGCAACGCCTGGGAGACTCCACCAATGATCACCCCGCCCTCTGTCTCATGGGGAACCCTGATATCTCAGAGGAAGAACCAGTGAGGCGAACCAGGGAGAACATCAACACGAGAGTGGCGTTAAGAGGAGCGGCGAGCTCCATGGAAAAACAGTTGGAGAGAGGTGATAGGGGAGAGAAAGATAGCGAGGACCGCCCTTTTCCAGGTCCACATGCCATACCCCGAGCACCCCCGCCGTTGAATGGAGCTGACACCCCACGTCTACCCACCACGTCCACTAAAGAGGCCTCCAGCTTCCCGAGCGACCTGAGCGAGATCAGCAGAGCCCAACAGAACGACCCAACAATCACGAAGCTGCTCTCCAAAGATCATCAAAGAGGCATACAAGATCAAAGGGTCACCTTCGAAGGTCGTCAGGGCGTACTATATCGCCGGGTACCGGTAAAGAAAGGAGAGAAATTTCAGCTCGTTGTTCCCCAGTCTCTAATAAAGAGTTTCCTTCAATACTATCATGACAATCCATTGGGAGGACACTGGGGACAACTGAAAACCCTGCTGAGGTTATTAGAGGTGGCGTGGTGGCCGACGGTGCGGAAAGACGTCTGGCAATACACCAAATCTTGCAGCATGTGCCACCGACACAAGACAGGACATCCGTCATCACCCCGACAAAGACTTATCCAGGAGGAGGTGCAACAAAGAGCACAACACCTAGAAGCCACACAAGCCAGATATCACAATACCCGGAGGAAAGCAGCGCACTTTCAACCGGGAGAACTGGTGTGGAGAAAAGCTCAACCACACTCCTCCACAACAAGAGATTCTGCAAGGCGAGTGCCCCAGTGGGAGGGTCCAGCAGAGGTAAAACACAGAAAAAGACCGAAAAAATACACAAGGTCTTGGGGCTACCCACAAAAAGCCGAGGATTACAGTGTGGCGAATTTAAAGTGCTTGTGCGGACATTCTCCTCAGACGCCGGAGGCTTGGGGGGGGGGTCTATGTAGCACAACCACACAAAAGGGGCGTTTTCATACGCAGGGAATTGGTTGTGGAGCTAATGTTGCTCACCTGTGGCCGAAGGCGTGCCCTAGCGGTTTCTTTTTCCCCATTGACAGTGGTTTGGTCACCGGGCAAGTTCCCGCGCATGCGCGATCGCGACACAAAGGAACCCGGAAGTGACGTGGGTCACATGATCCGGCATAAAGCCGGAACCGGCATTGAGGCCGGGACGGAGAGATGAAGACAGCGCGCTGCATGTGTTTGGAAGCTGAGCGACTGCTTGTGGATTATACTTTGATAATTTCATTCAGTACCCAGCTCATTCCGTTTATCGATCTCCCAGACCTACCATCGTCATTTGGTGAGATCGATCCATCTCTCCAACTTCACCATTTCACCCCTATTGCCGTTTTTCAGACACTGGACTATCATACACACACACACACACACCCGCATACATCGCACACACATTTTTTTCTATTTGTATATATTTTGTATATATTGGTTTGTGGTGCACCGTGTTTGTTTATTTATCTGTCTGTCTTGTTTAATACACTTGGTTTAATTTATTATAATTGTTTTGTGTCGCGTCGTGTTTTGTCCAGCTGCGGTTGCGCAATACCGGAAGTGGTGTATTCGAGCCCCTGTTTAGATTCCCGAATCCGTTTTTTTGTAACCAAGCGGTTTAATAAATCCAAGCGTTACAAGCTACTTGGTACGATGTATACCCAGAAAAGTGTTTGCTTTTGTCATCATTAGTTATAAGAGCTGCAGAAACTCCCTCAACTACATTCTGTCTGAAAAGACACTTTAACAAAGTTAGGTCTTGATGAATGCTTTGTCCTAAATGAGGCTTTTTGCTGGTGAGAAATAGAGAATTCTTAATGTAATCCAGAGAGGGAAGATCAAGACTGGAATAGGCTGCAGGAACTCCTCCTTGACATTGTTCTGATGACCTGAGTGAAAGATCCTTCAATTTACCTCTATTGAAGCAGCTGTGAAAGTGATTTGTGAGCAATCCCTCGAGGAGCCATTCATCATCTCTGCTCACTTGCTCAAGAACTGGACTGTTCATGTCTCAAGACGATTTTGTAGAAGCAGAATGAACCTGAAATGATGTGTATGAGACTGGCAAACAAGGATTTGCTTTTAGACTTTAACACAAGATCTGCTTGAGAGAGGATAATGTTCTGATTTGAAACCTCTTGTGAACCAAGCAGACTAATCAGAACCTTCTCTCGCACGATTCAAGCTTGCAGTGTGTGATGTTCCACTGAGAGTGGTCACTGTAAAATCAGGGCTCGTCCAGGATTTGAACCCTAAGCGAGAATCATACCCCTAGACCAACGAGCCAGAATGCGAGCCTGAGGGAGTGCTGTTGGCAGGTGACTGTACCTTTTCAATGTTTCTCTGCACATATGTGCAGCAATACTCAACACATAGGGTTGCAGAGGAAGTTTAAAGGGAAAAAGGTTCAAGTCACCCAGCTTTCTTTGCAATGTCTGTATGGTTGTGCCCTTTCCACTCAAGTCGAAAAGGCCTAGAATACAAGTGTCATGGAAGACAGCAGAATCTCACAAGCAGGTTTTGTAATTCCGGCAGGAGTTGCAGCAGTAAATTTGAAATCGTAACTAAGTAGAACATTACTTGTTGATTTGCCCCTGGTGTATTACTTCTGCTTGGCCTCTTCATGTTTCAAGTTGTGTTGTAAAGGAATTAATATGTATATTGGTGAGCCTTTGAAACATGGCTTCGCTGTCACAAGCAATGATCAGTCACGTCACAGTGGTGCAGCTGGACAGAGAATTCTGGAAACCCTTGCAGTTGGAAACTTTCCCGACCTCTCTGGAACCAAGCAGGCTCGTCAGAACCACTTGTTCCATTGACAGGTCAACTTTTCGTACAACGTAAAACTAGGGCTCGTCCAGGATTTGAACCCGGGACCTCTCGCACCCTAAGCAAGGCTCATACCCCTAGACTAACGAGCCAGCATCCACTTTATGATGAGTGTCTCACTGTGAGTGGGATAATAAAGCCCTTCCATGTTTTTGCATACCTTTGTACACGGAATGCTAAACTCCTGACATGATTGCTCAAGACATTATGTGGAACAAAGCTTCAAGGTGTCTAGTTGTCCTTCAGAAAACCTATATGGTTTTTATTAATTTTTCTCCATTTAAACCAGTCCAGAATTGTCTTGGGATACAGCGTTATGACAGGAGAAGGCTATACGCTCCTGTGGGAGCTGCAGCAAGCTACTTGGTACGATGTATACCCAGAAAAGTGGTTGCTTTTGTCATCATTACTTATAAGAGCTGCAGAAACTCCCTCAACTCCATTCTGTCTGAAAAGAGACTTTAACAAAGTGAGGTCTTGATGAATGCTTTGTCCTAAATGAGGCTTTTTGCTGGTGAGAAATAAAGAATTCTTAATGTAATCCAGAGAGGGAAAATCAAGACTGGAATAGGCTGCAGGAACTCCTCCTTGACATTGTTCTGATGACCTGAGTGAAAGATCCTTCAATTTACCTCTATTGAAGCAGCTGTGAAAGTGATTTGTGAGCAATCCCTCGAGGAGCCATTCATCATCTCTGCTCACTAGCTCAAGAACTGGACTGTTCACATCTCAAGATGATTTTGTAGAAACAGAATGAACCTGAAATGATGTGTATGAGACTGGCAAACAAGGATTTGCTTTTAGACTTTAACACAAGATCTGCTTGACAGAGAATCATGTTCTGATTTGAAATCTCTTGTGAACCAAGCAGACTAATCAGAACCTTCTCTCCTACGAATCAAGCTTGCAGTGTGTCATGTTCCACGGAGAGTGGTCACCGTAAAATCAGGGCTCATCCAGGATTTGAACCCTAAGCGAGAATCATACCCCTAGACCAACGAGCCAGAATGCAAGCATGAGGGAGTGCTCTTGGCAGGTAACTGTACCTTTTCAATGTTTCTCTGCACATATGGGCAGGCAATACTCAACACATAGGGTTGCAGAGGAAGTTTAAAGGGAAAAAGGTTCAAGTCACCCAGCTTTCTTTGCAATGTCTGTATGGTTGTGCCCTTTCCACTCAAGTCGAACAGGCCTAGAATACAAGTGTCATGGAAGACAGCAGAATCTCACAAGCAGGTTTTGTAATTCTGGCAGGAGTTGCAGCATTCATTCATTCATTCATCTTCTATACCGCTTAATCCTGTGTTCAGGGTCGCGGGGGACCTGGAGCCTATCCCAGGAGACTTCGGGCACTAGGCGGGGTACACCCTGGACAGGGTGCCAATCCATCGCAGGGCACACACACATACACACACTCACCCAATCACACGCTACGGGCAATTTGGGAACGCCAATTAGCCTAACCTGCATATCTTTGGACTGTGGGAGGAAACCGGAGTACCCGGAGGAAACCCACCAAGCACGGGGAGAACATGCAAACTCCATGCACACAGAGACGGGAATCGAGCCTGGCCGGGGAATCGAACCCAGACCCTGGAGGTGCAAGGCGACAGTGCTAACCACTACACCACCGCGCCGCCTGGAGTTGCAGCAGTAAATTTGAAATCGTAACTAAGTAGAACATTATTTGTTGATTTGCCCCTGGTGTATTACTTCTGCTTGGGCTCTTCATGTTTCAAGTTGTGTTGTAAAGGAATTAATACGTATATTGGTGAGCCTTTGAAAGATGGCTTTGCTGTCACAAGCAATGATCAGTCATGTCACAGTGGTGCAGCTGGACAGAGAATTCTGGAAACCCTTGCAGTTGGAAACTTTCTCGACCTCTCTGGAACCAAGCAGGCTCGTCAGAACCACTTGTTCCATTGACAGGTCAACTTTTCGTACAACGTAAAACTAGGGCTCGTCCAGGATTTGAACCCGGGACCTCTCGCACCCGAAGCGAGAATCATACCCCTAGACCAACGAGCCAGCATCCCCTTTACGGGGAGTTTCTAACTGTGAGTCGGATAATAAAGCACATCCATGTTTTGGCATACCTTTGTGCAGGAAATGCTAAACTCCTGACATGATTGCTCAAGACATTATTTGGAACAAAGCTTCCAGGTGTCTAGTAGTCCTTCAGAAAACCTATATGGTTTTTATTATTTTTTCTCCATTTAAACCTGGCCAGAATTGTCTTGGGATACAGCGTTATGACAGGAGAAGGCTATACGCTCCTGTGGGAGCTGCAGCAAGCTACTTGGTACGATGTATACCCAGAAAAGTGTTTGCTTTTGTCATCATTAGTTATAAGAGCTGCAGAAACTCCCTCAATTCCATTCTGTCTGAAAAGACACTTTAACAAAGTGAGGTCTTGATGAATGCTTTGTCCTAAATGAGGCTTTTTGCTGGTGAGAAATAGAGAATTCTTATTGTAATCCAGAGAGGGAAAATCAAGACTGGAATAGGCTGCAGGAACTCCTCCTTGACATTGTTCTGATGACCTGAGTGAAAGATCCTTCAATTTACCTCTATTGAAGCAGCTGTGAAAGTGATTTGTGAGCAATCCCTCGAGGAGCCATTCATCATCTCTGCTCACTTGCTCAAGAACTGGACTGTTCATGTCTCAAGACGATTTTGTAGAAGCAGAATGAACCTGAAATGATGTGTATGAGACTGGCAAACAAGGATTTGCTTTTAGACTTTAACACAAGATCTGCTTGAGAGAGGATAATGTTCTGATTTGAAACCTCTTGTGAACCAAGCAGACTAATCAGAACCTTCTCTCGCACGATTCAAGCTTGCAGTGTGTGATGTTCCACTGAGAGTGGTCACTGTAAAATCAGGGCTCGTCCAGGATTTGAACCCTAAGCGAGAATCATACCCCTAGACCAACGAGCCAGAATGCGAGCCTCAGGGAGTGCTAGTGGCAGGTGACTGTAACTTTTCAATGTTTCTCTGCACATATGTGCAGCAATACTCAACACATAGGGTTGCAGAGGAAATTTAAAGGGAAAAAGGTTCAAGTCACCCTGCTTTCTTCGCAATGTCTGTATGGTTGTGCCCTTTCCACTCAAGTCGAACAGGCCTAGAATACAAGTGTCATGGAAGACAGCAGAATCTCACAAGCAGGTTTTGTAATTCCGGCAGGAGTTGCAGCAGTAAATTTGAAATCGTAACTAAGTAGAACATTATTTGTTGATTTGCCCCTGGTGAATTACTTCTGCTTGGCCTCTTCATGTTTCAAGTTGTGTTGTAAAGGAATTAATATGTAAATTTGTGAGCCTTTGAAACATGGTTTTGCTGTCACAAGCAATGATCAGTCATGTCACAGTGGTGCAGCTGGACAGAGAATTCTGGAAACCCTTGCAGTTGGAAACTTTCTCGACCTCTCTGGAACCAAGCAGGCTCGTCAGAACCACTTGTTCCATTGTCAGGTCAACTTTTCGTACAATGTAAAACCAGGGCTCGTCCGGGATTTGAACCCGGGACCTCTCGCACCCGAAGCGAGAATCATACCCCTAGACCAACGAGCCAGCATCCCCTTTACGGGGAGTTTCTAACTGTGAGTCGGATAATAAAGCACATCCCTGTTTTGGCATACCTTTGTGCAGGAAATGCTAAACTCCTGACATGATTGCTCAAGACATTATGTGGAACAAAGCTTCCAGGTGTCGAATAGTCCTTCAGAAAACCTATATGGTTTTTATTATTTTTTCTCCATTTAAACCTGGCCAGAATTGTCTTCAGATACAGCGTTATGACAGGAGAAGGCTATACGCTCCTGTGGGAGCTGCAGCAAGCTACTTGGTACGATGTATACCCAGAAAAGTGTGTGCTTTTGTCATCATTACTTATAAGAGCTGCAGAAACTCCCTCAACTCCATTCTGTCTGAAAAGACACTTTAACAAAGTGAGGTCTTGATGAATGCTTTGTCCTAAATGAGGCTTTTTGCTGGTGAGAAATAGAGAATTCTTAATGTAATCCAGAGAGGGAAAATCAAGACTGGAATAGGCTGCAGGAACTCCTCCTTGACATTGTTCTGATGACCTGAGTGAAAGATCCTTCAATTTACCTCTATTGAAGCAGCTGTGAAAGTGATTTGTGAGCAATCCCTCGAGGAGCCATTCATCATCTCTGCTCACTTGCTCAAGAACTGGACTGTTCATGTTTCAAGACGATTTTGTAGAAGCAGAATGAACCTGAAATGATGTGTATGAGACTTGCAAACAAGGATTTGCTTTTAGACTTTAACACAAGATCTGCTTGAGAGAGGATCATGTTCTGATTTGAAACCTCTTGTGAACCAAGCAGACTAATCAGAACCTTCTCTTGCACGATTCAAGCTTGCAGCGTGTGATGTTCCACTGAGAGTGGTCACTGTAAAATCAGGGCTCGTCCAGGATTTGAACCCTAAGCAAGAATCATACCCCTAGACCAACGAGCCAGAATGCGAGCCTGAGGGAGTGCTGTTGGCAGGTGACTGTACCTTTTCAATGTTTCTCTGCACATATGTGCAGCAATACTCAACACATAGGGTTGCAGAGGAAATTTAAAGGGAAAAAGGTTCAAGTCACCCTGCTTTCTTCGCAATGTCTGTATGGTTGTGCCCTTTCCACTCAAGTCGAACAGGCCTAGAATACAAGTGTCATGGAAGACAGCAGAATCTCACAAGCAGGTTTTGTAATTCCGGCAGGAGTTGCAGCAGTAAATTTGAAATCGTAACTAAGTAGAACATTATTTGTTGATTTGCCCCTGGTGTATTACTTCTGCTTGGCCTCTTCATGTTTCAAGTTGTGTTTTAAAGGAATTAATATGTAAATTTGTGAGCCTTTGAAACATGGTTTTGCTGTCACAAACAATGATCAGTCATGTCACAGTGGTGCAGCTGGACAGAGAATTCTGGAAACCCTTGCAGTTGGAAACTTTCTCCACCTCTCTAGAACCAAGCAGGCACGTCAGAACCACTTGTTCCATTGAGAGATCAACTTTTCGTATAATGTAAAACCAGGGCTCGTCCGGGATTTGAACCCGGGACCTCTCGCACCCGAAGCGAGAATCATACCCCTAGACCAACGAGCCAGCATCCCCTTTACGGGGAGTTTCTAACTGTGAGTCGGATAATAAAGCACATCCCTGTTTTGGCATACCTTTGTGCAGGAAATGCTAAACTCCTGACATGATTGCTCAAGACATTATGTGGAACAAAGCTTCCAGGTGTCTAGTAGTCCTTCAGAAAACATATATGGTTTTTCATTAATTTTTCTCCATTTAAACCTGGCCAGATTTGTCTTCAGATACAGCGTTATGACAGGAGAAGGCTATACGCTCCTGTGGGAGCTGCAGCAAGCTACTTGGTACAATGTATACCCAGAAAAGTGTTTGCTTTTGTCATCATTACTTATAAGAGCTGCAGAAACTCCCTCAACTCCATTCTGTCTGAAAAGACACTTTAACAAAGTGAGGTCTTGATGAATGGTTTGTCCTAAATGAGGCTTTTTGATGGTGAGAAATAGAGAATTCTTAATGTAATCCAGAGAGGGAAAATCAAGACTGGAATAGGCTGCAGGAACTCCTCCTTGACATTGTTCTGATGACCTGAGTGAAAGATCCTTCAATTTACCTCTATTGAAGCAGGTCTGAAAGTGATTTGTGAGCAATCCCTCGAGGAGCCATTCATCATCTCTGCTCACTTGCTCAAGAACTGGACTGTTCATGTCTCTAGACGATTTTGTAGAAGCAGAATGAACCTGAAATGATGTGTATGAGACTGGCAAACAAGGATTTGCTTTTAGACTTTAACACATGATCTGCTTGACAGAGAATAATGTTCTGATTTGAAACCTCTTGTGAACCAAGCAGACTAATCAGAACCTTCTCTCGCACGATTCAAGCTTGCAGTGTGTGATGTTCCACTGAGAGTGGTCACTGTAAAATCAGGGCTCGTCCAGGATTTGAACCCTAAGCGAGAATCATACCCCTAGACCAACGAGCCAGAATGCGAGCCTGAGGGAGTGCTATTGGCAGGTGACTGTACCTTTTCAATGTTTCTCTGCACATATGTGCAGCAATACTCAACACATAGGGTTGCAGAGGAAGTTTAAAGGGAAAAAGGTTCAAGTCACCCAGCTTTCTTTGCAATGTCTGTATGGTTGTGCCCTTTCCACTCAAGTCGAACAGGCCTAGAATACAAGTGTCATGGAAGACAGCAGAATCTCACAAGCAGGTTTTGTAATTCCGGCAGGAGTTGCAGCAGTAAATTTGAAATCGTAACTAAGTAGAACATTATTTGTTGATTTGCCCCTGGTGTATTACTTCTGCTTGGCCTCTTCATTTTTCAAGTTGTGTTGTAAAGGAATTAATATGTATATTGGTGAGCCTTTGAAACATGGCTTTGCTGTCACAAGCAATGATCAGTCATGTCACAGTGGTGCAGCTGGACAGAGAATTCTGGAAACCCTTGCAGTTGGAAACTTTCCCGACCTCTCTGGAACCAAGCAGGCTCGTCAGAACCACTTGTTCCATTGACAGGTCAACTTTTCGTACAATGTAAAACCAGAGCTCTTCCGGGATTTGAACCCGGGACCTCTCGCACCCGAAGCGAGAATCATACCCCTAGACCAACGAGCCTGCATCCCCTTTACGGGGAGTTTCTAACTGTGAGTCGGATAATAAAGCACATCCATGTTTTGGCATACCTTTGTGCAGGAAATGCTAAACTCCTGACATGATTGCTCAAGACATTATGTGGAACAAACCTTCAAGGTGTCTAGTAGTCCTTCAGAAAACCTATATGGTTTTTATTATTTTTTCTCCATTCAAACCTGGCCAGAATTGTCTTGGGATACAGCGTTATGACAGGAGAAGGCTATATGCTCCTGTGGGAGCTGCAGCAAGCTACTTGGTACGATGTATACCCAGAAAAGTGGTTGCTTTTGTCATCATTACTTATAAGAGCTGCAGAAACTCCCTCAACTCCATTCTGTCTGAAAAGACACTTTAACAAAGTGAGGTCTTGATGAATGCTTTGTCCTAAATGAGGCTTTTTGCTGGTGAGAAATAGAGAATTCTTAATGTAATCCAGAGAGGGAAAATCAAGACTGGAATAGGCTGCAGGAACTCCTCCTTGACATTGTTCTGATGACCTGAGTGAAAGATCCTTCAATTTACCTCTATTGAAGCAGCTGTGAAAGTCATTTGTGAGCAATCCCTCGAGGAGCCATTCATCATCTCTGCTCACTTGCTCAAGAACTGGACTGTTCATGTCTCAAGACGATTTTGTAGAAGCAGAATGAACCTGAAATGATGTGTATGAGACTTGCAAACAAGGATTTGCTTTTAGACTTTAACACAAGATCTGCTTGAGAGAGGATCATGTTCTGATTTGAAACCTCTTGTGAACCAAGCAGACTAATCAGAACCTTCTCTCGTACGATTCAAGCTTGCAGTGTGTGATGTTCCACTGAGAGTGGTCACTGTAAAATCAGGGCTCGTCCAGGATTTGAACCCTAAGCGAGAATCATACCCCTAGACCAACGAGCCAGAATGCGAGCCTGAGGGAGTGCTGTTGGCAGGTGACTGTACCTTTTCAATGTTTCTCTGCACATATGTGCAGCAATACTCAACACATAGGGTTGCAGAGGAAATTTAAAGGGAAAAAGGTTCAAGTCACCCTGCTTTCTTCGCAATGTCTGTATGGTTGTGCCCTTTCCACTCAAGTCGAACAGGCCTAGAATACAAGTGTCATGGAAGACAGCAGAATCTCACAAGCAGGTTTTGTAATTCCGGCAGGAGTTGCAGCAGTAAATTTGAAATCGTAACTAAGTAGAACATTATTTGTTGATTTGCCCCTGGTGTATTCCTTCTGCTTGGCCTCTTCATGTTTCAAGTTGTGTTTTAAAGGAATTAATATGTAAATTTGTGAGCCTTTGAAACATGGTTTTGCTGTCACAAGCAATGATCAGTCATGTCACAGTGGTGCAGCTGGACAGAGAATTCTGGAAACCCTTGCAGTTGGAAACTTTCTCCACCTCTCTAGAACCAAGCAGGCACGTCAGAACCACTTGTTCCATTGAGAGATCAACTTTTCGTATAATGTAAAACCAGGGCTCGTCCGGGATTTGAACCCGGGACCTCTCGCACCCGAAGCGAGAATCATACCCCTAGACCAACGAGCCAGCATCCCCTTTACGGGGAGTTTCTAACTGTGAGTCGGATAATAAAGCACATCCCTGTTTTGGCATACCTTTGTGCAGGAAATGCTAAACTCCTGACATGATTGCTCAAGACATTATGTGGAACAAAGCTTCCAGGTGTCTAGTAGTCCTTCAGAAAACCTATATGGTTTTTCATTATTTTTTCTCCATTTAAACCTGGCCAGATTTGTCTTCAGATACAGCGTTATGACAGGAGAAGGCTATACGCTCCTGTGGGAGCTGCAGCAAGCTACTTGGTACGATGTATACCCAGAAAAGTGTTTGCTTTTGTCATCATTACTTATAAGAGCTGCAGAAACTCCCTCAACTCCATTCTGTCTGAAAAGACACTTTAACAAAGTGAGGTCTTGATGAATGGTTTGTCCTAAATGAGGCTTTTTGATGGTGAGAAATAGAGAATTCTTAATGTAATCCAGAGAGGGAAAATCAAGACTGGAATAGGCTGCAGGAACTCCTCCTTGACATTGTTCTGATGACCTGAGTGAAAGATCCTTCAATTTACCTCTATTGAAGCAGGTCTGAAAGTGATTTGTGAGCAATCCCTCGAGGAGCCATTCATCATCTCTGCTCACTTGCTCAAGAACTGGACTGTTCATGTCTCTAGACGATTTTGTAGAAGCAGAATGAACCTGAAATGATGTGTATGAGACTGACAAACAAGAATTTGCTTTTCGACTTTAACACAAGATCTGCTTGAGAGAGGATCATGTTCTGATTTGAAAGCTCTTGTGAACCAAGCAGACGAATCAGAACCTTCTCTCGTACGATTCAAGCTTGCAGTGTGTGATGTTCCACTGACAGTGGTCACTGTAAAATCAGGGCTCGTCCAGGATTTGAACCCTAAGCGAGAATCATACCCCTAGACCAACGAGCCAGAATGCGAGCCTGAGGGAGTGCTGTTGGCAGGTGACTCTACCTTTTCAATGTTTCTCTGCACATATGTGCAGCAATACTCAACACATAGGGTTGCAGAGGAAATTTAAAGGGAAAAAGGTTCAAGTCACCCTGCTTTCTTCGCAATGTCTGTATGGTTGTGCCCTTTCCACTCAAGTCGAACAGGCCTAGAATACAAGTGTCATGGAAGACAGCAGAATCTCACAAGCAGGTTTTGTAATTCCGGCAGGAGTTGCAGCAGTAAATTTGAAATCGTAACTAAGTAGAACATTATTTGTTGATTTGCCCCTAGTGTATTACTTCTGCTTGGCCTCTTCATGTTTCAAGTTGTGTTGTAAAGGAATTAATATGTAAATTTGTGAGCCTTTGAAACATGGTTTTGCTGTCACAAGCAATGATCAGTCATGTCACAGTGGTGCAGCTGGACAGAGAATTCTGGAAACCCTTGCAGTTGGAAACTTTCTCGACCTCTCTGGAACCAAGCAGGTTCGTCAGAACCACTTGTTCCATTGACAGGTCAACTTTTCGTACAATGTAAAACCAGGGCTCGTCCGGGATTTGAACCCGGGACCTCTCGCACCCGAAGCGAGAATCATACCCCTAGACCAACGAGCCAGCATCCCCTTTACGGGGAGTTTCTAACTGTGAGTCGGATAATAAAGCACATCCATGTTTTGGCATACCTTTGTGCAGGAAATGCTAAACTCCTGACATGATTGCTCAAGACATTATTTGGAACAAAGCTTCCAGGTGTCTAGTAGTCCTTCAGAAAACCTATATGGTTTTTATTATTTTTTCTCCATTTAAACCTGGCCAGAATTGTCTTCAGATACAGCGTTATGACAGGAGAAGGCTATACGCTCCTGTGGGAGCTGCAGCAAGCTACTTGGTACGATGTATACCCAGAAAAGTGTTTGCTTTTGTCATCATTAGTTATAAGAGCTGCAGAAACTCCCTCAACTCCATTCTGTCTGAAAAGACACTTTAACAAAGTGAGGTCTTGATGAATGCTTTGTCCTAAATGAGGCTTTTCGCTGGTGAGAAATAGAGAATTCTTATTGTAATCCAGAGAGGGAAAATCAAGACTGGAATAGGCTGCAGGAACTCCTCCTTGACATTGTTCTGATGACCTGAGTGAAAGATCCTTCAATTTACCTCTATTGAAGCAGCTGTGAAAGTGATTTGTGAGCAATCCCTCGAGGAGCCATTCATCATCTCTGCTCACTTGCTCAAGAACTGGACTGTTCGTGTCTCAAGACGATTTTGTAGAAGCAGAATGAACCTGAAATGATGTGTATGAGACTGGCAAACAAGGATTTGCTTTTAGACTTTAACACAAGATCTGCTTGAGAGAGGATAATGTTCTGATTTGAAACGTCTTGTGAACCAAGCAGACTAATCAGAACCTTCTCTCGCACGATTCAAGCTTGCAGTGTGTGATGTTCCACTGAGAGTGGTCACTGTAAAATCAGGGCTCGTCCAGGATTTGAACCCTAAGCGAGAATCATACCCCTAGACCAACGAGCCAGAATGCGAGCCTGAGGGAGTGCTAGTGGCAGGTGACTGTACCTTTTCAATGTTTCTCTGCACATATGTGCAGCAATACTCAACACATAGGGTTGCAGAGGAAATTTAAAGGGAAAAAGGTTCAAGTCACCCTGCTTTCTTCGCAATGTCTGTATGGTTGTGCCCTTTCCACTCAAGTCGAACAGGCCTAGAATACAAGTGTCATGGAAGACAGCAGAATCTCACAAGCAGGTTTTGTAATTCCGCCAGGAGTGGCAGCAGTAAATTTGAAATCGTAACTAAGTAGAACATTATTTGTTGATTTGCCCCTGGTGTATTACTTCTGCTTGGCCTCTTCATGTTTCAAGTTGTGTTGTAAAGGAATTAATATGTAAATTTGTGAGCCTTTGAAACATGGTTTTGCTGTCACAAGCAATGATCAGTCATGTCACAGTGGTGCAGCTGGACAGAGAATTCTGGAAACCCTTGCAGTTGGAAACTTTCTCGACCTCTCTGGAACCAAGCAGGTTTGTCAGAACCACTTGTTCCATTGACAGGTCAACGTTTCGTACAATGTAAAACCAGGGCTCGTCCGGGATTTGAACCCGGGACCTCTCGCACCCGAAGCGAGAATCATACCCCTAGACCAACAAGCCAGCATCCCCTTTACGGGGAGTTTCTAACTGTGAGTCGGATAATTTTTTTTCCCCATTGACAGTGGTTTGGTCACCGGGCAAGTTCCCGCGCATGCGCGATCGCGACGCAAAGGAACCCGGAAGTGACGTGGGTCACATGATCCGGCATAAAGCCGGAACCGGCATTGAGGCCGGGACGGAGAGATGAAGACAGCGCGCTGCATGTGTTTGGAAGCTGAGCGACTGCTTGTGGATTATACTTTGATAATTTCATTCAGTACCCAGCTCATTCCGTTTATCGATCTCCCAGACCTACCATCGTCATTTGGTGAGATCGATCCATCTCTCCAACTTCACCATTTCACCCCTATTGCCGTTTTTCAGACACTGGACTATCATACACACACACACACACACACACCCGCATACATCGCACACACAATTTTTTCTATTTGTATATATTTTGTATATATCGGTTTGTGGTGCACCGTGTTTGTTTATTTATCTGTCTGTCTTGTTTAATACACTTGGTTTAATTTATTATAATTGTTTTGTGTCGCGTCGTGTTTTGTCCAGCTGCGGTTGCGCAATACCGGAAGTAAGGCACGGGGAGAAAATCCAGCTTGTTGTCCCCCAGTCTCTAATAAAACTTTTTCTCCAGTATTATCATGACAATCCACTGGGAGGACACTGGGGACAACTGAAGACCCTACTGAGGCTATTAGAGGTGGCGTGGTGGCCGACGGTGCGGAAAGACGTCTGGCGTTATACCAGAGCTTGCAGCATGTGCCACCGACACAAGACAGGACATTCATCGCCATCCAGACAAAGACTTATCCAGGAGGAGGTGCAACAAAGAGCACAACAACTAGAAGCCACACAAGCCAGATATCACAATACCCGGAGGAAAGCAGCGCACTTTCAACCGGGAGAACTGGTGTGGAGAAAAGCTCAACCACACTCCTCCATGACAAAAAGAGATTCTGCAAGGCGAGTGCCCAAGTGGGAGGGTCCAGCAGAGATTAAAAACAAAAGACCAATTAAATACACAATGTCTTGGGGCTACCCACAAAAAGCCGAGGATTACAGTGTGGAGAATTTAAAGTGCTTGTGCGGACATTCTCCTCAGACGCCGGAGGCTTGGGGGGGGGGTCTATGTAGCACAGCCACACAAAAGGGGCGTTTTCATACGCAGGGAATTGGTTGTGGAGCTAATGTTGCTCACCTGTGGCCGAAGGCGTGCCCTAGCGGTTTATTTTCCCCCATTGACAGTGTTTTGGTCACCGGGCAAGTTCCCGCGCATGCGCGATCGCGACGCAAAGGAACCCGGAAGTGACGTGGGTCACATGATCCGGCATAAAGCCGGAACCGGCATTGAGGCCGGCACGGAGAGATGAAGACAGCGCGCTGCATGATTTTGGAAGCTGAGAGCCTGTTTGTGGATTACCCGTTGATAATTTCATTCAGTACCCAGCTCATTCCGTTTATCGATCTCCCAGACCTACCATCGTCATTTGGTGAGATCGATCCATCTCTCCAACTTCACCATTTCACTCCTATTGCCGTTTTTCAGACACTGGACTATCATACACACACACACACACACACCCGCATACATCGCACACGCACTTTTTTCTATTTGTATATATTTTGTATATATTGGTTTGTGGTGCACCGTGTTTGTTTATCTGTCTGTCTTGTTTAATACACTTGGTTTAATTTATTATAATTGTTTTGTGTCGCGTCGTGTTTTGTCCAGCTGCGGTTGCGCAATACCGGAAGTGTTGTATTCGAGCCCCTGTTTAGATTCCCGAATCCGTTTTTTTGTAACCAAGCGGTTGATAAAATCCAAGCGTTACATAGTGGTGGCCCGTACGGGGAATCTGTATTTTGGGATATTTTCCGGTTTTGTGTGATGTGGCTGAACAAAATGGACGATAATGTTAACATTGCTAATGCTAGTGCTAAAGCTAAGGTTAATGCTAGTAGTGCTGCTAAGGCCGACTGTGTAGTAGATTATAACATGCTGGTTGATGTAGAGGATGCATTTAATGCACGCAGTAACCCTACAACTAAATTATCTGCATTGATTAATTCTTTATATATATCAGATAGCCATGATAATGACAATGATGATGATGAGTTTATTGTTCATGGGTCTGATATTGAGGTAGTACACACACTACAGACTGAACTATATCAATGCAAGATGGACATGGTGGCGCTTACTGATAAAGTGAGCTCCATGGAGCTGGATTATAGACAATCCATAGACAGCAGTCTCAACAGGGAAAGCAGTCTTCGTGACGCAGTGGATGCGAGCTTGGAAGTGCTGCAGCGCTACTGCCAGGAGGCTCTCGAAAAAATGGAGAGAGCCATCGTTGACTGTTTTCTACGCCATGACGTCATCTGGGAAAACCGGATGAAGAGACTGCGTCTCACTAGTACGCCCACCACACACAGGTTACAGGCCTGCACCCCTGCATCCCCTCCATCTCCTACACAACATCGTCCCAGCACTCCAACCACTACAGCAACAGCCAAGGTAAAGCTTTCAAGCACTCATGCCATCGCCGACGTTCCTCCTGGTGTTCCAGCACACTCCTTGGCACTGCTCTCCTCCCCACTTTCTTCTTCTTCTTCTCTGCATGCTCATCCATCCATCTGTGTGGAGTTCCCAGCCTTCTGCGATGCGTCAGAGACAGCTGAGGTGAGGAACTTCATCGAACAAGCGGAGAAGTACATGGAGATCAGACCCCTGACCCGACCAGAGCTGCTGGGAACCCTCGGCTCAGTTCTCCGAGGGCCGGCTCTCAGTTGGTGGAAGATGGAGAAAGGCAAGGTGAAGGACTGGGAGTCTTTTAAGCAGGCGTTCACGGCGGCGTTTATATTGGATGACGACCTCTACGAAGAGGAAGACAACCCGAGGTCTCCGGTACAGCTGCCGGGGCAACGCCTGGGAGACTCCACCAATGATCACCCCGCCCTCTGTCTCATGGGGAACCCTGATATCTCAGAGGAAGAACCAGTGAGGCGAACCAGGGAGAACATCAACACGAGAGTGGCGTTAAGAGGAGCGGCGAGCTCCATGGAAAAACAGTTGGAGAGAGGTGATAGGGGAGAGAAAGATAGCGAGGACCGCCCTTTTCCAGGTCCACATGCCATACCCCGAGCACCCCCGCCGTTGAATGGAGCTGACACCCCACGTCTACCCACCACGTCCACTAAAGAGGCCTCCAGCTTCCCGAGCGACCTGAGCGAGATCAGCAGAGCCCAACAGAACGACCCAACAATCACGAAGCTGCTCTCCAAAGATCATCAAAGAGGCATACAAGATCAAAGGGTCACCTTCGAAGGTCGTCAGGGCGTACTATATCGCCGGGTACCGGTAAAGAAAGGAGAGAAATTTCAGCTCGTTGTTCCCCAGTCTCTAATAAAGAGTTTCCTTCAATACTATCATGACAATCCATTGGGAGGACACTGGGGACAACTGAAAACCCTGCTGAGGTTATTAGAGGTGGCGTGGTGGCCGACGGTGCGGAAAGACGTCTGGCAATACACCAAATCTTGCAGCATGTGCCACCGACACAAGACAGGACATCCGTCATCACCCCGACAAAGACTTATCCAGGAGGAGGTGCAACAAAGAGCACAACACCTAGAAGCCACACAAGCCAGATATCACAATACCCGGAGGAAAGCAGCGCACTTTCAACCGGGAGAACTGGTGTGGAGAAAAGCTCAACCACACTCCTCCACAACAAGAGATTCTGCAAGGCGAGTGCCCCAGTGGGAGGGTCCAGCAGAGGTAAAACACAGAAAAAGACCGAAAAAATACACAAGGTCTTGGGGCTACCCACAAAAAGCCGAGGATTACAGTGTGGCGAATTTAAAGTGCTTGTGCGGACATTCTCCTCAGACGCCGGAGGCTTGGGGGGGGGGGTCTATGTAGCACAGCCACACAAAAGGGGCGTTTTCATACGCAGGGAATTGGTTGTGGAGCTAATGTTGCTCACCTGTGGCCGAAGGCGTGCCCTAGCGGTTTCTTTTTCCCCATTGACAGTGGTTTGGTCACCGGGCAAGTTCCCGCGCATGCGCGATCGCGACACAAAGGAACCCGGAAGTGACGTGGGTCACATGATCCGGCATAAAGCCGGAACCGGCATTGAGGCCGGGACGGAGAGATGAAGACAGCGCGCTGCATGTGTTTGGAAGCTGAGCGACTGCTTGTGGATTATACTTTGATAATTTCATTCAGTACCCAGCTCATTCCGTTTATCGATCTCCCAGACCTACCATCGTCATTTGGTGAGATCGATCCATCTCTCCAACTTCAGCATTTCACCCCTATTGCCGTTTTTCAGACACTGGACTATCATACACACACACACACACACCCGCATACATCGCACACACATTTTTTTCTATTTGTATATATTTTGTATATATTGGTTTGTGGTGCACCGTGTTTGTTTATTTATCTGTCTGTCTTGTTTAATACACTTGGTTTAATTTATTATAATTGTTTTGTGTCGCGTCGTGTTTTGTCCAGCTGCGGTTGCGCAATACCGGAAGTGGTGTATTCGAGCCCCTGTTTAGAAAAAGGTTCAAGTCACCTGCTTTCTTCGCAATGTCTGTATGGTTGTGCCCTTTCCACTCAAGTCGAACAGGCCTAGAATACAAGTGTCATGGAAGACAGCAGAATCTCACAAGCAGGTTTCGTAATTCCGGCAGGAGTTGCAGCAGTAAATTTGAAATCGTAACTAAGTAGAACATTATTTGTTGATTTGCCCCTGGTGAATTACTTCTGCTTGGCCTCTTCATGTTTCAAGTTGTGTTGTAAAGGAATTAATATGTAAATTTGTGAGCCTTTGAAACATGGTTTTGCTGTCACAAGCAATGATCAGTCATGTCACAGTGGTGCAGCTGGACAGAGAATTCTGGAAACCCTTGCAGTTGGAAACTTTCTCGACCTCTCTGGAACCAAGCAGGCTCGTCAGAACCACTTGTTCCATTGACAGGTCAACTTTTCGTACAATGTAAAACCAGGGCTCGTCCGGGATTTGAACCCGGGACCTCTCGCACCCGAAGCGAGAATCATACCCCTAGACCAACGAGCCAGCATCCCCTTTACGGGGAGTTTCTAACTGTGAGTCGGATAATAAAGCACATCCCTGTTTTGGCATACCTTTGTGCAGGAAATGCTAAACTCCTGACATGATTGCTCAAGACATTATGTGGAACAAAGCTTCCAGGTGTCGAATAGTCCTTCAGAAAACCTATATGGTTTTTATTATTTTTTCTCCATTTAAACCTGGCCAGAATTGTCTTCAGATACAGCGTTATGACAGGAGAAGGCTATACGCTCCTGTGGGAGCTGCAGCAAGCTACTTGGTACGATGTATACCCAGAAAAGTGTGTGCTTTTGTCATCATTACTTATAAGAGCTGCAGAAACTCCCTCAACTCCATTCTGTCTGAAAAGACACTTTAACAAAGTGAGGTCTTGATGAATGCTTTGTCCTAAATGAGGCTTTTTGCTGGTGAGAAATAGAGAATTCTTAATGTAATCCAGAGAGGGAAAATCAAGACTGGAATAGGCTGCAGGAACTCCTCCTTGACATTGTTCTGATGACCTGAGTGAAAGATCCTTCAATTTACCTCTATTGAAGCAGCTGTGAAAGTGATTTGTGAGCAATCCCTCGAGGAGCCATTCATCATCTCTGCTCACTTGCTCAAGAACTGGACTGTTCATGTTTCAAGACGATTTTGTAGAAGCAGAATGAACCTGAAATGATGTGTATGAGACTGGCAAACAAGGATTTGCTTTTAGACTTTAACACAAGATCTGCTTGAGAGAGGATCATGTTCTGATTTGAAACCTCTTGTGAACCAAGCAGACTAATCAGAACCTTCTCTTGCACGATTCAAGCTTGCAGCGTGTGATGTTCCACTGAGAGTGGTCACTGTAAAATCAGGGCTCGTCCAGGATTTGAACCCTAAGCAAGAATCATACCCCTAGACCAACGAGCCAGAATGCGAGCCTGAGGGAGTGCTGTTGGCAGGTGACTGTACCTTTTCAATGTTTCTCTGCACATATGTGCAGCAATACTCAACACATAGGGTTGCAGAGGAAATTTAAAGGGAAAAAGGTTCAAGTCACCCTGCTTTCTTCGCAATGTCTGTATGGTTGTGCCCTTTCCACTCAAGTCGAACAGGCCTAGAATACAAGTGTCATGGAAGACAGCAGAATCTCACAAGCAGGTTTTGTAATTCCGGCAGGAGTTGCAGCAGTAAATTTGAAATCGTAACTAAGTAGAACATTATTTGTTGATTTGCCCCTGGTGTATTACTTCTGCTTGGCCTCTTCATGTTTCAAGTTGTGTTTTAAAGGAATTAATATGTAAATTTGTGAGCCTTTGAAACATGGTTTTGCTGTCACAAGCAATGATCAGTCATGTCACAGTGGTGCAGCTGGACAGAGAATTCTGGAAACCCTTGCAGTTGGAAACTTTCTCCACCTCTCTAGAACCAAGCAGGCACGTCAGAACCACTTGTTCCATTGAGAGATCAACTTTTCGTATAATGTAAAACCAGGGCTCGTCCGGGATTTGAACCCGGGACCTCTCGCACCCGAAGCGAGAATCATACCCCTAGACCAACGAGCCAGCATCCCCTTTACGGGGAGTTTCTAACTGTGAGTCGGATAATAAAGCACATCCCTGTTTTGGCATACCTTTGTGCAGGAAATGCTAAACTCCTGACATGATTGCTCAAGACATTATGTGGAACAAAGCTTCCAGGTGTCTAGTAGTCCTTCAGAAAACCTATATGGTTTTTCATTATTTTTTCTCCATTTAAACCTGGCCAGATTTGTCTTCAGATACAGCGTTATGACAGGAGAAGGCTATATGCTCCTGTGGGAGCTGCAGCTAGCTACTTGGTACGATGTATACCCAGAAAAGTGTTTGCTTTTGTCATCATTAGTTATAAGAGCTGCAGAAACTCCCTCAACTCCATTCTGTCTGAAAAGACACTTTAACAAAGTGAGGTCTTGATGAATGCTTTGTCCTAAATGAGGCTTTTTGCTGGTGAGAAATAGAGAATTCTTAATGTAATCCAGAGAGGGAAAATCAAGACTGGAATAGGCTGCAGGAACTTCTCCTTGACATTGTTCTGATGACCTGAGTGAAAGATCCTTCAATTTACCTCTATTGAAGCAGCTGTGAAAGTGATTTGTGAGCAATCCCTCGAGGAGCCATTCATCATCTCTGCTCACTTGCTCAAGAACTGGACTGTTCATGTCTCAAGACGATTTTGTAGAAGCAGAATGAACCTGAAATGATGTGTATGAGACTGGCAAACAAGGATTTGCTTTTAGACTTTAACACAAGATCTGCTTGAGAGAGGATCATGTTCTGATTTGAAGCCTCTTGTGAACCAAGCAGACTAATCAGAACCTTCTCTCGCACGATTCAAGCTTGCAGCGTGTGATGTTCCACTGAGAGTGGTCACTGTAAAATCAGGGCTCGTCCAGGATTTGAACCCTAAGCGAGAATCATACCCCTAGACCAACGAGCCAGAATGCGAGCCTGAGGGAGTGCTGTTGGCAGGTGACTCTACCTTTTCAATGTTTCTCTGCACATATGTGCAGCAATACTCAACACATAGGGTTGCAGAGGAAATTTAAAGGGAAAAAGGTTCAAGTCACCCTGCTTTCTTCGCAATGTCTGTATGGTTGTGCCCTTTCCACTCAAGTCGAACAGGCCTAGAATACAAGTGTCATGGAAGACAGCAGAATCTCACAAGCAGGTTTTGTAATTCCGGCAGGAGTTGCAGCAGTAAATTTGAAATCGTAACTAAGTAGAACATTATTTGTTGATTTGCCCCTGGTGTATTACTTCTGCTTGGCCTCTTCATGTTTCAAGTTGTGTTTTAAAGGAATTAATATGTAAATTTGTGAGCCTTTGAAACATGGTTTTGCTGTCACAAGCAATGATCAGTCATGTCACAGTGGTGCAGCTGGACAGAGAATTCTGGAAACCCTTGCAGTTGGAAACTTTCTCCACCTCTCTAGAACCAAGCAGGCACGTCAGAACCACTTGTTCCATTGAGAGATCAACTTTTCGTATAATGTAAAACCAGGGCTCGTCCGGGATTTGAACCCGGGACCTCTCGCACCCGAAGCGAGAATCATACCCCTAGACCAGTGGTTCTCAAACTTTTTCTGTCATTCCCCACTTAAGGGGGTGAGCGAATTTTCAAGCCCCACTTGTCAACAAAATAATAACAAAATCGGCCAAGTTTACTGTTTATTGAAATATCAATTCCTAAACCAATACGATCAAACACCACCAAGTTAAAAACAGATAAAATACACGTGCAATTGTTATACAAGGCTTACATTGTCACTTATCTTTGCACAATTGACCCCATGTTTATTAGCTGCTCAGCAATCGTTTGTAGTTTTTTTTTGCACTGGCCAATTCTGTATGCAACTTTGAATGAAGCCATTTGTGCTTTGCTGTCCACTGATTCAGATTTTACCATGTGATTCTCCTGCTGTCTGTATTCTGCCAGCTTTCTTTCAAAGACGTCCAGTGGTTTATTAACGTGACTGGAGTGTGTTGTCTCTAAGTGTCTTCCTAATTTGTTGGGTCTCATGCGGTCTGCTGCCAGCAGTTTAAGACACAAAACACACACGAGCCTCTCCTCTGCCCCCACCATCACCACCATGAACCCAAGCTGAAGATAGGCTTCATTAGTGGTGGGTGATATAACCAAAATCCAAAATATCACGGTAGAAGCAATTTTCTAACTCAATATATATCACAATATAGCAATTTGTATCTGAAAATGCATAAATAAAAATGAAAACAAAGAAATTGTTTTACATAAGTTCATTTTTTTAATGTAATTTTATTTAAACTGTGAATTGCTGAGGTTTGCTGCATTTTTTTTTACTTTGGCCATATTCGTTTGGATGTTTGTATTTCAGATGATAGAAAAGGTTTGACGTGTTTCCACCACTTGTTAAAACACTGCACTTGCGTACCTTCCAAATCACGTTCATCTCATTCGTATCACTTTTCTTCTACCCAAACCAATTACACACCACAGACGAGGCACCTTTTTTCTTTACAATCTCCTCGTTCTTGGTTTTGTCACATGTAAGCAAACTCACCGCTGCTGCACCGTCTTCTTCCATTGTCGAAGTGTATGTGAAGCCAAACACATCAAAAGTGGGATGAAACCGCGGCACCCGATTGAACCGAATATCTGCGCAAATGCAGCGCAGCACGACTATCTGGACAGTGCAGTGATGATCTGGTTTATTTGCGCAGCCCGGTGGATCGCGCAGCGCCGCTCGAATCACAAACCTGCGCCACTCATTGTGTTTTATTTAAAAACAATTTATTTAAAATGTCAGGACTGTTTAATATTGTTTCCGCCTTGCCATGCCTGGATTGTACGTGCGCATCCCAGCAGGGTAAAATGTATTTTGATGGTCGGCGCGGTTTATTTCTGTCAGAGTCGCGCAGCGCTGCCCAGTGGCTCGCGCAGGTTTGTGATTCGAGCAGCTGCTTAAGTTTGTCCGACGTTAAACCATTATTGTTGCACTATGGTTCCACTTTTTCTCCCGGCCCACAACTGATGTTATTTTAAATTTACTTGTATTAATGATCCATTTATTTGTGTGTGATTGTTTAGTTTTGAGTGTACGATCTTCATTATCAATAAAGAAAAGCATGAATTAGAATAGGTACTTTCCTGTTATTTTCCACTAATTTCCTCCCGTTCATTGCGCCCCACCTGTCATGTCTATATTCCCCACTAGTGGGGTGCGCCCCAGACTTTGAGAACCACTGCCCTAGACCAACGAGCCAGCATCCCCTTTACGGGGAGTTTCTAACTGTGAGTCGGATAATAAAGCACATCCCTGTTTTGGCATACCTTTGTGCAGGAAATGCTAAACTCCTGACATGATTGCTCAAGACATTATGTGGAACAAAGCTTCCAGGTGTCTAGTAGTCCTTCAGAAAACCTATATGGTTTTTCATTATTTTTTCTCCATTTAAACCTGGCCAGATTTGTCTTCAGATACAGCGTTATGACAGGAGAAGGCTATATGCTCCTGTGGGAGCTGCAGCTAGCTACTTGGTACGATGTATACCCAGAAAAGTGTTTGCTTTTGTCATCATTAGTTATAAGAGCTGCAGAAACTCCCTCAACTCCATTCTGTCTGAAAAGACACTTTAACAAAGTGAGGTCTTGATGAATGCTTTGTCCTAAATGAGGCTTTTTGCTGGTGAGAAATAGAGAATTCTTAATGTAATCCAGAGAGGGAAAATCAAGACTGGAATAGGCTGCAGGAACTTCTCCTTGACATTGTTCTGATGACCTGAGTGAAAGATCCTTCAATTTACCTCTATTGAAGCAACTGTGAAAGTGATTTGTGAGCAATCCCTCGAGGAGCCATTCATCATCTCTGCTCACTTGCTCAAGAACTGGACTGTTCATGTCTCAAGACGATTTTGTAGAAGCAGAATGAACCTGAAATGATGTGTATGAGACTGGCAAACAAGGATTTGCTTTTAGACTTTAACACAAGATCTGCTTGAGAGAGGATCATGTTCTGATTTGAAACCTCTTGTGAACCAAGCAGACTAATCAGAACCTTCTCTTGCACGATTCAAGCTTGCAGCGTGTGATGTTCCACTGAGAGTGGTCACTGTAAAATCAGGGCTCGTCCAGGATTTGAACCCTAAGCGAGAATCATACCCCTAGACCAACGAGCCAGAATGCGAGCCTGAGGGAGTGCTGTTGGCAGGTGACTCTACCTTTTCAATGTTTCTCTGCACATATGTGCAGCAATACTCAACACATAGGGTTGCAGAGGAAATTTAAAGGGAAAAAGGTTCAAGTCACCCTGCTTTCTTCGCAATGTCTGTATGGTTGTGCCCTTTCCACTCAAGTCGAACAGGCCTAGAATACAAGTGTCATGGAAGACAGCAGAATCTCACAAGCAGGTTTTGTAATTCCGGCAGGAGTTGCAGCAGTAAATTTGAAATCGTAACTAAGTAGAACATTATTTGTTGATTTGCCCCTGGTGTATTACTTCTGCTTGGCCTCTTCATGTTTCAAGTTGTGTTTTAAAGGAATTAATATGTAAATTTGTGAGCCTTTGAAACATGGTTTTGCTGTCACAAGCAATGATCAGTCATGTCACAGTGGTGCAGCTGGACAGAGAATTCTGGAAACCCTTGCAGTTGGAAACTTTCTCCA
Source organism: Channallabes apus (assembly GCA_030522415.1). Classification (NCBI taxonomy): domain Eukaryota; kingdom Metazoa; phylum Chordata; class Actinopteri; order Siluriformes; family Clariidae; genus Channallabes; species Channallabes apus. Next base: position 38,974,188 of record CM060104.1, on the reverse strand, counting down.
CCTCTCTAGAACCAAGCAGGCACGTCAGAACCACTTGTTCCATTGAGAGATCAACTTTTCGTATAATGTAAAACCAGGGCTCGTCCGGGATTTGAACCCGGGACCTCTCGCACCCAAAGCGAGAATCATACCCCTAGACCAACGAGCCAGCATCCCCTTTACGGGGAGTTTCTAACTGTGAGTCGGATAATAAAGCACATCCCTGTTTTGGCATACCTTTGTGCAGGAAATGCTAAACTCCTGACATGATTGCTCAAGACATTATGTGGAACAAAGCTTCCAGGTGTCTAGTAGTCCTTCAGAAAACCTATATGGTTTTTCATTATTTTTTCTCCATTTAAACCTGGCCAGATTTGTCTTCAGATACAGCGTTATGACAGGAGAAGGCTATACGCTCCTGTGGGAGCTGCAGCAAGCTACTTGGTACGATGTATACCCAGAAAAGTGTTTGCTTTTGTCATCATTACTTATAAGAGCTGCAGAAACTCCCTCAACTCCATTCTGTCTGAAAAGACACTTTAACAAAGTGAGGTCTTGATGAATGGTTTGTCCTAAATGAGGCTTTTTGATGGTGAGAAATAGAGAATTCTTAATGTAATCCATAGAGGGAAAATCAAGACTGGAATAGGCTGCAGGAACTTCTCCTTGACATTGTTCTGATGACCTGAGTGAAAGATCCTTCAATTTACCTCTATTGAAGCAGCTGTGAAAGTGATTTGTGAGCAATCCCTCGAGGAGCCATTCATCATCTCTGCTCACTTGCTCAAGAACTGGACTGTTCATGTCTCAAGACAATTTTGTAGAAGCAGAATGAACCTGAAATGATGTGTATGAGACTTGCAAACAAGGATTTGCTTTAAGACTTTAACACAAGATCTGCTTGAGAGAGGATTATGTTCTGATTTGAAACCTCTTGTGAACCAAGCAGACTAATCAGAACCTTCTCTCGTACGATTCAAGCTTGCAGTGTGTGATGTTCCACTGAGAGTGGTCACTGTAAAATCAGGGCTCGTCCAGGATTTGAACCCTAAGCGAGAATCATACCCCTAGACCAACGAGCCAGAATGCGAGCCTGAGGGAGTGCTGTTGGCAGGTGACTCTACCTTTTCAATGTTTCTCTGCACATATGTGCAGCAATACTCAACACATAGGGTTGCAGAGGAAATTTAAAGGGAAAAAGGTTCAAGTCACCCTGCTTTCTTCGCAATGTCTATATGGTTGTGCCCTTTCCACTCAAGTCGAACAGGCCTAGAATACAAGTGTCATGGAAGACAGCAGAATCTCACAAGCAGGTTTTGTAATTCCGGCAGGAGTTGCAGCAGTAAATTTGAAATCGTAACTAAGTAGAATATTATTTGTTGATTTGCCCCTGGTGTATTACTTCTGCTTGGCCTCTTCATGTTTCAAGTTGTGTTGTAAAGGAATTAATATGTAAATTTGTGAGCCTTTGAAACATGGTTTTGCTGTCACAAGCAATGATCAGTCATGTCACAGTGGTGCAGCTGGACAGAGAATTCTGGAAACCCTTGCAGTTGGAAACTTTCTCCACCTCTCTAGAACCAAGCAGGCACGTCAGGACCACTTGTTCCATTGAGAGATCAACTTTTCGTATAATGTAAAACCAGGGCTCGTCCGGGATTTGAACCCGGGACCTCTCGCACCCGAAGCGAGAATCATACCCCTAGACCAACGAGCCAGCATCCCCTTCACGGGGAGTTTCTAACTGTGAGTCGGATAATAAAGCACATCCCTGTTTTGGCATACCTTTGTGCAGGAAATGCTAAACTCCTGACATGATTGCTCAAGACATTATGTGGAACAAAGCTTCCAGGTGTCTAGTAGTCCTTCAGAAAACCTATATGGTTTTTCATTATTTTTTCTCCATTTAAACCTGGCGAGATTTGTCTTCAGATACAGCGTTATGACAGGAGAAGGCTATACGCTCCTGTGGGAGCTGCAGCAAGCTACTTGGTACGATGTATACCCAGAAAAGTGTTTGCTTTTGTCATCATTACTTATAAGAGCTGCAGAAACTCCCTCAACTCCATTCTGTCTGAAAAGACACTTTAACAAAGTGAGGTCTTGATGAATGGTTTGTCCTAAATGAGGCTTTTTGATGGTGAGAAATAGAGAATTCTTAATGTAATCCATAGAGGGAAAATCAAGACTGGAATAGGCTGCAGGAACTTCTCCTTGACATTGTTCTGATGACCTGAGTGAAAGATCCTTCAATTTACCTCTATTGAAGCAGCTGTGAAAGTGATTTGTGAGCAATCCCTCGAGGAGCCATTCATCATCTCTGCTCACTTGCTCAAGAACTGGACTGTTCATGTCTCAAGACGATTTTGTAGAAGCAGAATGAACCTGAAATGATGTGTATGAGACTTGCAAACAAGGATTTGCTTTAAGACTTTAACACAAGATCTGCTTGAGAGAGGATTATGTTCTGATTTGAAACCTCTTGTGAACCAAGCAGACTAATCAGAACCTTCTCTCGTACGATTCAAGCTTGCAGTGTGTGATGTTCCACTGAGAGTGGTCACTGTAAAATCAGGGCTCGTCCAGGATTTGAACCCTAAGCGAGAATCATACCCCTAGACCAACGAGCCAGAATGCGAGCCTGAGGGAGTGCTGTTGGCAGGTGACTCTACCTTTTCAATGTTTCTCTGCACATATGTGCAGCAATACTCAACACATAGGGTTGCAGAGGAAATTTAAAGGGAAAAAGGTTCAAGTCACCCTGCTTTCTTCGCAATGTCTATATGGTTGTGCCCTTTCCACTCAAGTCGAACAGGCCTAGAATACAAGTGTCATGGAAGACAGCAGAATCTCACAAGCAGGTTTTGTAATTCCGGCAGGAGTTGCAGCAGTAAATTTGAAATCGTAACTAAGTAGAATATTATTTGTTGATTTGCCCCTGGTGTATTACTTCTGCTTGGCCTCTTCATGTTTCAAGTTGTGTTGTAAAGGAATTAATATGTAAATTTGTGAGCCTTTGAAACATGGTTTTGCTGTCACAAGCAATGATCAGTCATGTCACAGTGGTGCAGCTGGACAGAGAATTCTGGAAACCCTTGCAGTTGGAAACTTTCTCGACCTCTCTGGAACCAAGCAAGCTCGTCAGAACCACTTGTTCCATTGACAGGTCAACTTTTCGTACAATGTAAAACCAGGGCTCGTCCGGGATTTGAACCCGGGATCTCTCGCACCCGAAGCGAGAATCATACCCCTAGACCAACGAGCCAGCATCCCCTTTATGGGGAGTTTCTAACTGTGAGTCGGATAATAAAGCACATCCCTGTTTTGGCATACCTTTGTGCAGGAAATGCTAAACTCCTGACATGATTGCTCAAGACATTATGTGGAACAAAGCTTCCAGGTGTCTAGTAGTCCTTCAGAAAACCTATATGGTTTTTATTATTTTTTCTCCATTTAAACCTGGCCAGAATTGTCTTCAGATACAGCGTTATGACAGGAGAAGGCTATACGCTCCTGTGGGAGCTGCAGCAAGCTACTTGGTACGATGTATACCCAGAAAAGTGTTTGCTTTTGTCATCATTACTTATAAGAGCTGCAGAAACTCCCTCAACTCCATTCTGTCTGAAAAGACACTTTAACAAAGTGAGGTCTTGATGAATGCTTTGTCCTAAATGAGGCTTTTTGCTGGTGAGAAATAGAGAATTCTTAATGTAATCCAGAGAGGGAAAATCAAGACTGGAATAGGCTGCAGGAACTCCTCCTTGACATTGTTCTGATGACCTGAGTGAAAGATCCTTCAATTTACCTCTATTGAAGCAGCTGTGAAAGTGATTTGTGAGCAATCCCTCGAGGAGCCATTCATCATCTCTGCTCACTTGCTCAAGAACTGGACTGTTCATGTCTCAAGACGATTTTGTAGAAGCAGAATGAACCTGAAATGATGTGTATGAGACTTGCAAACAAGGATTTGCTTTTAGACTTTAACACAAGATCTGCTTGAGAGAGGATCATGTTCTGATTTGAAACCTCTTGTGAACCAAGCAGACTAATCAGAACCTTCTCTTGCATGATTCAAGCTTGCAGCGTGTGATGTTCCACTGAGAGTGGTCACTGTAAAATCAGGGCTCGTCCAGGATTTGAACCCTAAGCGAGAATCATACCCCTAGACCAACGAGCCAGAATGCGAGCCTGAGGGAGTGCTGTTGGCAGGTGACTCTACCTTTTCAATGTTTCTCTGCACATATGTGCAGCAATACTCAACACATAGGGTTGCAGAGGAAATTTAAAGGGAAAAAGGTTCAAGTCACCCTGCTTTCTTCGCAATGTCTATATGGTTGTGCCCTTTCCACTCAAGTCGAACAGGCCTAGAATACAAGTGTCATGGAAGACAGCAGAATCTCACAAGCAGGTTTTGTAATTCCGGCAGGAGTTGCAGCAGTAAATTTGAAATCGTAACTAAGTAGAATATTATTTGTTGATTTGCCCCTGGTGTATTACTTCTGCTTGGCCTCTTCATGTTTCAAGTTGTGTTGTAAAGGAATTAATATGTAAATTTGTGAGCCTTTGAAACATGGTTTTGCTGTCACAAGCAATGATCAGTCATGTCACAGTGGTGCAGCTGGACAGAGAATTCTGGAAACCCTTGCAGTTGGAAACTTTCTCGACCTCTCTGGAACCAAGCAAGCTCGTCAGAACCACTTGTTCCATTGACAGGTCAACTTTTCGTACAATGTAAAACCAGGGCTCGTCCGGGATTTGAACCCGGGATCTCTCGCACCCGAAGCGAGAATCATACCCCTAGACCAACGAGCCAGCATCCCCTTTATGGGGAGTTTCTAACTGTGAGTCGGATAATAAAGCACATCCCTGTTTTGGCATACCTTTGTGCAGGAAATGCTAAACTCCTGACATGATTGCTCAAGACATTATGTGGAACAAAGCTTCCAGGTGTCTAGTAGTCCTTCAGAAAACCTATATGGTTTTTATTATTTTTTCTCCATGTAAACCTGGCCAGATTTGTCTTCAGATACAGCGTTATGACAGGAGAAGGCTATACGCTCCTGTGGGAGCTGCAGCAAGCTACTTGGTACGATGTATACCCAGAAAAGTGTTTGCTTTTGTCATCATTACTTATAAGAGCTGCAGAAACTCCCTCAACTCCATTCTGTCTGAAAAGACACTTTAACAAAGTGAGGTCTTGATGAATGCTTTGTCCTAAATGAGGCTTTTTGCTGGTGAGAAATAGAGAATTCTTAATGTAATCCAGAGAGGGAAAATCAAGACTGGAATAGGCTGCAGGAACTCCTCCTTGACATTGTTCTGATGACCTGAGTGAAAGATCCTTCAATTTACCTCTATTGAAGCAGCTGTGAAAGTGATTTGTGAGCAATCCCTCGAGGAGCCATTCATCATCTCTGCTCACTTGCTCAAGAACTGGACTGTTCATGTCTCAAGACGATTTTGTAGAAGCAGAATGAACCTGAAATGATGTGTATGAGACTTGCAAACAAGGATTTGCTTTTAGACTTTAACACAAGATCTGCTTGAGAGAGGATCATGTTCTGATTTGAAACCTCTTGTGAACCAAGCAGACTAATCAGAACCTTCTCTTGCATGATTCAAGCTTGCAGCGTGTGATGTTCCACTGAGAGTGGTCACTGTAAAATCAGGGCTCGTCCAGGATTTGAACCCTAAGCGAGAATCATACCCCTAGACCAACGAGCCAGAATGCGAGCCTGAGGGAGTGCTGTTGGCAGGTGACTCTACCTTTTCAATGTTTCTCTGCACATATGTGCAGCAATACTCAACACATAGGGTTGCAGAGGAAATTTAAAGGGAAAAAGGTTCAAGTCACCCTGCTTTCTTCGCAATGTCTATATGGTTGTGCCCTTTCCACTCAAGTCGAACAGGCCTAGAATACAAGTGTCATGGAAGACAGCAGAATCTCACAAGCAGGTTTTGTAATTCCGGCAGGAGTTGCAGCAGTAAATTTGAAATCGTAACTAAGTAGAATATTATTTGTTGATTTGCCCCTGGTGTATTACTTCTGCTTGGCCTCTTCATGTTTCAAGTTGTGTTGTAAAGGAATTAATATGTAAATTTGTGAGCCTTTGAAACATGGTTTTGCTGTCACAAGCAATGATCAGTCATGTCACAGTGGTGCAGCTGGACAGAGAATTCTGGAAACCCTTGCAGTTGGAAACTTTCTCGACCTCTCTGGAACCAAGCAAGCTCGTCAGAACCACTTGTTCCATTGACAGGTCAACTTTTCGTACAATGTAAAACCAGGGCTCGTCCGGGATTTGAACCCGGGATCTCTCGCACCCGAAGCGAGAATCATACCCCTAGACCAATGAGCCAGCATCCCCTTTATGGGGAGTTTCTAACTGTGAGTCGGATAATAAAGCACATCCCTGTTTTGGCATACCTTTGTGCAGGAAATGCTAAACTCCTGACATGATTGCTCAAGACATTATGTGGAACAAAGCTTCCAGGTGTCTAGTAGTCCTTCAGAAAACCTATATGGTTTTTATTATTTTTTCTCCATGAAAACCTGGCCAGATTTGTCTTCAGATACAGCGTTATGACAGGAGAAGGCTATACGCTCCTGTGGGAGCTGCAGCAAGCTACTTGGTACGATGTATACCCAGAAAAGTGTTTGCTTTTGTCATCATTACTTATAAGAGCTGCAGAAACTCCCTCAACTCCATTCTGTCTGAAAAGACACTTTAACAAAGTGAGGTCTTGATGAATGCTTTGTCCTAAATGAGGCTTTTTGCTGGTGAGAAATAGAGAATTCTTAATGTAATCCAGAGAGGGAAAATCAAGACTGGAATAGGCTGCAGGAACTCCTCCTTGACATTGTTCTGATGACCTGAGTGAAAGATCCTTCAATTTACCTCTATTGAAGCAGCTGTGAAAGTGATTTGTGAGCAATCCCTCGAGGAGCCATTCATCATCTCTGCTCACTTGCTCAAGAACTGGACTGTTCATGTCTCAAGACGATTTTGTAGAAGCAGAATGAACCTGAAATGATGTGTATGAGACTTGCAAACAAGGATTTGCTTTTAGACTTTAACACAAGATCTGCTTGAGAGAGGATCATGTTCTGATTTGAAACCTCTTGTGAACCAAGCAGACTAATCAGAACCTTCTCTTGCATGATTCAAGCTTGCAGCGTGTGATGTTCCACTGAGAGTGGTCACTGTAAAATCAGGGCTCGTCCAGGATTTGAACCCTAAGCGAGAATCATACCCCTAGACCAACGAGCCAGAATGCGAGCCTGAGGGAGTGCTGTTGGCAGGTGACTCTACCTTTTCAATGTTTCTCTGCACATATGTGCAGCAATACTCAACACATAGGGTTGCAGAGGAAATTTAAAGGGAAAAAGGTTCAAGTCACCCTGCTTTCTTCGCAATTTCTGTATGGTTGTGCCCTTTCCACTCAAGTCGAACAGGCCTAGAATACAAGTGTCATGGAAGACAGCAGAATCTCACAAGCAGGTTTTGTAATTCCGGCAGGAGTTGCAGCAGTAAATTTGAAATCGTAACTAAGTAGAATATTATTTGTTGATTTGCCCCTGGTGTATTACTTCTGCTTGGCCTCTTCATGTTTCAAGTTGTGTTGTAAAGGAATTAATATGTAAATTTGTGAGCCTTTGAAACATGGTTTTGCTGTCACAAGCAATGATCAGTAATGTCACAGTGGTGCAGCTGGACAGAGAATTCTGGAAACCCTTGCAGTTGGAAACTTTCTCGACCTCTCTGGAGCCAAGCAGGCACGTCAGAACCACTTGTTCCATTGAGAGATCAACTTTTCGTATAATGTAAAACCAGGGCTCGTCCGGGATTTGAACCCGGGACCTCTCGCACCCGAAGCAAGAATCATACCCCTAGACCAACGAGCCAGCATCCCCTTTACGGGGAGTTTCTAACTGTGAGTCGGATAATAAAGCACATCCCTGTTTTGGCATACCTTTGTGCAGGAAATGCTAAACTCCTGACATGATTGCTCAAGACATTATGTGGAACAAAGCTTCCAGGTGTCTAGTAGTCCTTCAGAAAACCTATATGGTTTTTCATTATTTTTTCTCCATTTAAACCTGGCCAGATTTGTCTTCAGATACAGCGTTATGACAGGAGAAGGCTATACGCTCCTGTGGGAGCTGCAGCAAGCTACTTGGTACGATGTATACCCAGAAAAGTGTTTGCTTTTGTCATCATTACTTATAAGAGCTGCAGAAACTCCCTCAACTCCATTCTGTCTGAAAAGACACTTTAACAAAGTGAGGTCTTGATGAATGGTTTGTCCTAAATGAGGCTTTTTGATGGTGAGAAATAGAGAATTCTTAATGTAATCCAGAGAGGGAAAATCAAGACTGGAATAGGCTGCAGGAACTCCTCCTTGACATTGTTCTGATGACCTGAGTGAAAGATCCTTCAATTTACCTCTATTGAAGCAGGTCTGAAAGTGATTTGTGAGCAATCCCTCGAGGAGCCATTCATCATCTCTGCTCACTTGCTCAAGAACTGGACTGTTCATGTCTCTAGACGATTTTGTAGAAGCAGAATGAACCTGAAATGATGTGTATGAGACTGGCAAACAAGGATTTGCTTTTAGACTTTAACACAAGATCTGCTTGAGAGAGGATCATGTTCTGATTTGAAACCTCTTGTGAACCAAGCAGACAAATCAGAACCTTCTCTCGTACGATTCAAGCTTGCAGTGTGTGATGTTCCACTGACAGTGGTCACTGTAAAATCAGGGCTCGTCCAGGATTTGAACCCTAAGCGAGAATCATACCCCTAGACCAACGAGCCAGAATGCGAGCCTGAGGGAGTGCTGTTGGCAGGTGACTCTACCTTTTCAATGTTTCTCTGCACATATGTGCAGCAATACTCAACACATAGGGTTGCAGAGGAAATTTAAAGGGAAAAAGGTTCAAGTCACCCTGCTTTCTTCGCAATGTCTGTATGGTTGTGCCCTTTCCACTCAAGTCGAACAGGCCTAGAATACAAGTGTCATGGAAGACAGCAGAATCTCACAAGCAGGTTTTGTAATTCCGGCAGGAGTTGCAGCAGTAAATTTGAAATCGTAACTAAGTAGAACATTATTTGTTGATTTGCCCCTGGTGTATTACTTCTGCTTGGCCTCTTCATGTTTCAAGTTGTGTTGTAAAGGAATTAATATGTAAATTTGTGAGCCTTTGAAACATGGTTTTGCTGTCACAAGCAATGATCAGTCATGTCACAGTGGTGCAGCTGGACAGAGAATTCTGGAAACCCTTGCAGTTGGAAACTTTCTCGACCTCTCTGGAGCCAAGCAGGCTCGTCAGAACCACTTGTTCCATTGACAGGTCAACTTTTCGTACAATGTAAAACCAGGGCTCGTCCGGGATTTGAACCCGGGACCTCTCGCACCCGAAGCGAGAATCATACCCCTAGACCAACGAGCCAGCATCCCCTTTACGGGGAGTTTCTAACTGTGAGTCGGATAATAAAGCACATCCATGTTTTGGCATACCTTTGTGCAGGAAATGCTAAACTCCTGACATGATTGCTCAAGACATTATTTGGAACAAAGCTTCCAGGTGTCTAGTAGTCCTTCAGAAAACCTATATGGTTTTTATTATTTTTTCTCCATTTAAACCTGGCCAGAATTGTCTTCAGATACAGCGTTATGACAGGAGAAGGCTATACGCTCCTGTGGGAGCTGCAGCAAGCTACTTGGTACGATGTATACCCAGAAAAGTGTTTGCTTTTGTCATCATTAGTTATAAGAGCTGCAGAAACTCCCTCAACTCCATTCTATCTGAAAAGACACTTTAACAAAGTGAGGTCTTGATGAATGCTTTGTCCTAAATGAGGCTTTTTGCTGGTGAGAAATAGAGAATTCTTAATGTAATCCAGAGAGGGAAAATCAAGACTGGAATAGGCTGCAGGAACTTCTCCTTGACATTGTTCTGATGACCTGAGTGAAAGATCCTTCAATTTATCTCTATTGAAGCAGCTGTGAAAGTGATTTGTGAGCAATCCCTCGAGGAGCCATTCATCATCTCTGCTCACTTGCTCAAGAACTGGACTGTTCATGTCTCAAGACGATTTTGTAGAAGCAGAATGAACCTGAAATGATGTGTATGAGACTGGCAAACAAGGATTTGCTTTTAGACTTTAACACATGATCTGCTTGAGAGAGAATAATGTTCTGATTTGAAACCTCTTGTGAACCAAGCAGACTAATCAGAACCTTCTCTCGCACGATACAAGCTTGCAGTGTGTGATGTTCCACTGAGAGTGGTCACTGTAAAATCAGGGCTCGTCCAGGATTTGAACCCTAAGCGAGAATCATACCCCTAGACCAACGAGCCAGAATGCGAGCCTGAGGGAGTGCTGTTGGCAGGTGACTGTACCTTTTCAATGTTTCTCTGCACATATGTGCAGCAAAACTCAACACATAGGGTTGCAGAGGAAGTTTAAAGGGAAAAAGGTTCAAGTCACCCTGCTTTCTTCGCAATGTCTGTATGGTTGTGCCCTTTCCACTCAAGTCGAACAGGCCTAGAATACAAGTGTCATGGAAGACAGCAGAATCTCACAAGCAGGTTTTGTAATTCCGGCAGGAGTTGCAGCAGTAAATTTGAAATCGTAACTAAGTAGAACATTATTTGTTGATTTGCCCCTGGTGTATTACTTCTGCTTGGCCTCTTCATGTTTCAAGTTGTGTTTTAAAGGAATTAATATGTAAATTTGTGAGCCTTTGAAACATGGTTTTGCTGTCACAAGCAATGATCAGTCATGTCACAGTGGTGCAGCTGGACAGAGAATTCTGGAAACCCTTGCAGTTGGAAACTTTCTCCACCTCTCTAGAACCAAGCAGGCACGTCAGAACCACTTGTTCCATTGAGAGATCAACTTTTCGTATAATGTAAAACCAGGGCTCGTCCGGGATTTGAACCCGGGACCTCTCGCACCCGAAGCGAGAATCATACCCCTAGACCAACGAGCCAGCATCCCCTTTACGGGGAGTTTCTAACTGTGAGTCAGATATTAAAGCACATCCCTGTTTTGGCATACCTTTGTGCAGGAAATGCTAAACTCCTGACATGATTGCTCAAGACATTATGTGGAACAAAGCTTCCAGGTGTCTAGTAGTCCTTCAGAAAACCTATATGGTTTTTCATTATTTTTTCTCCATTTAAACCTGGCCAGATTTGTCTTCAGATACAGCGTTATGACAGGAGAAGGCTATACGCTCCTGTGGGAGCTGCAGCAAGCTACTTGGTACGATGTATACCCAGAAAAGTGTTTGCTTTTGTCATCATTACTTATAAGAGCTGCAGAAACTCCCTAAACTCCATTCTGTCTGAAAAGACACTTTAACAAAGTGAGGTCTTGATGAATGGTTTGTCCTAAATGAGGCTTTTTGATGGTGAGAAATAGAGAATTCTTAATGTAATCCAGAGAGGGAAAATCAAGACTGGAATAGGCTGCAGGAACTCCTCCTTGACATTGTTCTGATGACCTGAGTGAAAGATCCTTCAATTTACCTCTATTGAAGCATGTCTGAAAGTGATTTGTGAGCAATCCCTCGAGGAGCCATTCATCATCTCTGCTCACTTGCTCAAGAACTGGACTGTTCATGTCTCTAGACGATTTTGTAGAAGCAGAATGAACCTGAAATGATGTGTATGAGACTGGCAAACAAGGATTTGCTTTTAGACTTTAACACAAGATCTGCTTGAGAGAGAATAATGTTCTGATTTGAAACCTCTTGTGAACCAAGCAGACTAATCAGAACCTTCTCTCCCACGATTCAAGCTTGCAGTGTGTGATGTTCCACTGAGAGTGGTCACTGTAAAATCAGGGCTCGTCCAGGATTTGAACCCTAAGCGAGAATCATACCCCTAGACCAACGAGCCAGAATGCGAGCCTGAGGGAGTGCTGTTGGCAGGTGACTGTACCTTTTCAATGTTTCTCTGCACATATGTGCAGCAAAACTCAACACATAGGGTTGCAGAGGAAGTTTAAAGGGAAAAAGGTTCAAGTCACCCAGCTTTCTTTGCAATGTCTGTATGGTTGTGCCCTTTCCACTCAAGTCGAACAGGCCTAGAATACAAGTGTCATGGAAGACAGCAGAATCTCACAAGCAGGTTTTGTAATTCCAGCAGGAGTTGCAGCAGTAAATTTGAAATCGTAACTAAGTAGAACATTATTTGTTGATTTGCCCCTGGTGTATTACTTCTGCTTGGCCTCTTCATGTTTCAAGTTGTGTTGTAAAGGAATTAATATGTAAATTTGTGAGCCTTTGAAACATGGTTTTGCTGTCACAAGCAATGATCAGTCAAGTCACAGTGGTGCAGCTGGACAGAGAATTCTGGAAACCCTTGCAGTTGGAAACTTTCTCGACCTCTCTGGAACCAAGCAGGCTCGTCAGAACCACTTGTTCCATTGACAGGTCAACTTTTCGTACAATGTAAAACCAGGGTTCGTCCGGGATTTGAACCCGGGACCTCTCGCACCCGAAGCGAGAATCATACCCCTAGACCAACGAGCCAGCATCCCCTTTAGGGGGAGTTTCTAACTGTGAGTCGGATAATAAAGCACATCCCTGTTTTGGCATACCTTTGTGCAGGAAATGCTAAACTCCTGACATGATTGCTCAAGACATTATGTGGAACAAAGCTTCCAGGTGTCTAATAGTCCTTCAGAAAACCTATATGGTTTTTATTATTTTTTCTCCATTTAAACCTGGCCAGAATTGTCTTCAGATACAGCGTTATGACAGGAGAAGGCTATACGCTCCTGTGGGAGCTGCAGCAAGCTACTTGGTACGATGTATACCCAGAAAAGTGTTTGCTTTTGTCATCATTACTTATAAGAGCTGCAGAAACTCCCTCAACTCCATTCTGTCTGAAAAGACACTTTAACAAAGTGAGGTCTTGATGAATGGTTTGTCCTAAATGAGGCTTTTTGCTGGTGAGAAATAGAGAATTCTTAATGTAATCCAGAGAGGGAAAATCAAGACTGGAATAGGCTGCAGGAACTCCTCCTTGACATTGTTCTGATGACCTGAGTGAAAGATCCTTCAATTTACCTCTATTGAAGCAGCTGTGAAAGTGATTTGTGAGCAATCCCTCGAGGAGCCATTCATCATCTCTGCTCACTTGCTCAAGAACTGGACTGTTCATGTCTCAAGACGATTTTGTAGAAGCAGAATGAACCTGAAATGATGTCTATGAGACTGGCAAACAAGGATTTGCTTTTAGACTTTAACACAAGATCTGCTTGAGAGAGTATCTTGTTCTGATTTGAAACCTCTTGTGAACCAAGCAGACTAATCAGAACCTTCTCTTGCACGATTCAAGCTTGCAGGGTGTGATGTTCCACTGAGAGTGGTCACTGTAAAATCAGGGCTCGTCCAGGATTTGAACCCTAAGCGAGAATCATACCCCTAGACCAACGAGCCAGAATGCGAGCCTGAGGGAGTGCTGTTGGCAGGTGACTGTACCTTTTCAATGTTTCTCTGCACATATGTGCAGCAATACTCAACACATAGGGTTGCAGAGGAAATTTAAAGGGAAAAAGGTTCAAGTCACCCTGCTTTCTTCGCAATGTCTGTATGGTTGTGCCCTTTCCACTCAAGTCGAACAGGCCTAGAATACAAGTGTCATGGAAGACAGCAGAATCTCACAAGCAGGTTTTGTAATTCCGGCAGGAGTTGCAGCAGTAAATTTGAAATCGTAACTAAGTAGAACATTATTTGTTGATTTGCCCCTGGTGTATTACTTCTGCTTGGCCTCTTCATGTTTCAAGTTGTGTTGTAAAGGAATTAATATGTAAATTTGTGAGCCTTTGAAACATGGTTTTGCTGTCACAAGCAATGATCAGTCATGTCACAGTGGTGCAGCTGGACAGAGAATTCTGGAAACCCTTGCAGTTGGAAACTTTCTCGACCTCTCTGGAACCAAGCAGGCTCATCAGAACCACTTGTTCCATTGACAGGTCAACTTTTCGTACAATGTAAAACCAGGGCTCGTCCGGGATTTGAACCCGGGACCTCTCGCACCCGAAGCGAGAATCATTCCCCTAGACCAACAAGCCAGCATCCCCTTTACGAGGAGTTTCTAACTGTGAGTCGGATAATAAAGCACATCCATGTTTTGGCATACCTTTGTGCAGGAAATGCTAAACTCCTGACATGATTGCTCAAGACATTATGTGGAACAAAGCTTCCAGGTGTCTAGTAGTCCTTCAGAAAACCTATATGTTTTTTATTATTTTTTCTCCATTTAAACCTGGCCAGAATTGTCTTCAGATACAGCGTAATGACAGGAGAAGGCTATACGCTCCTGTGTGAGCTGCAGCAAGCTACTTGGTACGATGTATACCCAGAAAAGTGTTTGCTTTTGTCATCATTAGTTATAAGAGCTGCAGAAACTCCCTCAACTCCATTCTGTCTGAAAAGACACTTTAACAAAATGAGGTCTTGATGAATGCTTTGTCCTAAATGAGGCTTTTTGCTGGTAAGAAATAGAGAATTCTTAATGTAATCCAGAGAGGGAAAATCAAGACTGGAATAGGCTGCAGGAACTCCTCCTTGACATTGTTTTGATGACCTGAGTGAAAGATCCTTCAATTTACCTCTATTGAAGCAGCTGTGAAAGTGATTTGTGAGCAATCCCTCGAGGAGCCATTCATCATCTCTGCTCACTTGCTCAAGAACTGGACTGTTCATGTCTCAAGACGATTTTGTAGAAGCAGAATGAACCTGAAATGATGTGTATCAGACTGGCAAACAAGGATTTGCTTTTAGACTTTAACACAAGATCTGCTTGAGAGAGGATCATGTTCTGATTTGAAACCTCTTGTGAACCAAGCAGACTAATCAGAACCTTCTCTCGCACGATTCAAGCTTGCAGTGTGTGATGTTCCACTGAGAGTGGTCACTGTAAAATCAGGGCTCGTCCAGGATTTGAACCCTAAGCGAGAATCATGCCCCTAGACCAACGAGCCAGAATGCGAGCCTGAGGGAGTGCTGTTGGCAGGTGACTGTACCTTTTCAATGTTTCTCTGCACATATGTGCAGCAATACTCAACACATAGGGTTGCAGAGGAAATTTAAAGGGAAAAAGGTTCAAGTCACCCTGCTTTCTTCGCAATGTCTGTATGGTTGTGCCCTTTCCACTCAAGTCGAACAGGCCTAGAATACAAGTGTCATGGAAGACAGCAGAATCTCACAAGCAGGTTTTGTAATTCCGGCAGGAGTTGCAGCAGTAAATTTGAAATCGTAACTAAGTAGAACATTATTTGTTGATTTGCCCCTGGTGTATTACTTCTGCTTGGCCTCTTCATGTTTCAAGTTGTGTTTTAAAGGAATTAATATGTAAATTTGTGAGCCTTTGAAACATGGTTTTGCTGTCACAAGCAATGATCAGTCATGTCACAGTGGTGCAGCTGGACAGAGAATTCTGGAAACCCTTGCAGTTGGAAACTTTCTCGACCTCTCTGGAGCCAAGCAGGCTCGTCAGAACCACTTGTTCCATTGACAGGTCAACTTTTCGTACAATGTAAAACCAGGGCTCGTCCGGGATTTGAACCCGGGACCTCTCGCACCCGAAGCGAGAATCATACCCCTAGACCAACGAGCCAGCATCCCCTTTACGGGGAGTTTCTAACTGTGAGTCGGATAATAAAGCACATCCATGTTTTGGCATACCTTTGTGCAGGAAATGCTAAACTCCTGACATGATTGCTCAAGACATTATTTGGAACAAAGCTTCCAGGTGTCTAGTAGTCCTTCAGAAAACCTATATGGTTTTTATTATTTTTTCTCCATTTAAACCTGGCCAGAATTGTCTTCAGATACAGCGTTATGACAGGAGAAGGCTATACGCTCCTGTGGGAGCTGCAGCAAGCTACTTGGTACGATGTATACCCAGAAAAGTGTTTGCTTTTGTCATCATTAGTTATAAGAGCTGCAGAAACTCCCTCAACTCCATTCTATCTGAAAAGACACTTTAACAAAGTGAGGTCTTGATGAATGCTTTGTCCTAAATGAGGCTTTTTGCTGGTGAGAAATAGAGAATTCTTAATGTAATCCAGAGAGGGAAAATCAAGACTGGAATAGGCTGCAGGAACTTCTCCTTGACATTGTTCTGATGACCTGAGTGAAAGATCCTTCAATTTACCTCTATTGAAGCAGCTGTGAAAGTGATTTGTGAGCAATCCCTCGAGGAGCCATTCATCATCTCTGCTCACTTGCTCAAGAACTGGACTGTTCATGTCTCAAGACGATTTTGTAGAAGCAGAATGAACCTGAAATGATGTGTATGAGACTGGCAAACAAGGATTTGCTTTTAGACTTTAACACATGATCTGCTTGAGAGAGAATAATGTTCTGATTTGAAACCTCTTGTGAACCAAGCAGACTAATCAGAACCTTCTCTCGCACGATACAAGCTTGCAGTGTGTGATGTTCCACTGAGAGTGGTCACTGTAAAATCAGGGCTCGTCCAGGATTTGAACCCTAAGCGAGAATCATACCCCTAGACCAACGAGCCAGAATGCGAGCCTGAGGGAGTGCTGTTGGCAGGTGACTGTACCTTTTCAATGTTTCTCTGCACATATGTGCAGCAAAACTCAACACATAGGGTTGCAGAGGAAGTTTAAAGGGAAAAAGGTTCAAGTCACCCTGCTTTCTTCGCAATGTCTGTATGGTTGTGCCCTTTCCACTCAAGTCGAACAGGCCTAGAATACAAGTGTCATGGAAGACAGCAGAATCTCACAAGCAGGTTTTGTAATTCCGGCAGGAGTTGCAGCAGTAAATTTGAAATCGTAACTAAGTAGAACATTATTTGTTGATTTGCCCCTGGTGTATTACTTCTGCTTGGCCTCTTCATGTTTCAAGTTGTGTTTTAAAGGAATTAATATGTAAATTTGTGAGCCTTTGAAACATGGTTTTGCTGTCACAAGCAATGATCAGTCATGTCACAGTGGTGCAGCTGGACAGAGAATTCTGGAAACCCTTGCAGTTGGAAACTTTCTCCACCTCTCTAGAACCAAGCAGGCACGTCAGAACCACTTGTTCCATTGAGAGATCAACTTTTCGTATAATGTAAAACCAGGGCTCGTCCGGGATTTGAACCCGGGACCTCTCGCACCCGAAGCGAGAATCATACCCCTAGACCAACGAGCCAGCATCCCCTTTACGGGGAGTTTCTAACTGTGAGTCAGATAATAAAGCACATCCCTGTTTTGGCATACCTTTGTGCAGGAAATGCTAAACTCCTGACATGATTGCTCAAGACATTATGTGGAACAAAGCTTCCAGGTGTCTAGTAGTCCTTCAGAAAACCTATATGGTTTTTCATTATTTTTTCTCCATTTAAACCTGGCCAGATTTGTCTTCAGATACAGCGTTATGACAGGAGAAGGCTATACGCTCCTGTGGGAGCTGCAGCAAGCTACTTGGTACGATGTATACCCAGAAAAGTGTTTGCTTTTGTCATCATTACTTATAAGAGCTGCAGAAACTCCCTCAACTCCATTCTGTCTGAAAAGACACTTTAACAAAGTGAGGTCTTGATGAATGGTTTGTCCTAAATGAGGCTTTTTGATGGTGAGAAATAGAGAATTCTTAATGTAATCCAGAGAGGGAAAATCAAGACTGGAATAGGCTGCAGGAACTCCTCCTTGACATTGTTCTGATGACCTGAGTGAAAGATCCTTCAATTTACCTCTATTGAAGCAGGTCTGAAAGTGATTTGTGAGCAATCCCTCGAGGAGCCATTCATCATCTCTGCTCACTTGCTCAAGAACTGGACTGTTCATGTCTCTAGACGATTTTGTAGAAGCAGAATGAACCTGAAATGATGTGTATGAGACTGGCAAACAAGGATTTGCTTTTAGACTTTAACACAAGATCTGCTTGAGAGAGGATCATGTTCTGATTTGAAACCTCTTGTGAACCAAGCAGACAAATCAGAACCTTCTCTCGTACGATTCAAGCTTGCAGTGTGTGATGTTCCACTGACAGTGGTCACTGTAAAATCAGGGCTCGTCCAGGATTTGAACCCTAAGCGAGAATCATACCCCTAGACCAACGAGCCAGAATGCGAGCCTGAGGGAGTGCTGTTGGCAGGTGACTCTACCTTTTCAATGTTTCTCTGCACATATGTGCAGCAATACTCAACACATAGGGTTGCAGAGGAAATTTAAAGGGAAAAAGGTTCAAGTCACCCTGCTTTCTTCGCAATGTCTGTATGGTTGTGCCCTTTCCACTCAAGTCGAACAGGCCTAGAATACAAGTGTCATGGAAGACAGCAGAATCTCACAAGCAGGTTTTGTAATTCCGGCAGGAGTTGCAGCAGTAAATTTGAAATCGTAACTAAGTAGAACATTATTTGTTGATTTGCCCCTGGTGTATTACTTCTGCTTGGCCTCTTCATGTTTCAAGTTGTGTTGTAAAGGAATTAATATGTAAATTTGTGAGCCTTTGAAACATGGTTTTGCTGTCACAAGCAATGATCAGTCATGTCACAGTGGTGCAGCTGGACAGAGAATTCTGGAAACCCTTGCAGTTGGAAACTTTCTCGACCTCTCTGGAGCCAAGCAGGCTCATCAGAACCACTTGTTCCATTGACAGGTCAACTTTTCGTACAATGTAAAACCAGGGCTCGTCCGGGATTTGAACCCGGGACCTCTCGCACCCGAAGCGAGAATCATACCCCTAGACCAACGAGCCAGCATCCCCTTTACGGGGAGTTTCTAACTGTGAGTCGGATAATAAAGCACATCCATGTTTTGGCATACCTTTGTGCAGGAAATGCTAAACTCCTGACATGATTGCTCAAGACATTATTTGGAACAAAGCTTCCAGGTGTCTAGTAGTCCTTCAGAAAACCTATATGGTTTTTATTATTTTTTCTCCATTTAAACCTGGCCAGAATTGTCTTCAGATACAGCGTTATGACAGGAGAAGGCTATACGCTCCTGTGGGAGCTGCAGCAAGCTACTTGGTACGATGTATACCCAGAAAAGTGTTTGCTTTTGTCATCATTAGTTATAAGAGCTGCAGAAACTCCCTCAACTCCATTCTATCTGAAAAGACACTTTAACAAAGTGAGGTCTTGATGAATGCTTTGTCCTAAATGAGGCTTTTTGCTGGTGAGAAATAGAGAATTCTTAATGTAATCCAGAGAGGGAAAATCAAGACTGGAATAGGCTGCAGGAACTTCTCCTTGACATTGTTCTGATGACCTGAGTGAAAGATCCTTCAATTTACCTCTATTGAAGCAGCTGTGAAAGTGATTTGTGAGCAATCCCTCGAGGAGCCATTCATCATCTCTGCTCACTTGCTCAAGAACTGGACTGTTCATGTCTCAAGACGATTTTGTAGAAGCAGAATGAACCTGAAATGATGTGTATGAGACTGGCAAACAAGGATTTGCTTTTAGACTTTAACACATGATCTGCTTGAGAGAGAATAATGTTCTGATTTGAAACCTCTTGTGAACCAAGCAGACTAATCAGAACCTTCTCTCGCATGATACAAGCTTGCAGTGTGTGATGTTCCACTGAGAGTGGTCACTGTAAAATCAGGGCTCGTCCAGGATTTGAACCCTAAGCGAGAATCATACCCCTAGACCAACGAGCCAGAATGCGAGCCTGAGGGAGTGCTGTTGGCAGGTGACTGTACCTTTTCAATGTTTCTCTGCACATATGTGCAGCAAAACTCAACACATAGGGTTGCAGAGGAAGTTTAAAGGGAAAAAGGTTCAAGTCACCCTGCTTTCTTCGCAATGTCTGTATGGTTGTGCCCTTTCCACTCAAGTCGAACAGGCCTAGAATACAAGTGTCATGGAAGACAGCAGAATCTCACAAGCAGGTTTTGTAATTCCGGCAGGAGTTGCAGCAGTAAATTTGAAATCGTAACTAAGTAGAACATTATTTGTTGATTTGCCCCTGGTGTATTACTTCTGCTTGGCCTCTTCATGTTTCAAGTTGTGTTTTAAAGGAATTAATATGTAAATTTG
The DNA here is from genome assembly GCA_030522415.1 of Channallabes apus. Lineage (NCBI taxonomy): Eukaryota > Metazoa > Chordata > Actinopteri > Siluriformes > Clariidae > Channallabes > Channallabes apus. The sequence continues at coordinate 38,954,180 of CM060104.1, read as the reverse complement.
TGAGCCTTTGAAACATGGTTTTGCTGTCACAAGCAATGATCAGTCATGTCACAGTGGTGCAGCTGGACAGAGAATTCTGGAAACCCTTGCAGTTGGAAACTTTCTCCACCTCTCTAGAACCAAGCAGGCACGTCAGAACCACTTGTTCCATTGAGAGATCAACTTTTCGTATAATGTAAAACCAGGGCTCGTCCGGGATTTGAACCCGGGACCTCTCGCACCCGAAGCGAGAATCATACCCCTAGACCAACGAGCCAGCATCCCCTTTACGGGGAGTTTCTAACTGTGAGTCAGATAATAAAGCACATCCCTGTTTTGGCATACCTTTGTGCAGGAAATGCTAAACTCCTGACATGATTGCTCAAGACATTATGTGGAACAAAGCTTCCAGGTGTCTAGTAGTCCTTCAGAAAACCTATATGGTTTTTCATTATTTTTTCTCCATTTAAACCTGGCCAGATTTGTCTTCAGATACAGCGTTATGACAGGAGAAGGCTATACGCTCCTGTGGGAGCTGCAGCAAGCTACTTGGTACGATGTATACCCAGAAAAGTGTTTGCTTTTGTCATCATTACTTATAAGAGCTGCAGAAACTCCCTAAACTCCATTCTGTCTGAAAAGACACTTTAACAAAGTGAGGTCTTGATGAATGGTTTGTCCTAAATGAGGCTTTTTGATGGTGAGAAATAGAGAATTCTTAATGTAATCCAGAGAGGGAAAATCAAGACTGGAATAGGCTGCAGGAACTCCTCCTTGACATTGTTCTGATGACCTGAGTGAAAGATCCTTCAATTTACCTCTATTGAAGCAGGTCTGAAAGTGATTTGTGAGCAATCCCTCGAGGAGCCATTCATCATCTCTGCTCACTTGCTCAAGAACTGGACTGTTCATGTCTCTAGACGATTTTGTAGAAGCAGAATGAACCTGAAATGATGTGTATGAGACTGGCAAACAAGGATTTGCTTTTAGACTTTAACACAAGATCTGCTTGAGAGAGAATAATGTTCTGATTTGAAACCTCTTGTGAACCAAGCAGACTAATCAGAACCTTCTCTCGCACGATTCAAGCTTGCAGTGTGTGATGTTCCACTGAGAGTGGTCACTGTAAAATCAGGGCTCGTCCAGGATTTGAACCCTAAGCGAGAATCATACCCCTAGACCAACGAGCCAGAATGCGAGCCTGAGGGAGTGCTGTTGGCAGGTGACTGTACCTTTTCAATGTTTCTCTGCACATATGTGCAGCAATACTCAACACATAGGGTTGCAGAGGAAATTTAAAGGGAAAAAGGTTCAAGTCACCCTGCTTTCTTCGCAATGTCTGTATGGTTGTGCCCTTTCCACTCAAGTCGAACAGGCCTAGAATACAAGTGTCATGGAAGACAGCAGAATCTCACAAGCAGGTTTTGTAATTCCGGCAGGAGTTGCAGCAGTAAATTTGAAATCGTAACTAAGTAGAACATTATTTGTTGATTTGCCCCTGGTGTATTACTTCTGCTTGGCCTCTTCATGTTTCAAGTTGTGTTTTAAAGGAATTAATATGTAAATTTGTGAGCCTTTGAAACATGGTTTTGCTGTCACAAGCAATGATCAGTCATGTCACAGTGGTGCAGCTGGACAGAGAATTCTGGAAACCCTTGCAGTTGGAAACTTTCTCGACCTCTCTGGAGCCAAGCAGGCTCGTCAGAACCACTTGTTCCATTGACAGGTCAACTTTTCGTACAATGTAAAACCAGGGCTCGTCCGGGATTTGAACCCGGGACCTCTCGCACCCGAAGCGAGAATCATACCCCTAGACCAACGAGCCAGCATCCCCTTTACGGGGAGTTTCTAACTGTGAGTCGGATAATAAAGCACATCCATGTTTTGGCATACCTTTGTGCAGGAAATGCTAAACTCCTGACATGATTGCTCAAGACATTATTTGGAACAAAGCTTCCAGGTGTCTAGTAGTCCTTCAGAAAACCTATATGGTTTTTATTATTTTTTCTCCATTTAAACCTGGCCAGAATTGTCTTCAGATACAGCGTTATGACAGGAGAAGGCTATACGCTCCTGTGGGAGCTGCAGCAAGCTACTTGGTACGATGTATACCCAGAAAAGTGTTTGCTTTTGTCATCATTAGTTATAAGAGCTGCAGAAACTCCCTCAACTCCATTCTATCTGAAAAGACACTTTAACAAAGTGAGGTCTTGATGAATGCTTTGTCCTAAATGAGGCTTTTTGCTGGTGAGAAATAGAGAATTCTTAATGTAATCCAGAGAGGGAAAATCAAGACTGGAATAGGCTGCAGGAACTTCTCCTTGACATTGTTCTGATGACCTGAGTGAAAGATCCTTCAATTTACCTCTATTGAAGCAGCTGTGAAAGTGATTTGTGAGCAATCCCTCGAGGAGCCATTCATCATCTCTGCTCACTTGCTCAAGAACTGGACTGTTCATGTCTCAAGACGATTTTGTAGAAGCAGAATGAACCTGAAATGATGTGTATGAGACTGGCAAACAAGGATTTGCTTTTAGACTTTAACACATGATCTGCTTGAGAGAGAATAATGTTCTGATTTGAAACCTCTTGTGAACCAAGCAGACTAATCAGAACCTTCTCTCGCACGATACAAGCTTGCAGTGTGTGATGTTCCACTGAGAGTGGTCACTGTAAAATCAGGGCTCGTCCAGGATTTGAACCCTAAGCGAGAATCATACCCCTAGACCAACGAGCCAGAATGCGAGCCTGAGGGAGTGCTGTTGGCAGGTGACTGTACCTTTTCAATGTTTCTCTGCACATATGTGCAGCAAAACTCAACACATAGGGTTGCAGAGGAAGTTTAAAGGGAAAAAGGTTCAAGTCACCCTGCTTTCTTCGCAATGTCTGTATGGTTGTGCCCTTTCCACTCAAGTCGAACAGGCCTAGAATACAAGTGTCATGGAAGACAGCAGAATCTCACAAGCAGGTTTTGTAATTCCGGCAGGAGTTGCAGCAGTAAATTTGAAATCGTAACTAAGTAGAACATTATTTGTTGATTTGCCCCTGGTGTATTACTTCTGCTTGGCCTCTTCATGTTTCAAGTTGTGTTTTAAAGGAATTAATATGTAAATTTGTGAGCCTTTGAAACATGGTTTTGCTGTCACAAGCAATGATCAGTCATGTCACAGTGGTGCAGCTGGACAGAGAATTCTGGAAACCCTTGCAGTTGGAAACTTTCTCCACCTCTCTAGAACCAAGCAGGCACGTCAGAACCACTTGTTCCATTGAGAGATCAACTTTTCGTATAATGTAAAACCAGGGCTCGTCCGGGATTTGAACCCGGGACCTCTCGCACCCGAAGCGAGAATCATACCCCTAGACCAACGAGCCAGCATCCCCTTTACGGGGAGTTTCTAACTGTGAGTCAGATAATAAAGCACATCCCTGTTTTGGCATACCTTTGTGCAGGAAATGCTAAACTCCTGACATGATTGCTCAAGACATTATGTGGAACAAAGCTTCCAGGTGTCTAGTAGTCCTTCAGAAAACCTATATGGTTTTTCATTATTTTTTCTCCATTTAAACCTGGCCAGATTTGTCTTCAGATACAGCGTTATGACAGGAGAAGGCTATACGCTCCTGTGGGAGCTGCAGCAAGCTACTTGGTACGATGTATACCCAGAAAAGTGTTTGCTTTTGTCATCATTACTTATAAGAGCTGCAGAAACTCCCTCAACTCCATTCTGTCTGAAAAGACACTTTAACAAAGTGAGGTCTTGATGAATGGTTTGTCCTAAATGAGGCTTTTTGATGGTGAGAAATAGAGAATTCTTAATGTAATCCAGAGAGGGAAAATCAAGACTGGAATAGGCTGCAGGAACTCCTCCTTGACATTGTTCTGATGACCTGAGTGAAAGATCCTTCAATTTACCTCTATTGAAGCAGGTCTGAAAGTGATTTGTGAGCAATCCCTCGAGGAGCCATTCATCATCTCTGCTCACTTGCTCAAGAACTGGACTGTTCATGTCTCTAGACGATTTTGTAGAAGCAGAATGAACCTGAAATGATGTGTATGAGACTGGCAAACAAGGATTTGCTTTTAGACTTTAACACAAGATCTGCTTGAGAGAGGATCATGTTCTGATTTGAAACCTCTTGTGAACCAAGCAGACAAATCAGAACCTTCTCTCGTACGATTCAAGCTTGCAGTGTGTGATGTTCCACTGACAGTGGTCACTGTAAAATCAGGGCTCGTCCAGGATTTGAACCCTAAGCGAGAATCATACCCCTAGACCAACGAGCCAGAATGCGAGCCTGAGGGAGTGCTGTTGGCAGGTGACTCTACCTTTTCAATGTTTCTCTGCACATATGTGCAGCAATACTCAACACATAGGGTTGCAGAGGAAATTTAAAGGGAAAAAGGTTCAAGTCACCCTGCTTTCTTCGCAATGTCTGTATGGTTGTGCCCTTTCCACTCAAGTCGAACAGGCCTAGAATACAAGTGTCATGGAAGACAGCAGAATCTCACAAGCAGGTTTTGTAATTCCGGCAGGAGTTGCAGCAGTAAATTTGAAATCGTAACTAAGTAGAACATTATTTGTTGATTTGCCCCTGGTGTATTACTTCTGCTTGGCCTCTTCATGTTTCAAGTTGTGTTGTAAAGGAATTAATATGTAAATTTGTGAGCCTTTGAAACATGGTTTTGCTGTCACAAGCAATGATCAGTCATGTCACAGTGGTGCAGCTGGACAGAGAATTCTGGAAACCCTTGCAGTTGGAAACTTTCTCGACCTCTCTGGAGCCAAGCAGGCTCATCAGAACCACTTGTTCCATTGACAGGTCAACTTTTCGTACAATGTAAAACCAGGGCTCGTCCGGGATTTGAACCCGGGACCTCTCGCACCCGAAGCGAGAATCATACCCCTAGACCAACGAGCCAGCATCCCCTTTACGGGGAGTTTCTAACTGTGAGTCGGATAATAAAGCACATCCATGTTTTGGCATACCTTTGTGCAGGAAATGCTAAACTCCTGACATGATTGCTCAAGACATTATTTGGAACAAAGCTTCCAGGTGTCTAGTAGTCCTTCAGAAAACCTATATGGTTTTTATTATTTTTTCTCCATTTAAACCTGGCCAGAATTGTCTTCAGATACAGCGTTATGACAGGAGAAGGCTATACGCTCCTGTGGGAGCTGCAGCAAGCTACTTGGTACGATGTATACCCAGAAAAGTGTTTGCTTTTGTCATCATTAGTTATAAGAGCTGCAGAAACTCCCTCAACTCCATTCTATCTGAAAAGACACTTTAACAAAGTGAGGTCTTGATGAATGCTTTGTCCTAAATGAGGCTTTTTGCTGGTGAGAAATAGAGAATTCTTAATGTAATCCAGAGAGGGAAAATCAAGACTGGAATAGGCTGCAGGAACTTCTCCTTGACATTGTTCTGATGACCTGAGTGAAAGATCCTTCAATTTACCTCTATTGAAGCAGCTGTGAAAGTGATTTGTGAGCAATCCCTCGAGGAGCCATTCATCATCTCTGCTCACTTGCTCAAGAACTGGACTGTTCATGTCTCAAGACGATTTTGTAGAAGCAGAATGAACCTGAAATGATGTGTATGAGACTGGCAAACAAGGATTTGCTTTTAGACTTTAACACATGATCTGCTTGAGAGAGAATAATGTTCTGATTTGAAACCTCTTGTGAACCAAGCAGACTAATCAGAACCTTCTCTCGCATGATACAAGCTTGCAGTGTGTGATGTTCCACTGAGAGTGGTCACTGTAAAATCAGGGCTCGTCCAGGATTTGAACCCTAAGCGAGAATCATACCCCTAGACCAACGAGCCAGAATGCGAGCCTGAGGGAGTGCTGTTGGCAGGTGACTGTACCTTTTCAATGTTTCTCTGCACATATGTGCAGCAAAACTCAACACATAGGGTTGCAGAGGAAGTTTAAAGGGAAAAAGGTTCAAGTCACCCTGCTTTCTTCGCAATGTCTGTATGGTTGTGCCCTTTCCACTCAAGTCGAACAGGCCTAGAATACAAGTGTCATGGAAGACAGCAGAATCTCACAAGCAGGTTTTGTAATTCCGGCAGGAGTTGCAGCAGTAAATTTGAAATCGTAACTAAGTAGAACATTATTTGTTGATTTGCCCCTGGTGTATTACTTCTGCTTGGCCTCTTCATGTTTCAAGTTGTGTTTTAAAGGAATTAATATGTAAATTTGTGAGCCTTTGAAACATGGTTTTGCTGTCACAAGCAATGATCAGTCATGTCACAGTGGTGCAGCTGGACAGAGAATTCTGGAAACCCTTGCAGTTGGAAACTTTCTCCACCTCTCTAGAACCAAGCAGGCACGTCAGAACCACTTGTTCCATTGAGAGATCAACTTTTCGTATAATGTAAAACCAGGGCTCGTCCGGGATTTGAACCCGGGACCTCTCGCACCCGAAGCGAGAATCATACCCCTAGACCAACGAGCCAGCATCCCCTTTACGGGGAGTTTCTAACTGTGAGTCAGATAATAAAGCACATCCCTGTTTTGGCATACCTTTGTGCAGGAAATGCTAAACTCCTGACATGATTGCTCAAGACATTATGTGGAACAAAGCTTCCAGGTGTCTAGTAGTCCTTCAGAAAACCTATATGGTTTTTCATTATTTTTTCTCCATTTAAACCTGGCCAGATTTGTCTTCAGATACAGCGTTATGACAGGAGAAGGCTATACGCTCCTGTGGGAGCTGCAGCAAGCTACTTGGTACGATGTATACCCAGAAAAGTGTTTGCTTTTGTCATCATTACTTATAAGAGCTGCAGAAACTCCCTAAACTCCATTCTGTCTGAAAAGACACTTTAACAAAGTGAGGTCTTGATGAATGGTTTGTCCTAAATGAGGCTTTTTGATGGTGAGAAATAGAGAATTCTTAATGTAATCCAGAGAGGGAAAATCAAGACTGGAATAGGCTGCAGGAACTCCTCCTTGACATTGTTCTGATGACCTGAGTGAAAGATCCTTCAATTTACCTCTATTGAAGCAGGTCTGAAAGTGATTTGTGAGCAATCCCTCGAGGAGCCATTCATCATCTCTGCTCACTTGCTCAAGAACTGGACTGTTCATGTCTCTAGACGATTTTGTAGAAGCAGAATGAACCTGAAATGATGTGTATGAGACTGGCAAACAAGGATTTGCTTTTAGACTTTAACACAAGATCTGCTTGAGAGAGAATAATGTTCTGATTTGAAACCTCTTGTGAACCAAGCAGACTAATCAGAACCTTCTCTCGCACGATTCAAGCTTGCAGTGTGTGATGTTCCACTGAGAGTGGTCACTGTAAAATCAGGGCTCGTCCAGGATTTGAACCCTAAGCGAGAATCATACCCCTAGACCAACGAGCCAGAATGCGAGCCTGAGGGAGTGCTGTTGGCAGGTGACTGTACCTTTTCAATGTTTCTCTGCACATATGTGCAGCAATACTCAACACATAGGGTTGCAGAGGAAATTTAAAGGGAAAAAGGTTCAAGTCACCCTGCTTTCTTCGCAATGTCTGTATGGTTGTGCCCTTTCCACTCAAGTCGAACAGGCCTAGAATACAAGTGTCATGGAAGACAGCAGAATCTCACAAGCAGGTTTTGTAATTCCGGCAGGAGTTGCAGCAGTAAATTTGAAATCGTAACTAAGTAGAACATTATTTGTTGATTTGCCCCTGGTGTATTACTTCTGCTTGGCCTCTTCATGTTTCAAGTTGTGTTTTAAAGGAATTAATATGTAAATTTGTGAGCCTTTGAAACATGGTTTTGCTGTCACAAGCAATGATCAGTCATGTCACAGTGGTGCAGCTGGACAGAGAATTCTGGAAACCCTTGCAGTTGGAAACTTTCTCGACCTCTCTGGAGCCAAGCAGGCTCGTCAGAACCACTTGTTCCATTGACAGGTCAACTTTTCGTACAATGTAAAACCAGGGCTCGTCCGGGATTTGAACCCGGGACCTCTCGCACCCGAAGCGAGAATCATACCCCTAGACCAACGAGCCAGCATCCCCTTTACGGGGAGTTTCTAACTGTGAGTCGGATAATAAAGCACATCCATGTTTTGGCATACCTTTGTGCAGGAAATGCTAAACTCCTGACATGATTGCTCAAGACATTATTTGGAACAAAGCTTCCAGGTGTCTAGTAGTCCTTCAGAAAACCTATATGGTTTTTATTATTTTTTCTCCATTTAAACCTGGCCAGAATTGTCTTCAGATACAGCGTTATGACAGGAGAAGGCTATACGCTCCTGTGGGAGCTGCAGCAAGCTACTTGGTACGATGTATACCCAGAAAAGTGTTTGCTTTTGTCATCATTAGTTATAAGAGCTGCAGAAACTCCCTCAACTCCATTCTATCTGAAAAGACACTTTAACAAAGTGAGGTCTTGATGAATGCTTTGTCCTAAATGAGGCTTTTTGCTGGTGAGAAATAGAGAATTCTTAATGTAATCCAGAGAGGGAAAATCAAGACTGGAATAGGCTGCAGGAACTTCTCCTTGACATTGTTCTGATGACCTGAGTGAAAGATCCTTCAATTTACCTCTATTGAAGCAGCTGTGAAAGTGATTTGTGAGCAATCCCTCGAGGAGCCATTCATCATCTCTGCTCACTTGCTCAAGAACTGGACTGTTCATGTCTCAAGACGATTTTGTAGAAGCAGAATGAACCTGAAATGATGTGTATGAGACTGGCAAACAAGGATTTGCTTTTAGACTTTAACACATGATCTGCTTGAGAGAGAATAATGTTCTGATTTGAAACCTCTTGTGAACCAAGCAGACTAATCAGAACCTTCTCTCGCACGATACAAGCTTGCAGTGTGTGATGTTCCACTGAGAGTGGTCACTGTAAAATCAGGGCTCGTCCAGGATTTGAACCCTAAGCGAGAATCATACCCCTAGACCAACGAGCCAGAATGCGAGCCTGAGGGAGTGCTGTTGGCAGGTGACTGTACCTTTTCAATGTTTCTCTGCACATATGTGCAGCAAAACTCAACACATAGGGTTGCAGAGGAAGTTTAAAGGGAAAAAGGTTCAAGTCACCCTGCTTTCTTCGCAATGTCTGTATGGTTGTGCCCTTTCCACTCAAGTCGAACAGGCCTAGAATACAAGTGTCATGGAAGACAGCAGAATCTCACAAGCAGGTTTTGTAATTCCGGCAGGAGTTGCAGCAGTAAATTTGAAATCGTAACTAAGTAGAACATTATTTGTTGATTTGCCCCTGGTGTATTACTTCTGCTTGGCCTCTTCATGTTTCAAGTTGTGTTTTAAAGGAATTAATATGTAAATTTGTGAGCCTTTGAAACATGGTTTTGCTGTCACAAGCAATGATCAGTCATGTCACAGTGGTGCAGCTGGACAGAGAATTCTGGAAACCCTTGCAGTTGGAAACTTTCTCCACCTCTCTAGAACCAAGCAGGCACGTCAGAACCACTTGTTCCATTGAGAGATCAACTTTTCGTATAATGTAAAACCAGGGCTCGTCCGGGATTTGAACCCGGGACCTCTCGCACCCGAAGCGAGAATCATACCCCTAGACCAACGAGCCAGCATCCCCTTTACGGGGAGTTTCTAACTGTGAGTCAGATAATAAAGCACATCCCTGTTTTGGCATACCTTTGTGCAGGAAATGCTAAACTCCTGACATGATTGCTCAAGACATTATGTGGAACAAAGCTTCCAGGTGTCTAGTAGTCCTTCAGAAAACCTATATGGTTTTTCATTATTTTTTCTCCATTTAAACCTGGCCAGATTTGTCTTCAGATACAGCGTTATGACAGGAGAAGGCTATACGCTCCTGTGGGAGCTGCAGCAAGCTACTTGGTACGATGTATACCCAGAAAAGTGTTTGCTTTTGTCATCATTACTTATAAGAGCTGCAGAAACTCCCTCAACTCCATTCTGTCTGAAAAGACACTTTAACAAAGTGAGGTCTTGATGAATGGTTTGTCCTAAATGAGGCTTTTTGATGGTGAGAAATAGAGAATTCTTAATGTAATCCAGAGAGGGAAAATCAAGACTGGAATAGGCTGCAGGAACTCCTCCTTGACATTGTTCTGATGACCTGAGTGAAAGATCCTTCAATTTACCTCTATTGAAGCAGGTCTGAAAGTGATTTGTGAGCAATCCCTCGAGGAGCCATTCATCATCTCTGCTCACTTGCTCAAGAACTGGACTGTTCATGTCTCTAGACGATTTTGTAGAAGCAGAATGAACCTGAAATGATGTGTATGAGACTGGCAAACAAGGATTTGCTTTTAGACTTTAACACAAGATCTGCTTGAGAGAGGATCATGTTCTGATTTGAAACCTCTTGTGAACCAAGCAGACAAATCAGAACCTTCTCTCGTACGATTCAAGCTTGCAGTGTGTGATGTTCCACTGACAGTGGTCACTGTAAAATCAGGGCTCGTCCAGGATTTGAACCCTAAGCGAGAATCATACCCCTAGACCAACGAGCCAGAATGCGAGCCTGAGGGAGTGCTGTTGGCAGGTGACTCTACCTTTTCAATGTTTCTCTGCACATATGTGCAGCAATACTCAACACATAGGGTTGCAGAGGAAATTTAAAGGGAAAAAGGTTCAAGTCACCCTGCTTTCTTCGCAATGTCTGTATGGTTGTGCCCTTTCCACTCAAGTCGAACAGGCCTAGAATACAAGTGTCATGGAAGACAGCAGAATCTCACAAGCAGGTTTTGTAATTCCGGCAGGAGTTGCAGCAGTAAATTTGAAATCGTAACTAAGTAGAACATTATTTGTTGATTTGCCCCTGGTGTATTACTTCTGCTTGGCCTCTTCATGTTTCAAGTTGTGTTGTAAAGGAATTAATATGTAAATTTGTGAGCCTTTGAAACATGGTTTTGCTGTCACAAGCAATGATCAGTCATGTCACAGTGGTGCAGCTGGACAGAGAATTCTGGAAACCCTTGCAGTTGGAAACTTTCTCGACCTCTCTGGAGCCAAGCAGGCTCATCAGAACCACTTGTTCCATTGACAGGTCAACTTTTCGTACAATGTAAAACCAGGGCTCGTCCGGGATTTGAACCCGGGACCTCTCGCACCCGAAGCGAGAATCATACCCCTAGACCAACGAGCCAGCATCCCCTTTACGGGGAGTTTCTAACTGTGAGTCGGATAATAAAGCACATCCATGTTTTGGCATACCTTTGTGCAGGAAATGCTAAACTCCTGACATGATTGCTCAAGACATTATTTGGAACAAAGCTTCCAGGTGTCTAGTAGTCCTTCAGAAAACCTATATGGTTTTTATTATTTTTTCTCCATTTAAACCTGGCCAGAATTGTCTTCAGATACAGCGTTATGACAGGAGAAGGCTATACGCTCCTGTGGGAGCTGCAGCAAGCTACTTGGTACGATGTATACCCAGAAAAGTGTTTGCTTTTGTCATCATTAGTTATAAGAGCTGCAGAAACTCCCTCAACTCCATTCTATCTGAAAAGACACTTTAACAAAGTGAGGTCTTGATGAATGCTTTGTCCTAAATGAGGCTTTTTGCTGGTGAGAAATAGAGAATTCTTAATGTAATCCAGAGAGGGAAAATCAAGACTGGAATAGGCTGCAGGAACTTCTCCTTGACATTGTTCTGATGACCTGAGTGAAAGATCCTTCAATTTACCTCTATTGAAGCAGCTGTGAAAGTGATTTGTGAGCAATCCCTCGAGGAGCCATTCATCATCTCTGCTCACTTGCTCAAGAACTGGACTGTTCATGTCTCAAGACGATTTTGTAGAAGCAGAATGAACCTGAAATGATGTGTATGAGACTGGCAAACAAGGATTTGCTTTTAGACTTTAACACATGATCTGCTTGAGAGAGAATAATGTTCTGATTTGAAACCTCTTGTGAACCAAGCAGACTAATCAGAACCTTCTCTCGCATGATACAAGCTTGCAGTGTGTGATGTTCCACTGAGAGTGGTCACTGTAAAATCAGGGCTCGTCCAGGATTTGAACCCTAAGCGAGAATCATACCCCTAGACCAACGAGCCAGAATGCGAGCCTGAGGGAGTGCTGTTGGCAGGTGACTGTACCTTTTCAATGTTTCTCTGCACATATGTGCAGCAAAACTCAACACATAGGGTTGCAGAGGAAGTTTAAAGGGAAAAAGGTTCAAGTCACCCTGCTTTCTTCGCAATGTCTGTATGGTTGTGCCCTTTCCACTCAAGTCGAACAGGCCTAGAATACAAGTGTCATGGAAGACAGCAGAATCTCACAAGCAGGTTTTGTAATTCCGGCAGGAGTTGCAGCAGTAAATTTGAAATCGTAACTAAGTAGAACATTATTTGTTGATTTGCCCCTGGTGTATTACTTCTGCTTGGCCTCTTCATGTTTCAAGTTGTGTTTTAAAGGAATTAATATGTAAATTTGTGAGCCTTTGAAACATGGTTTTGCTGTCACAAGCAATGATCAGTCATGTCACAGTGGTGCAGCTGGACAGAGAATTCTGGAAACCCTTGCAGTTGGAAACTTTCTCCACCTCTCTAGAACCAAGCAGGCACGTCAGAACCACTTGTTCCATTGAGAGATCAACTTTTCGTATAATGTAAAACCAGGGCTCGTCCGGGATTTGAACCCGGGACCTCTCGCACCCGAAGCGAGAATCATACCCCTAGACCAACGAGCCAGCATCCCCTTTACGGGGAGTTTCTAACTGTGAGTCAGATAATAAAGCACATCCCTGTTTTGGCATACCTTTGTGCAGGAAATGCTAAACTCCTGACATGATTGCTCAAGACATTATGTGGAACAAAGCTTCCAGGTGTCTAGTAGTCCTTCAGAAAACCTATATGGTTTTTCATTATTTTTTCTCCATTTAAACCTGGCCAGATTTGTCTTCAGATACAGCGTTATGACAGGAGAAGGCTATACGCTCCTGTGGGAGCTGCAGCAAGCTACTTGGTACGATGTATACCCAGAAAAGTGTTTGCTTTTGTCATCATTACTTATAAGAGCTGCAGAAACTCCCTAAACTCCATTCTGTCTGAAAAGACACTTTAACAAAGTGAGGTCTTGATGAATGGTTTGTCCTAAATGAGGCTTTTTGATGG